>OX419760.1:12618137-12949589 GCA_948567375.1 Lunularia cruciata
TTAATGCTCATATGCCATAGTTACACCCATTACCTATCATGGGGTTGGGTTACCATTGGACTTTGAACTTTGATGAAACTTCATTGTTGACTATGAGGCATCATCGATATGTTTTGGTTAAGCAATTCTCTAGTGGATTGAGTTGGTGGCACTTCTCAACAAGTCTATTGAGGGGAAATTTATTCATTCTTAGATCAGGTTCTTAGTCATTTTGGTGCACCAACTAAGGTCTTGATTGATCAAGGTACAAAGTTCTATAGAGAGTTTAGGTCTTGCAAGACAATGCATTCATTGATCACTGTATTACCTCCCAACATCACCCTAAGGTAAACAACTTAGCAAAGAGAATGGTTTAGACAATGGAAAGAGGATTGCATAAGTATGGTTTCTAGAGAGGCCACTTGGGAGATTAAGATCTCCGATTACCTTGGTTAACCATAAGCAATTGGTTTAGCTTGTAAGTCTTGTTAGCCTCTTTCTCTCCTTACTTTCTACTCTATGGATGAGATCCAAATTTACTTATAAGTATTTGTCATATGTTACTATAGTTTTGGATTTGGATAATCTAGACTTATGGGTGAGTGTATGTTCTCAATGGGCAAAGACCTTTTGGAAAGTGATGACGATGGTCTTTGAGAACTTAGCAATTGCTCAATGTTAGGATAACTTAAATTGTGCTACTATTTGAGGAGGAGGTTATAGATCTTTGATCCATTGATTTCATCTAGGTGATTATGTATATCTACCATAGATTGCATTGATGACACTTGATGTGACTATAGGCCACACTATCTTGAGAGTGTGTGAGGTTTCACCTCCTAAAGTCCTTATGTTGGAAGGATGTGATGGTGTAGTTTGGAAAGATCATGTGCACAATTGTGCACCATGCCACCTCCTAAACATTGATGGACCCAAGCTTTGTAGTTGTATGTGCAGGCTTGTAGTGTATGTTATGTGGCTCTTTTGGTGGAGTTGCTGCTATGTTGGTTTGTGATAGATGTTCAAGAGGATGACATATGGCATGTTTGATTTTTACTCCTATAAAGGTTCCTCAAGGACAATGCCTATGTTTGCAATGTACTTGACCTATAGCTAATTCAGTCTTTATGTGATATAGATTGCAAATAGGTAACTAATTCATTCTTTATGTGATATAGATTGCAAATAAGCAACTTAAGATGGGAGCTTCATAGCATCCGGTCTCTTGATCTTTGCTCACCATAGGGCATATCACATACTTGGAGTAGATAGCTATTTGGAGTTAGATGGACCTAACCGCTAGCTTGGGAGCGATTGTGGCACTTTAGAGTTCATGTATGATTTTTGTGTGAGTTGTACTTCTATAGTATATGATATTGACAGGAATGTATATTGTGTAGCAATGTATATATGGATGAAAATTCTCATGATATTTGTGACACCAAAGCTAGTTTTCTCGAACACTAAATTGTTAGTCAATAGTTATAGTTATATCAATAGTTGCTTAGGGACTATTTAGTGGCGGCTCGATTCAACATTAGTACTATTGATTACATTGTTGGCGCTACAATCAATTATATTATTTTCACTTTTGGTGGAGCCATTAGGGTTGGAATGCTTGGTCAATTCATGGGGTATACCTTCAAAGTGTAACTCCAAAGAGCTCATTGCTCTGGTGTTGAATCTTTGAGTTCTTGGTTATGGTGGAGAGAGTCCTGCAAGCGTCAACTGGAGTCTCGTAGCTGAAGTGAGTGTGGTTTGACGGTGTTATCAATGCCTATTGTTGGTAGTTTCTTAAGTCCATTGTTATTAGTTTCTTGAGTCCATTGTTGTTAGTTTCTTGAGTTGAGTGATTGATTTTGATCTAAGTTGAATGTGAACTGAATTGATTATTGTGATACTTTAGAGTTCATGTATGACTTTTGTGTGAGTTGTATTTCTATAGTGTATGATGTTGACAATGATGTATGTTGTGTTGCAAGATATACATAATATATTAGAGATAATTTCATTTGCCAACCTAGAGAACATGTTAGTGGATGAAAATATTCAACCAATTTAGATAAGAAGGATGATCCATGAAAAATATTCAACCAATTTAGATGGGAAGGATGATCCATGAAGTGTGTATGTCCAATGAAGTACCTTTGTCCAAATTACAAGGACAATTGACCGCCTTTATCAACCATAGACAAACATACAAGTTTGAATTTAGGGTTTAGGGTTTAGGGTTTGCATTTGAAACAGTGACAAGAGGTATGCTATAGCCATATGCAAGGATTTGTTTTGTATTTGATTGTTTTATATTTGAAACAATCATTCAGGTTTAACTTGATGGTATGAAAGACCCGCTAAGAGAGGGAGAGAAAGAAGAAGGAGAAAGAAAAGCCATCCCAACCTGCCAATGGCATGAAGGTAGGTTATATTAATCATTAGATATTATAAATGGAAAAGAAGTTTGTTTGGTTAGTTGAAATTTATATTAATAAAGTAAATAGTACTATTTCCAGATTTATTTTTATTTTTATATATTTATATCGTAATGGTATATTTGGGTAACAAAAATATCCTCGCTCTTAGATTAAAGTTCAATACATCTGAACATAACCAATACACCATAGCCTTAGTAAGTCATCGAATATCTATAGTTGATTATTCATATATTCAAATAACATCAGTAAATGATATCTTGGTAGAGATCTAAATTATCCTATCCACCAAAATGAAAACACTGCTTGTCAACGTTTCTTCCAATCAGACTAAATCGTGGTGTACTGTTTTGTAGGGAACTGTTTAATTTTCTCTTCACTTTTACAGGGAAAGATAAAGGTAAAGTTTTCCCTTCACTTTTATATGGGGTTTTACGATACCGATTTTACCATAGAATACTGTGCACGAGTTTGACCTCTTGATCCTTAGAAGCGATCGATCATGTGACCGTGTACTGTTGAGAAGTTTCTCTTTCAAGTTGGACCCACCGCTTAACTCGGAACCGACCCAAAGAGCTCGAAACTGACCGGAAAGATAGAGGTCCATTCATACGGGACCTTGTTTTCTTCGCGAGTTTTCGTCTCCGCGAAGAATTGTTCAGTGGAGCTATGGCAGTGCGCGTGCTCCTTTGGCGACCAACAGTTCCGGTTTCTGCAATTGTTTCTCACATACAGCAATTGAGCTCCCCTCTCGAAATAGGCCGAGTTGGTCGGTGTGCCGAGAGGAGTTCGTCGTGCTCAGTTTCTTCCAGTGCTGGATCGTCACGTTTTGACTCTGGGGATCAATGTAGAACTAGGGATCGAACATGTTTGAGAATTGGTGGGAAATCTGGTGAGAAGTTAGCCAATTGTTGCAGTTTTGGGGCTTTGCTGGGTTTGCAAGTGAAGACTATCTATTCTTCGGTGGCGAGTGGTTCTTCAGGGGCGCAAACATTATCTGTTGAGGAAGAGGAGGAAGGGTTCAAGACACAGGAGCAGATTTTGAATCATCAAAAAGCAGCTCCAAAGTTGTCGCATC
The DNA here is from genome assembly GCA_948567375.1 of Lunularia cruciata. NCBI lineage: Eukaryota > Viridiplantae > Streptophyta > Marchantiopsida > Lunulariales > Lunulariaceae > Lunularia > Lunularia cruciata. Next base: position 12,621,624 of record OX419760.1, read on the forward strand.
TGGATGAAGCACGGACTGTCGTTGCGAGTGTTGTGAATGGCGTGCTGTCGACAATTTCTGTGAAGAATGATGGCTTTCCAGTTGGCTCGATGGTCCCTTACGCTGCAGAGGAGGCCGGGAGCATACTACTCTGCATAAGTTCCTTATCTCCACATACGGCAGATTTGGAGGCAAATTCCAAGTGTTCTTTGCTTATACCGAAAGATCCTACTGACAGAACGGATATCGTAATTACCGTTATCGGAGACGCATCGCCTGTGTCCCAACAAGATGAAAGTGCAGCACGTTCCGCCTTTCTGAAGAAACACCCTGGTGCATTTTGGGTGGATTTTGGGGATTTTAGATTCATTAGGATTGAACCGAGAAGAGTTCGATTTTTGTCAGGAATCGCAACAGGTCTTGCAAGTGTAGGAAATTTCTTAGGTGAAGAGTTCAAAGCTGCAAAAGTGGATCCGATCTCGGAGTTTGCAGCTCCAATTGCTAATCACATGAATAAGGACCACGCTGATCAAACAAGGATGATTGTAGAGCACAGCGTCGGAATCAAGGTGGAATCTGCGATCATTCGAGATGTAGATAGTTTAGGATTCAATGTTATTTCTCAATTTCAAGGGAAGCCCCTCAAGCTCCGTGTTCCGTTTCCCCGGGTGGCTGAAAATCGCAAGGACGTGAAGACGCTTATCGTTGAGATGTTATCGGCCAGTACTCCTAAGGGAAACTGAACCAATGCAGAATAACCTGACTCGAGCCAGAGTTAGACTGGGGAAGCAGTTGAGATTCCACTTTGGCTGCTTGCGAAGGGTATAGGGAAGATTGCTGTATATCCAATTTCTATGTACAAAATCACATCACATTTGTAGACAAGATGCTGAATGGACTTCAAGGAAAATTTGTGAGTTACAGTGGAGACCAGGGACACTCTAGTATCTAGTATCTAGTATCCACCCTTCCGATATTATCAATTAAATGAAGCATGTCGACAGGGAGGCCACTTTGCATATCTTGTAAATTTTCAACTCTTGCTATCGTGTGGAAACATTACGGTACTGTATTCGTTGAGTACTGCCGTGAGCCATTGTGCAAATGAAATATCCAATCTCGATGCTCAAAGCCTACTGATTTCAACTTTGCGAAGAAACATCAGAAATACCTGCATCATGGAGTCGATGGAGGAGATCACATATCGACTCCAATTTGACTCTGCCGACTCTTTGCGAATAATAACAAGGCATAACGACTTTGTTTTAGCTTAATTTGTCTGAGCACTCCAGAAAGAGTACCTTTCATACACTGAAGTTGTTAGCCTTGCGTGGACAGGTCTTTACTGCGGTCATTAGCATGGACAACGAAACGTGTCGTGAAATATTCCATTTTGATGGTAAAGCATGAGTTAGTGGTGCGATCGAGGTACTAAACTCTAGTGGATTAAGGTAGTTGCAATTTTGTTCTACCCAGAAATATGAATCAGGTGCTTACATGCTACCTTGTTAGATGCAATGACCACGAAATTTTTGATATGATTTGCATTTGTTTCCTTCATTAGTCTCGAACATACCTAACCACTATGAAACCTTTCTATTTTTAAGAAGATATCTCGATGACTAACCAACAAGAATGGTGAAATTCTATTACAAATCGAAACGTGGTGATGTATTTCTGGAAAGAGGCTGCGAAGGTTGAAGAGAAGTCCCCAGTCATTGTCATGCCACTTGACCTATCATTTACTTTGGTCGGTGAACGGAACTTGATGTCTTCCTAGAAGTGTATTCGGAAAGGAGAAGCTTGGCCTGTCTGTGTGAACTCCCGAACAGAGTAGCGTCAAGCTAAATAGCTAAGTAGTCTAGAAATGCTGCTCCTAACTGTATGGAGTTTCTTTTATATTCTACGAAGTACCTTGATACAAATAGGCCACTTCTGGGACCCCCCGGATGTAAGCGATGGTCCAGAGGATTAAAATATTCAAGAGACTTACATATACACTAGACGTTCTTTTGATGCTCTGGTTAGGTATATAGGATTTCAATGTTGTTCAGCTTTAAGAGATTTCTACGAGAATAGCTTCTTCACGCGTATTATGATTATTATCCTGTTATGCTTTCGTCTAAATCCAGGTGAAATTGAAGATTCCATAGATGAGAAGTCTTCCCACAGATGTTGTTTCTTCGGTCATATCAGTTGTTTCTTCGGTCATATCAGATGAGAAGTCTTCCCACACTTTTACTATCTTCAAGCTTTGAATACTTTAAAATACTCTTGATTCTGTCCGAAGAAACTGCTCAAAGTTGTCAAATTTCCAGAGAAAGATTTTGTTTCAAATTAGTTCAGACTCTTTTGTTACTTCAGTATGTCAGAAAGAAAGTAACAACTTATTCGGGTCGTGAATCCTACATTATATATCGTGACGTCTGGATGTTGCCTCCCTCAATGCAGAAAGGTCAATTTAAGAGCTTATGAGAAGAACGATGGCGTCTTGTTAGTGCGAGGGTTGATGCGAGGGCTTAGGAATAGCTACGGACTTGATACGAAAGAGGGCCCCCTTGCTACGTGCCCATTTTGGGAATAGCCAGAATGCGAAATCGTCTAGTGTCGGCATTGTATTCGCAAGTTCTTCCGCAGGAGAATCTGGCAAACCAGGGGATACAAGATACGCAAGATAACTATCAGGATCATTCCTACTCTGTCCACAGCCAGCCTTGGACATCGTGACAGTCATGCCCCTTCAGGGATCACACAAGATTATTGGAGCCCAGGAAGAGGGGAAATTCTAATTGCGGTAATGATCCAATCTCAGTCCAGAGAGTTGAGAACTGCATTATTGAGAACTGCATTATTGGAGTAGAAGGATTGACATTCCCGCACATCCTCTTTACTCCCGAGTTTCGCAAGCCAACAATAGACGAAGTTCTTGATGATCATCACTCACTTAACATGCAACGTTCAAGAAAGTGCTGGAATTGGGAACTGAAACTGCGCTGGAACTTAAGTGATAAAGTAGATGGCGCATTACGTTCACTACATTTGAGAGATAATCTCCACCAACAGGTTGAGAAAGCATAGATACGTGATTGAGTCCGAAGACCAATTCGTACACTCAACTGAGACATTAGCCGTAAATCCTAACTACTCAATTGGCTTCCGCGGTTAAGGTCAAAATAACTTTCATGTTTTATTTTGTTTGGAGAACTTCTAGGTGGTTTTAAGCACCGTCCCATTTCCTAACTTAATCAAATTAGAAGGCCCCGATGATTCTCCTAGCCTACCAGTGTACTAAGATGAGAACTACATAAGTTCTGAGGTTTCGACCTCATCGCCTCCCATAAGTTCGTCCAAGGAGAACTCATCCTCTTCTAACAGCTGTCCGTCTTTACCATCCCATCGTTGTATGTCTTCCACCGCAATAGAAGTAATAAAAGGGACATTTCCTCTACCACCTCTTCCAGCTTCTTTCACGAAGTTCCTGGACATAGAAGGCAAGGAATTAGACGATATAGACAATCTTCTATGTTGTGCATGGTTTAGGGCAACGACGAGGAATTTATCCACCACTTGGGTACTCAAAGATAAAAATGTCAATGGGAGAAAAAGCGTCTGAGAGCATCATCGCCGCTGGTTTTGTTGGTTTATGCCAAGCATGAACAAACAACACCGGAGTTAGAGTTGATTCATTCTATAATTCTACATACGCTGACGCCCTTCACCATTGGAGCCAGAGGACATGAGGCAAATCTGCCAGTGATTAGAGAGTGGATACTCACACAACGGCGTCCAATTCAAATGCGCCCCGAAGTGCGTTGTATAATCCTTTCTTGGTGTTCACAGCCACCAGTGCGGGGTATCCGTAACCACCAACGCCAACTGCCTTCTCGAGGACTGGTTGCTTGCCGGCTGCTACCCATAGGAAACTGCGTAAAGACGGAAACGGTCACTACTATGTGAAAGAGATGATTCTACAAACGAGAAAGCTACTGAAACACTGCTGTAAATGCCAACTTCACTTGGTCAGGGTAAAAAGATACCTGTAAGCACTTCTCTTGAACTTCTCTGCAACAGTTAGTAAAGTCTCAAGGTATTTATTGCGCCCCGCAGCAGTCGAGTCGAGAATGTCAGGTAAAAATGTTACGAAACAGATAGCAGCCGAGGAACACTTCTTGTCCAAAACATCCTGCCGAAACGGAGAGTATATTTCTCGTCAACCACCAATCTAGATATATTGATCAAGTGGCAAGCGGCAGACAAAGCTATAACCGAAGGCATGCTAGACACATATGTAAAGAACTCGTAGGATAAACTACTGAAAGAAACCGAGGAATCACCTTAAACTTTTTTATTGATTTCTGTGGGTACGAAAAGCCTGTAGCCCATCTAACAATGCTTACGGAACTTAAACATGAAAACCTCGAAACACACACTGATGCCGTCTTACCTGGCCAGTAAGCTCTACAACCTCTGGTGGAGTGACACTATCCTCGAGTTGTCTGAGCGCGAATGACTCGATCTCTGATGCGATTCTGTTGCCCTCATAGGGTGAGGGGTTCGTCTTATCTACTCCAAAGACAAGGATGGTAGGAAAACCTTGCACACGGTATTTGCTCATCAAACTCTGCAACAAAACCAAACGGTAACTAGGACGTTTAAGAATGGCAGCAGAAGCCGTTCACCGAACGGTGGATCCAGAACGTTGTATAACATTGACATAGTTATATGATGAAAATCTCTCTGAAAAGCAAAGAAGGAACAGTCCCGACGGAGAGTAAAAGGAAGTTTCAGAGAGTAAAAGGAAGTTTCAGTGGCATGCATATATTCCTAACAACACATACCTTTTCGGCATCGCAGTCAACTTGGCCCAACTTGACCTTGCCTTTCAAGTTGCTAGCAGCGGTTTTCCACTCAGGGGCAAGTTTCTTACAATGTCCGCACCTGAAAACATCGTTGGAATAGCAAGTGATCTGAAAACAGTCCAACCTTGACATCTAAACTTCGTGTAAAATGAAGTTTAACTGGCAACCTGCTTAACGATGTCCTCTTATCCCTTACGCTGAAGCTAAGTCCACAAATTCCGTCATACTACTCTACTCATTTTATTTCGGCAAAAGGTGGGAGTTAAGGAGTAGATAACGAAGGTTCAGATGTACCATGGAGCGTAGAACTCAACGAGCCAGAGGTCTGTACTCTGTAAAACCAACTCGTCAAAGTTCTTCGAGGTAAGCTCTACCGAAGCAGCCTTATCCCCATTCTTCTTGCTTCCACCGGTTGACTTTCCACCCAGCCTTGCTTGAGCAACAGCTTTGACCTAAGATGAATAGTCACAGGTCGTGATGTTTAATACACGTTTTGTTTGGATATTTATCTAATAGACAAAGCACAGTTTGTGGTGGGTGGGTCTCTCCAAGTACTAGGTGTGAGGAGAATCAGCTCAGGTGACTAAACATTAATGATCCGCTTGAAGCAATGAAGTGGTAGATCCAGAGATTCACGGTCTACAATAACAGGGCTCCGACATTTGATGAGGGCTGCTCATGACAGTCGGCTATCCATTGCGAATTGACAGTCGGCTATCCATTGCGAATATCCATAGCGTTATCTTATAGACGTTGATCTATACACGAGGGCCCAAGGTTGCATGGATGCCAAGATCGGGTGTAAGTTACACAGCATAGTACCTGTTGAAGAGCATAATCGACAATCCCTTTAGCCTCACGAGGGCCCTGGTAATCTACAGGGGATTTCCCAACCCCGAAAACCTTGATGGTTGGAAACCCTTTAATTCCGTATTCCTGCCAAGCAAACTCTAGTTAGAAAGATTAAATCAAGTTTTTTTTTTAAATGACCTCTCCAGAAGGTTGAGCTTTATACATAGCCATTTTCGTACACGTAAGCCTTACTACAAGCCACATGTGCGTCAAATACGTGCAAGGTGGTGTACCTGAGCAAGAGACTGGTGGGCATCTGCATCAAGAGCAGCAACGGTGACAATGCCTTTAAGGGCTGTAGCTGCCTTCTCCCACGCCGGGGCGAGAGATTTGCAATGTCCACACCAAGGTGCAAAGAACTCTACCAGAACCACTCCATCCGCACCTAGAACCTGCAATTAGCAACGTTGAACATGAGCATAAATGTAACAAATGAAGAAATCCGAGAATATTCAACTTAACTAATTTGAAACTTTCTACGAGCAACTCTGTCAACGGAAATGCGAAGTTTTCATTACAATTGGCAGCATTACAACTAGCAGCATGCCAACTCTACCAGACTGTAAGAACTTAAAAAATTTCAGTTTTGTATAAAGAGCTAAATATTCAAGCTGTCGATCGGACGACTGATACCACTTTGATGTTGTCCCCGCCTAGAATATACTGATTTGATTCGTGATATAAACAAGATTTGCTGCAACTGTAATTTTTGAAATCATTGAAAACATTTCTCTGAGACGTGCTTAGAGAGATAAACTTTGTATGCAGCACAGACTCGAAGTGGAAAATTTATTCTGCAGTTTCTGCCTACAGCTTGGATTGGTCTAGTTCCTTGAACCAAGCCCGGGCAAACTACGAGCTCGAAATGTAACCAATGAGCGACGTGTCCATATCTTCAGTTCAGAATATCAATGCGGATAAAAGATCAAGGCAAATGTGTAGAGAATGCTTGAGCACGAACAACTCCTATATTTCACTCACAAAAGGTTGCTAACATCATCTTGAGTTCGTAAGAAAGTTCTTCTGTGTAACCAGATATTTAATCATATAACATAGGAAAGTTATATAACCAGGTATCAACCTGACACAAGATCACCGCAGAAATCAACTATCTTGATCCTTTATCAGGTCTTGCTCAAACTACCTTCGACTTAAAGTTAGACGGCGAAAGTTGAACCACATCTGACGACGGGGCATACAATCCGAACACCAACATGCTGCATTGCAAAACCAGGAGCAATAGCATACAACAGCGCGGCCCGCACAGCGCCATTTTGAGCTTGCTCAGCTCCTGAGAAGTTCCGAAGGCCAAGTCTAACCGTAGCAGCCGAAAAGACAATCGATCGATTCAGAAGAAATCTGTTCAGCTCAAGCTATACATCTCCGACCAGAGAATACTAATCTACCGAACTAGTCCCGATCAGATCAATCCCTACTACTGCAGATCTTGCTTCCTTCGGAACGAGACGGAAGAGAGCTCTAAAAGAAAGCCCAGACCTTGAGACTTTGACAAACCCTGCCGTCATACCTGCTATAGCAGGTCGGACGGCAGGTTCTAAGAATTCAGAGCGTTCTGACGTGGGAAAGCCAATAGGATAGCGGCAGGTAGGAAAGCCTCCATCGCCAGAGAACTCGCCTGACCTGGGTCTTCTAGAACGTGAGTGGCGCAACTCAATCTTCTCTGTACTTTGAGTAATCAAGTTGCTTGGCGAAACTCGGTCACTGTTCGGCTCGTTCTTATCCTCGCCTGTCCAGCCCTATAACTGCTCTGCTTCTTCGGCGTAGAATCTTTCTTTTCCTATTATATTTTGTATTATACTTATTCAATATGCAGAACAAAATAATTCAGTATAAACAAGTAGACCATCATAATAATGCAGAATAGAACATTGGCTATTAGATAATTATAAGAAGAAATTATGTAATGATGTTTTATTCACGATATGGTGGTTACAATTTTAAGATAGTTCGATAGTATATTTTAAATTCTTATGGAAGGTGACATCCGATGTTTACCGGATAACGGGAGAATGGGAAGATCTCCACACCAGGTGTTTATACATAAACGGGGATGATAGAGCAGAAGCTTAATGTATTTGAATTTGAGTTTGAGTTTTAGTGAAAATTAATAAATAAATTTTTCTAATACTATTTAATACTCTTTTTAAGTTTGGTGAGAGGAAAAGGCGGCCATGTAGAACACAAGAAGGAGAGAGAGAGCTCATCATCACATCAAACCGTACGAAGGAAATACAAAAGAGGTAGAATGGTTATCTTAAGTTTTGTCACCCATACAGATCCATTTTCAAGTCAGAACTCAACGATCAATTCAAGCAGTGGGTCCAAGTTCTGGACCCTTATGCTAGTTATTTTGCGTATAATGTTGACCGAGAGAACCTGTCGCTTGTTATTGGGCTGAGATGGTTATACTGTAATTGACCGGATAGTCCGGTGTCAGACAAGAGCTAATTCATATGCATCCTCATGCAATGTGCAATCCTCATCCTATGTGCAAGGAGAAGACATTAGGGCGTTTCAGATTTCAGAAAATAGAATGTTTTATGGGCAGAGTATCGAGTACCCAAAAAAAATCTTATGGGTACGTATAATCTTTTGCTTTCGAAAAGTAAGTGGTTTCTCAAATCTGTTTACGAGTAGAGGAAAAAGCTTTCCGGGCAGAGGGGGTTCAGTTTTACCATTCGACTATTCATTGATGATCACTCATGGACTAGATGAGATGTTAGGGATTGACATTTACATGTAATATAATGCAGGGGGAACACAAGAGACAATAGTGGGTTCCAAATATGGCATTTAGGGGTATCCCTAAAATTCCATAAAACTTTTAATGGGTACCCGGTATAACTTTTATAGAGAGTAAAACTCGGGATAAAAAAGTTCTTTACAAGGACCCATAGCAATAACAATAAGAATATAGAGAGATTTGAATCATGATCCATAGAGTTATATGAGGATGGCACATTTCCAGCATATATCCGTATACATTAATTTGATTGCATGGCCTGATTTTGAATTGATTTCACTGCCTGATTTTAATTTTAATTCTACACTAATGACATTCATTAAAAAGAGAGCTAAAACTAATCCAACTAGCGAGTCTAACATCACCATCACACTTGTTTTGGTTCGCATTGCATTTCCCTTCCCAAGTTCCCTTGTGTGTACAAGCTCCCTTTGCTCTTTGCTCTTTGCTCTTTGCTCCTCTTCTTGATACACCCTATGAGTGCAAATTAGACTCTAGAATCCAAGCTCTCGCTTACCCTTGCTCTTTGCTCCTCTTCTCAATACACCTTGTGAGTGCAATGTGTGTAAGTGCAATTTTGACGGTGGAATCCGAGCTCCTCTTATTATAGTCTCTTCCTTTGAAATATCTTGCAATTCTCTCAATAACTATGATTTCTATAATTTAACAAAAAAGCATTATAGTTGGATCCAAGCCATCACTCCTCTTATTCTCGGCTCCTCCTCTAAAATACCTTGCAATTCTCTCAATACATGTGATTTCTATAGCTAATTGAAAAACATTATAGTCTAATCCAAGCCATCATGGATGCCTCGTACAAGTGCTTGCATTATTATACTTAAGCAAATTGCCAAATCAATCCAATTGATATTGCAAGCAAAAATGAAGAGTGATCATCTAGAGTTGCTTGAATGGAATGAATGGAGCTAAGACGATGAAGAATACTCTATTGGGGTACACACAAGAAGGTGGAATTATACATCCAAATCTTGTTATATGCAACATATAGTGCAATGCACATGAAGCAATGAGTTTATATTGAAATATTTTTGAGGATTGGATGCTCGGTTGTGCTCCAAAGTATGATTTGCATGTTCCATTTGTCCATCAATGTGAGGATGATAGGTTGTGGACAAAGCAAGCTTGGTGCCGAGTATCTAGAAGAGTGTTTGCCAAAACTTCTTGATGAATCGAGGATCATGGTCGGAGATGAGTACATATGGTATCCCATAATGCTTGAAGGCATTGTCGATGCAGATCTACGCTAAGGTTGGAGCATCCATGGTATCACAGGTTGGTGCTAAGTAGATTTGCTTACTAAGCTTATCCACAAACACCATGATTATTGTATGTCCTTGCTTTGTCTTGGGCAAGGATGTGATGAGATCCAAGCTCACATGTTCTCATTGAGTAGATGGAATAGGGAGTGATTGAAGGAGTCCACTTGGCTTTTGGTTGCTGGCCTTGTTACGTTGGCAGCTCTCACACGATCAGACAAACTGTAATACCAAGGGTTAGCCATATGATCTAGATGTGAAATTTGGTTTGGTAACTTCTAGAATGATATTATACATGATGGTCAAAATAGATCAGATAGAAGTTTCACCAAAAGAGTACTTCTACTAATAGGGTAGAAACCGAAATTGACTTGAGAACCTTAGAACCAATAGCTAGACATATGATTTAAAGGTGAGAATTGGTTTGGTAACATTTGGAAGGATGTTACACATGATGGACTAAACAGATCAGAAAGAGGTATCACCAAAAGGGGACTTCTACTAATAGAGTAGGAACCAAAATATGCCTGAAATCTTTGAAGGCAATTTCGGAGGCCTAAACGGATGAATTAGGCCTCGAAAATGTGCAGATCCCCCCCCCAACAAAGGAAAGAGTGGCCTTCCCTCCCCCCTGATTTGTCTCATCGAGAGCTTTCCAATGGTACCTTACTCATATGATTTTGAGATTCCTATAGGAAGATTCCCTAAAAGATTCCCTCCGGTCAAAGCTTGTTTGACCAACCAGATAGGACCTAGACCAGACAGGTCACCCATCCAAGTAAGTAATCCAAGGGTGGAGCTTGCTGACATGTCACCTATCTATGTCCCTAATCCTATGGTGGAGCTTCCTTGGAGGAGATCCTCTTTGTCTATATAATAAAGAGAAGGTGCTCCATTGGGGCATCGAATGTTTGAGTGTGCAATCTGTGTTTTCTCTCTTCTCTTGTCCTCGGAGTATTACAATGGTATCAGAGTGAGTGTTCTAGTCCAAGAGAGTGGATCACCCCTCTTGGAATAGCACGAACTACTGAAACTGAGTAATTTGAGGTGGAGAATATAGAGTAATCGCTAGACTTAGGAAGGGCTTTAGAGAGCGGATGGGATGGATGCACCGGGGGGACAATTTCCCGCACCTAGCTTTCCATTTTCAAACCCATTCCACATCAAGGTTATGTACATCCAGTGTGAGCAGATGAGGGTATTGCTAGTTTATCACTTTGGTGCGGAATTCATGGACAAAGTGATGAACTCACCAAACCCGGTGATTCTACCTGTGGTGATATATGACAGAGAGTGGGATTTGACGATCTACATTCTATTATGATAATATGGATATGAATGTCCCAAATCCTCTCCCTTTCAACACTCAAGTAGAAATCCGTTATGTAGTGAGGCCGAAAGTGATGTTTAGAGATTTTGTGGTTCAGAATTTTGGTGAGGAGTATTTTCAACGAGTGATAGCTTCTGAGGTCCCAATGGTAGTTCCGATAGTTTGTGCGCCTTCCAGAGTGATTATATTGACTTTGTATTGAAGTAGACGTTAGCAATTGGGTGTTACAGGAACCATGGATCCGCAGTTGCAAGAGCTGGTGCAAGGAATGCAAGGGATGCTGAATGAATTTTGAGAGATTAAGATGACCATGGAGACATTACAAAGTCAAGTGCAGATCCTCAGGAACGATCAAGCCATGCAAGGAGAAGAGCCGTCTCAAAACCCAGTACCTGCGACCAAAGTACTTGGAGAAGCACCCGTGCTTACAAACCCTATCAACGATGAAGCCACATTGCTACTCCGGATGAAGAAGACCTGCAACATCAAGCCTTACAAGGGGCAGCGTATGATGGGAGTAGTGGAAAATTGGATCTTGAGAATGAATCGATATTTCCGATTGTTCTCAACAAAGATCACAGAGCATGTTGCATGCGTGTTTGCATGTGGGTACTTGACCGATAAAGCGCTCACATGGTATGATGCTTGGGAACGATCCATGTTGGCCGAGAGAAGGGAGGTCACATGGACAACAATGCAAGAAGGACTATTGAAGAATTTCCAATTGGTGGATTCTGTGCAGATGGCTTGAACCCGACTATGGGGATTGAGATAGAAGAATAGCGTACAAGAGTATGTGGAGGCATTCCTAGATCTACAAGTTGCAATTACTGACATGAGTCCAGTAGAGGCTCTTGACAATTTCAAACAAGGGTTGAAAGAGCGGATTCACCAAGAAGTCATGGTGCAAAACCCTCGCATGGTATTTGAAGCCATTCCTTGTGCGTAGAGAATAGCAGGAGCATTAGGTGGAGGTGAAGGAGTAGTTCCACCTCAACATTATTGGGCAGAAATGCCACACATGGGTGGACCAGTACCGATGGAATTGGGCAACCTTTGATTCTGGGATCAAGGAGCACAGCCGCTTCAAGGGGAGCAGGGGCGGGTAGAAGAACGAAGAGATGGAGTCCCACGAGGAGAAGAGACTCGAGGAGAACAACGCAGTTGTTACAATTGTGGCCGTATTGGGCACATATCTACCAATTGTCACACTCGTTTCCCTAGAGGCCCTCGGCCTTTGTACAGGCGATCTTTGAACAACATGGAGAGGCACATTGAAGAGGAGGAGGTGGAAACCACTTCAGAAAATTAAGATCACCAGTAAATGTACCTCGCGGCCTTACTGGCTCAATAAGGAAGCAGAGACGTGAGGGAAGGAAGAAGAATAATGCACAAAGATCCCGAAAGGCAACCTCACAATTGATTGTCGTGAATGGAATCCTAGAAGGTAATCAAGTGAGAGTATTAATAGATCCGGGAGCAATAGAGAATTTCTTGTCTCGCTTTGTTGCAATAAGATTGGGAATGGATCTAGAGAGAGATGGAAGTGAAAAGTAGAGTTACCAAATGGGCAAACAAAGAGGATTGAATCATTACCTAGACGGGTAACCCTCTCTATAGGAGAATATCATGAAGCAATTGAGTGGCGAGTGATACAGTTAGCCCGTTATGATGCAATTTTAGGCATGCCATGGATAGAGCAGTACAACCCAATGGTGGATTGGAGGAAGAAAGTAGTGAGAACCCACCAATGGTCAATAATTGGGGTTAAAGAAAAATCACACAGGCAGAAACTGCCTCTATATGTTGTAGGGACGACAACTGTCTGTAAGATCGATAGATGTTTTATGGGTCTAATAAGAGAAGTCCAGAGTGCACAACTCGCTGGACAAATTCTTGAGAAATTGAAGGATGTGGTGGATGAGTTTCAAGATGTCTTTCTCAATGATCTGGTGGTAATCCTGAGGGTACTCAGGATTACCACCTAAAAGGCAAGTAGATCACAAAATGGAGACACTCCCGGGGAAGATACCTCCTTGTAAGGCCCCATATTGCCTATCACCTCATGAGTTGGAGGAGTGTAAGACTCAAATTGAGGAGATGCTACAAAAAGGGTTCATCCAACCTAGCGTATCACCATATAAGGCCCCTGTCTTGTTTGTGAAGAAGAAGGATGGTACAATGCGCATGTGCATTGACTATCGGGGTCTCAATCAGCAAACAGTGAAGAACAAATACCCCTTACCTTGCATGGATGACCTGTTTGATCAACTCCATGGAGCGAGATACTTCACCAAACTGGACTTGCAAAGCGGTTATAATCAAATCCAAATTGCAGAGGAGGATGTGTACAAAACTGCCTTTCAAACCAGGTATGGCCACTTTGAGTATCTTGTGATGCCTTTTGGCCTCACCAATGCGCCTACCACTTTCATGAGCCTAATGAATGACATATTTTGTCCATACTTGGATAAGTCTGTTATCGTCTTCTTGGATGATATCTTAGTATATAGTAGTACGATGACAGAACACAAACAACATCTACGAGAGGTCTTCCAGATTCTAAGACAGAATCAGTTGTACACCAAAATCTCAAAGTGTGAGTTTGGCAAGTCTGAAGTAGACTACTTAGGCCATAGAGTAAGTGCAGAGGGTATTCAAGTATTGATAGATAAAATAGAGGCCATTCAAAAATGGAGTGCCCCAGAAGATCAGACTCAACTTAAGAGCTTCTTGGGGTTGACGGGATTCTATCGTAGATTTGTCAAGGACTTCTCCAAGGTTGCACAACCTTTAACGGCACTACTTGGCAAGGGGAAGAAGTGGACATGGGGAACTGCACAAGAGTTGGCCTTTCAAGAATTGAAGGCCGCCTTGCTACATGCACCAATCTTGAAGTGGTATGACCCAAAACATCCAATCAAGTTGGCTACAGATGCATCAAGCGTAGCAATAGGAGCAGTCCTACAACAAGAGTGGCATGACGGATGGCATCCAATTGCATATTTCTCTTGAAATTTGTTACCAACAGAGTGCAACTACCACACCACAGAACAAGAAGAGCTGGCCATCATTCTAGCAACCAAGCATTGGAAGCACTACTTGGGCGAGAAGGCATTTGTAGTAGAGACAGACCACAAACCTCTAGTCTACCTCGAGATGTAGAAGGATCTATCTTGTTGCCAAATTCGGTGGGCAAAGTGGCGACAATGCTTCAACATGACAATCACCTATGTGGAAGGTAAGAAACAACTGGCAGATGCATTCACCCGTATGCCAATGGCCAACAACTTGGTGGCAGAGGTTAAGATTAACCTTGAATTCTGGCAAGAGATTCTAGTTGCTACAAAAACTGATCCACAGATTGTAGAAGCACAATCGTCCAAAGGTGTCACTAGCACCCAAGGACTCACCTTTCGGGATGGCAGATTATGGATCCCAAATGTCCCAAACTTACGCACCACCATTCTAGCGGAATGTCATGATTTGGCCATTGCAGCTCATGTCAGAGTAGACAAGACCTTGGATGCAGTCAAGCGCCATTACTATTGGCCCAAGATGAGCAACGACGTGATGGACTATGTGCGTAGCTGCCTACTTTGTCAACAGAACAAAGCTTCTAATCAAGCTCATGCAGGGCTCCTCCAACCTCTCTCCACTCCTACCCAACGTTGGGAACAAGTGAGTATGGATCTTGTCTGTGAATTACCCAAGACCATCTCAGGGTTTGACTCCATTGTGGTCTTTGTGGACCGGCTCAGCAAAATGATTCATGTACGCCCTACCACCAAGGAGGTGACCGCTCCACAACTAGCTCAACTATACTTAGATGCAGTCTTTGTTCACCATGGCTTGTCTAGAGTACTCATCACCAATAGAGGCACCCAATTCACCAGTTTGTTTTGGCAAACACTCTTTGGTTTCTTCAAAACCAAGTTGGCCATGTCTACAGCTTACCACCCACAAACAGATGGCCAAACAGAGCGAGCTAATCGCACAATTGAAGACATGTTATGCGGCTTTACCTTAGAAGAGCAAGAGAGGTGGGACACCCTACTACCATTGGTGGAATTCGCTTACAACAATTCATTGAATGCCTCCACCCAGGTCACTCCGTTCTTCCTCATGAATGGTGAGCATCCCTTCACACCTTCTAGCTTGATGAAGATCCGTCCAGTGACTACCAAGGTTGATCCAGTCAACACATTTGTTTCTAGAATCTAACAAGGTGTGGAGAGCGCCAAGCACAGGTTACACTTTGTGCAAAATCGACAAAAGCAGTATGTTGATGCACACCATCGGCACATGGAGTTCAATGTTGGGGATCAAGTGTGGCTATCAACAACCAACCTCACATTAGTTGGATCTCGTAAACTCAGACCTTGTTTTATTGGGCCTTTCTCAATTCTTCGTCGCATCGGCGCTGTGGCCTATCACCTTGAGCTACCACCACATATGAAGATCCATCCAGTGTTCCATGTCTCCCTACTACGCAGATATGCTCCCCGATCAGGCCAAGGTCCTTCCACACAGGACATTTGACCTTGTCCGACACTCATTGATGGCATAGAGGAATATGAAGTGGAGCGGATTCTCCAAAAACCCATGTGTGGTACTCGCCATCCACGGGTGGAATATCTAGTACAATGGAAAGGTTACCCCCTCTATGAAGCAACCTAGGAACCCACTGCCAATTTGGCACATGCACCGGTGTTGGTACAAGCATTTGAGCAACAATTGCGCAACGAGGACGTTGCATCTTAAAAGGAGGGAGGTCTGTAATACCAAGGGTTAGCCATATGATCTAGATGTGAAATTCGGTTTGATAACTTCTAGAATGATACTATACATGATGGTCAAAATAGATCAGATAGAAGTTTCACCAAAAGAGTACTTCTACTAATAGGGCAAAAACCGAAATAGACTTGAGAACCTTAGAACCAATAGCTAGACATATGATTTAAAGGTGAGAATTGGTTTGGTAACATCTGGAAGGATGTTACACATGATGGACTAAACAGATCAGAAAGAGGTTTCACCAAAAGGGGACTTCTACTAATGGAGTAGGAACCAAAATATGCTTGAAATCTTTGAAGGCAATTTTGGAGGCCTAAATGGATGAATTAGGCCTCGAAAATGTGCAGATCCCCCCCCCCAAATAGAGGAAAGGCTGGCCTTCCCTCCCCCCTGATTTGTCTCATCGAGAGCTTTCCAACGGTACCTTACTCATATGATTTTGAGATTCCTACAAGAAGATTCCCTAAAAGATTCCCTCCGGTCAAAGCTTGTTTGACCAACCAGATAGGACCTAGACCAGACAGGTCACCCATCCAAGTAAGTAATCCAAGGGTGGAGCTTGCTGACATGTTACCTATCTGTGTCCCTAATCCTATGGTGGAGCTTCCTTGGAGGAGATCCTCTTTGTCTATATAATAAAGAGAAGGTGCTCCCTTGGGGCATCGAATGTTTGAGTGTGCAATCTGTATTTTCTCTCTTCTCTTGTCCTCGGAGTATTACACAAACTCTCAAACATCTCTTGCCATGTTGGGCCACCACCATTGGCATTGGAGGGTGCCCAAGGTCTTGTCCACACCCATGTGACCAACTATTGGTAAATCATGGGCTTCTTGAAGGCGTATAAGTCAAAGATCACCTTTGGTTGGAACATAGATCTAGTCCTCATGGAATAAAAGGCCTTCCTTGAAGGAGAAGGTGTTTTACTCCTTTTTGCAAGCTATAAGACGACCATGTACCCGTTGGAAGAAGGGATCTTGTTGTAGAGCTAACCAAAACTTGTTTTGGACCTTAGAGTCAATTTGCACTATTGTAATTGTTGCCGTGATGAGAGAAGAGACTTCAAATCAGATCACTGGGATAAGGCATCAAGGATGACATGGAACTGACCTAGTTTGTACTCAAGTTTGATGTCAAACAACTATAGTTATTCTTCCCATTGATGATATCGACTCTTCATGTGCTCCAAATATAATATCTATAACAAACGGCTGTGACTGGTTCACATGATCACTTGTTTCCCTAAGAGATAATGTTGCCATACCTTAGTGGCATATACCATTGCTCGTTATTCTTGATCTTAAGTAGATTAATCTTTTTTGTGGGGTTTAGTTAGTGAGACACAAAGGCAATGGGATGTAACCCATCTGGAAATTGTTATTGGAACAAAACTCCAATGGCAAAATTAGAAGCATCAAAATAAACCACGCAAGCTAAATGAGGATCATACAATTGAAGAATGAGTCTTGAAGATACCATATGCTTTAGTTTCTTGAATGCTTCTTCATGCTTGGTGGTCCATTGAAAGATTGAGGTCTTCTCCAAGAGATCAATCAATAATGTGATCACATGAGTTTAGGGTTTAGGGTTAGGGTTTAGGGATTTAGGGTTAAGGTTTAGGGTTGAGGGTTTAGGGTTTAGTGGATGAACTGTTGGTAAAAACTTACCAATCTATTAAATGTCTATACTTTTATGGCATCCTTTGTGGTAGGCCAATCACTGATGGGCCTGATTTTCTCTTCTTCCATGTTGATCTCCTCTGATGAGACCTTATGATCCAAGAAGGTAACTTCTTTCTACCAAAATTTACACTTGATTTCTTGCAATAAAACTTCCATTGACATTATTATCTTAGGACTTCTTGCATATAAATTGTGTGTTATACATCCATCTTACTATAGATTAAAATATTATCCAAGCACACCACCACATATTGATCCAATAGCCCATCCAGCACCTAATGCATATGATTCATGAAGATTGCCAGAGCATTGGTGAGCCAAAAAGGTAGAACTTTCCATTCAAAGTACCCATACCTTGTGCGAAAGGTAGTCTCTTGCATATCCTCTCTATCAATAAGAGCCAATGCATAATCACTAAAGATCCAACTTGGAGAAGTATCATGCTCTACTCAATGATCAAGTAAGTCATCAATTTGAAATAAAGGATATGCATTCATCATTATTTGTTTATTGAGGCCACAATAATCAATATAGAAGTGAAGTCCTCTATCCTTCTTTAGGACAAATAGAACTAGTGGTCCCCAAGAACATGTATCATGTCTTATGAAATCCTTCTTCAACAACTCTATTCGTGTTGTTCAAAGCTCTTCCAACTCCTTTAGTGAGTTGATAGATTGGTCTACTCACTAAAGTACTTCTTGGCCATAACTTGATCTTGAAGTGAATACTACAATTGGAGAGTAATCCCTTTGGTAGATTATTTTGAAATATATCTATAAACTCCTAAAGTATTTGATCAACCATTGTTTGATGAGCCTTTTGGCCCTCATCAGATTCTCCATGGTATTTGATCCACACCACAAAAATAGGAATATCTTCCTCCAAAGCTTGCTCTATAGATACTTTATTGACACACTTTCTATCTTGGGACTGACTATTCTTAGGTGTCTTACTCAAAGGTGCATAATCTAATTGGTAATTTTTACCTTGGTATTTTATTTGAATTTGTTATTAGGGCCAATAAAATTAAAACTTATGACATTCAAGCCAAAGCAAACCTCATACACTCCAAATATTTTTCCCAATCTTGAATGTAATAGGATGTGAGATACAAAATGTTGGACTCTTTCTACCATCCGCCATCATCAATCTATTTCCAATTATTGGCTTGATAGAAATACCTAATTTCTTTGTTATTGTATGGATACAATTCTTTGAGCCTCCAAAATCAACCAAAACTATATAACCATGATCAAATATCATACCTTGCAAGTGAAGCAAACTGGCATAGATCAAGTCTTCCATCCCATTAGACCTAATCAAGTTCCTAATATATGACTTGATTTTTCTTATTAGGATTCTTTGTTTCCCTAATCATCACACTACACAAACCTTATTTGGGTAATTTGTCAAGGTTATTCATTCTTGAGTGGACATTTAACAATGCAATGTCCAACAATAAAGACAATCACCATTTTATTGCAATATTTCCTTATCTATAGTGCCAAGTGGTTTCCATTAGATGGCATCAATCTCCATCAATGCTAGTTCCTCCATCATGTGTATTGTATTGGAAGGTTTTATGAAGGTCAAGGTCAAGACAAAGTTGTTGCAACCAAGGAATCAAAGCGCTCAGCCAATTACATGGCTTCTTCCAAGTGTTTGGGCTCCCTCAATTGCGGGGATCCGTTTGGTCTTGAGAGTGCACCGGGCACCTAGTTACTTGTGCTTAGATTGATTTGTTTATCATTGACTCAAAAGCTTCTCGTAGTCTGACATTGTCTCTACTCTTGTCTAGATGGCAGTCTCATTCTTGCTAGAGCAACTGGCCTACAATTTCTCCCAATGGTAGGCTCTTCTTAAGGGCTTTTTGTGTTAAATTCAACAAGCTAACTTTGACCTTCATGTACCACTAAGGCCTATTCATGCTTTGTTAAAATTAAAGGTTTGAGGTTTCTAATCTAGTAGGATTTGTCTAATAAGTCACAAGCTATAGGCCAGATTCAATTTAGAGCAAACAAATCAGTGATTTGATCCGTCTGCACATACCGGACTGGAAGCTCTGAGAGTGGAGTTCATTCTTCCTAACAACTCTTCACAATATACAATAAAAACATTCATTCACAAGAGCCACATAGCTTTTTGCACACCATCAAGTCTTGCAATTTATAAGTCCACTTGGGAAAGCCAACCAGATCCAGCATAATACAATGATCTATTCTAAGTTTCTACACCTGTTCAAGTAGGCAAAGAAAGAATCAAATACAGCCAAGTTCAACCCCATTCTTTCCATCACGTTCTCTTCCTCTATCATGTCCAATTCAGGCCAAGCTCCAACTCTTTGAGAACTTCTCCTTCATGTCTCTTTGTACAAACCTTCTCTCTCAAAAATTCTCCTTCTATCTCTCTCCTATTCAGGCCTATCTCTCCAAAATTTTCCTCTCCTTCCCTGTCTATTAAGGCACTATTTCCTCAAAAACTCTCTTTCTCTCTGTCCCTCCCTATTTAAGCCTTCTCCTCAAGCAAAGCCTCTCTCTATTCAGGCCTCTATTACAGCCAAGTCATCGCATTGATTGTTCTAACCTACCGTTCTTGCACAAGCCCTAAGCCTTTGTCAAGTTTTCACGTAGAGAAAGCACTTTCAAAACCTCAGCCAAGCTTTTTCTCAACAACAAAAGTCCTTGCAGCACACTCTCTCCAAATCCTTGCACAAGCCAAGCTTTTTCTCAAATTTTATGTCCCTACAGCACTCTCAAAACCCCATCACTGCCTAGCTTTTCTCAAAAAATCTTCTTCTACAGCAGTCTCAAAACCCCAGCATTGCCAAGCTTTTTCTCAAAAAATATTTCCTTTCATATTCATCACACTCTCTCCAAATCCCTACACAAGCCAGGCTTTCTCTCAAATTTTATGTCTCTATTAGCCCGCTCTATTCCCTTTTGAAAATTCTCAATCTTCTTGTCTCACAGGACACAAACTCCTTTTCCCTTTGAAAAGTCCCCTCTCCTTTGTCCTTTTTCTGTTGCCAAGTCACTAATCTCTTGATGATTTGCTTCCTTTTTTCTTCCTCTCTATCCCAGCCAAAACACCTAACTCCTTTGAATTCTTCTCCTATCCCTGTCACATAGAACACTTGCCCCAAAAATCCCTTTCCTTTGTCCTATTAGAGTTTCCTCAAAAAAAGAACCTCTTATGTACCTACCAGGCCCCTTTCCTTCCTCTTCAAAAATCTTTTTGCCTCTCTCAACTATCCCTTCCCTTTTCTTCTGCACTTTCAACTTCCCTCTTTCTTCTATCCCTTCTAAGGCTCTTTTCCTCTCCTTCTTTTTTCACAACTCCTTCTCTTTGAGATATTATCCTTTGCCGCCAACAACATAAAACTCCTGAGCTTATGTAACACCCAAAAAAATACTCCCGAGCTTATGTCACATAAAAAAAACTCTCAAGCTTACAGCAACACAAAACAACTTCTGAGCTTTACAATAACATAAAAAAATACTCCCAAGACAAGATACATAAAATGACTCTTGAGACACAATGACATAAGAAAAAGTGTAGAGTCCACTATAACATAAAAAAAGACTCACACCAAATGGCCCAATGCCACACATAGATTATTTTTCCAATAACACCACATGATCACTTCTAATTTAGTGTTTGACTTCAAATCCCTCATAAATTGATCGAGAGCTTCACCTTCTAGTATATCTAGAATTGCATTATGGTGTTCTAGAATTGAGTGATGTAGTTTCTCAAAAAACTAATCTGCTTCAATTCTACTTATCTATCTTGTGTAGCATTTATAGCTTGGAATCTCCTAATTATTATGCTCTTGATTTCTTTCCATTTTGAGATTGGTACAACAAATTTTCATGTAGTTGGTGCCACTCAAAATTACCACTATATTTTTGCTAGTCCATCTAGTTGGCTTGATGCCAATAGAATCTATCTCTGTTCATCTCAAAAATTTGTAGTTTAAAAATATTATTCAAAATCAAACACAAAATTCTACACTATGCATGGGAAATTCTTGCCTTTAAATACCTTGGGCTGTGGAAATTGAATTCATCTCCTCCTTATAAAAGTGGTGCTCTCACTCCATTCTCTTGTCATTGATGGCTTCTTTCTCTCAACAATTGAGTAAGGTGCTCAATTTGTTATTGCATAGTAATGATAACTTTGTGCATTACCGCCATAGCTACTACTCTATCAAACTACCTACAATTATCTAAGTTAAGATGTAGATACAACATGTCCACACTTCTCCATAAGTTACAATTGGATGTATCAAGGGTTCATCGGATCAAGTGATCATATTTAGAAAATTTTACCCAAAGCATGAGATGATGAACTATATGAAATAATGTTTGGGTAGTACATGGATACAAAAATTGTAATGGTTTGGGAGAAATAGATTTGGTGGTTCAGAAATTCTATCCATCCCATTCTTCTTTTGATACCAATGTAAAAGACAAAAGAGAGACATAAAAGAATGGAAGATTGGAGTGAAAATCACATTGGAATTCTTAAATGCGTGAAACTCCAAATGCCTAGCATGAGATTGGGCTTTGGTATTTGTAGGAAATATCCAAGGCTCTTGAAAAGCTTCTTAAGAAGCTTTCTAAAAACCATCTTCTTAGAGTGCAAGCTAAGTTAACCAAGAAGCTTCTTGAAAAGCTTCCTCCAAAAAACCGCCTATTGAACATGCAAGCTAAGTTAACCAAGAAGCTTCTTGAGAAGCTTCCTTCTAAAAACCACCTACTTAGCATGCAAGCTAAGCTAGTTGGGAAGCTTCCAAAGAAGTTTCCTCTTAGAAGTTACCACTTGGCATACATATTATTGATACATGGAAGGTACCAAGAATCTTTATAGATGCTTTTAGAATATTCATATAATTTTTGGGTAATTTGGCATATTTGCTACTTTGTTAGTCTCGACAAACTCATCTACAAACTCCATATTGTTACAAGTGTAGAGTGAAAAAAAAGAGGAGAGTGCCAATTTCAAGGAATAGTTTTGAGTTTTGCACAAAGAGCCTACATAGAGCAAGAGAGACTTATTGTAAGATAGGCAAGATGGCAATTAAGGAGTACAAGAGAGAAGTTGAAATGGAACACATGGAAGAGACATCTGAAGGACCCTAGTTGATCGGATTTCATATGATCATAGATTATATGCCATACATGAATGGGTGCTAGTTGGATAAAGATTAGATCCAAGAAGCTATAGAGTCCATTTGGGAAATAGATTTAGCCGCATTAGGCTTGAAAATTGCACTTGGCATCAAATATCCCAAACCACATGTAAGCTTATAATATATTTCTGTTGAATTGCAAACATATTTCTATTAAATTGCAAAGTCAAATTCAAATTGCAAATTGTAGAATAGTAGGAAGCCATGTTACTACAAAACCTAATGGTGGCTACTAAGCATGCGGTTTGCACGAGAGCAAACAATGAAAACCAAGCATGTGGTTTGCATGGTAGGCCTTGGTATGCACAACTAGCATGCCTTGTTTGCACAATTTCCAAGCTTTGTTTGTGTGGCATAGGAAATGCTTATTGGTTTATTGTGTGAGTTTTTAACCATTGAAATATTTGATGACATGTTGCATAGCATAGGTAGCATAGGTAGCATGGTGCATAGAGTTTGCAAACACTTGGGAGAAGGGCACTCATCGAGGGATAGTCTATGTAAGAGATTTTGTTCTCACCACATCTCTCGTTTGTAGAGAATTTTGTTTACCACTAGGAACTACTAAGAGGAGGAAGATTGTTCTGTAGAGCATGGTGGAAGATTGGTTTCCAATGAGAGATAGGACAGCTAGGAGATATCTAGGTAGGCAATTTGTATATCCAACAATCAGACCATTTTTCTAGCTCTTGTGTTTACTATTTATTTTGGCACGATGACCTAGAGTTGTGCATGGGAACATCATTCTTATAATGAAGAGTAAGCTAACAAAATCTACTCTAGTGAACTACGATTGGGCCAAGCTTATGTTGCTGGCTATTGAGGCAGACCTTGTTTTAGTCCAAAGGCAGCTTGGGCACCTAGATGATAAACACTTTTCTATGACAATTTTGCACCCATTTATTCATGGAGAGTGGACTCTTTGGAGAGGATGAGATTGTATGTAGCATTTGAGGTTCAAAGGTGGAGGTTTATATTCACAAGAGGGCAAACAAGGGAGAGCTTGCACATGATGAGCAGCCGGGTGAGTAGGAGTTTAGTTTTAGTTTAGTGCACCTTGGAGTATGTGTGTAATACCAATTATTAGACATATTATTTAGAGTTAAAACTTAGCTTGGCAACATCTAGAAGGGCATTATATATGATGGACTAAGTATATCAGATAGAAGTGTCACCAAAAGAGTACCGTTCCTAATAAGGCAAGAGCCAAAAACACCCTAAAACCTTTAGAGGCCTAAATGAATGAATTAGGCCTTGAAAATGAAAATATCCTCCCCTTTAGAAAAAATAGGCTTGACTTCTTCCACCCTTCCCTAAAATAAAATTTTTGTCTCATCAAGAGCTTTCTAATGGTACCTCACCTATGCAATTTTGAGCTTCCTACAAGAAAATTCCTTAAAGATTCTATCTGGTCAAACATATTTGACCAACCAAATTGGACAAGATTTGACATGTCACCCATCCATACAACTAATCTAAAGGTGGATCTTGCTGATATGTCACCAATCCATGCATGTGATACAAGGGTGGAGCTTCATTTAAGAGAATCCTCTTTGTTATATAATACAGACAAGGTACTCCTTTGGGGCATCCGAGTATTGAAAGCTGAAGAGTTATGTTCTTCTCTTGTGTTTCTCTTGAGTGTTCTCTTGTCCTTGGAACATTACAATGAGTTAGCTAGTCCTATGCACATATTTGTATATTTTTGAGATTTATATATATTGTTTTGTTATTGCAAACTCTTGGATAACCTTCTCAGTTAACATGGTATTGTTTGTTAGATTGATATGGTTTGAATTTTCATACAAGTGCATCTCATGATGTTAGACTTTCCAACTCACATGAGCACCTTGATGATCACACTCCTCATGATCCTCCTCATGCATCTCAAAGTGTTTATGTACTAGAACCTAATACCCATGAGCACAATGATTGTTCATATAGTCTATGTAGAGAGAGAGTTGAGCACATCCATTGCCATCACTATTGAGCATCCATGGAGAGGAGCACATACGCATTGTGGATGAGAGTGGGTTGGACTCTCATGAGAGAAGACTAGGAGAGAGAGGAGAATTTTAGGCTAAAATAGTACCTTTTGAGTGAGAAGGAGAGTAGGCTAGTTGAGCATGATAGAATACTTGCAAAGAGGGAGGAGCAGTTTTTGCTTGAGGACCAGATTGTGTTTGTTTGAGAGAGAGAGAGAGTAGACCAGCAAAGAAGAAGATGCATCTATGTATTGAGGAGAGTACTACAAGCAAGCAATTAATAGAGTTAGTTAGAGTTATTAGGGTGAGAGAGTGTGTGATATGAGAGCTCAAGTGGAGAGACTCACTAAGTTGGAAGGACTCATGAGAAGTAGTAGAGAGAGAGGGATATCAAGTTTAGGAGACATGGTATATGAGAGAGTTTTCCATTAATATGGAACTAATAGAGAAGACCCAAAGGGAAGTACATGAGGTTAGTACTCAGCTAGATACTCTTAGGTTAATATATGAGGATGCTCATCAAGGAGCTAAAAAGAGGTTAGAGAAAGATATGTTACAGTATCCTTGGGGTTTCCTTCCAAAGGAGGTAGGGACTCAAAAATATCACAGTGATGGTCCTTATGGTGTGGTGGAGGCTCAAAGAGAGGCTAGTTTAGTTGATATGGGAACTAAGACCCAAATTGAGGCTTTTTTTACACATATGGGGACTTAGACCAAGAGTTCATTTAGAGATCATGCCATAAAGAGAGCCCCCTCCCCCTCTCCCTCCCCCTACACCACCACCACCACCACCACTACCACCACATACTTCAAGTTCATCTTATGGAATGCATCATGCTAGAGAGACTTCTACTCCATCAGATGGGAGACCATCTTCTTTGCAAGCTACTTGATCTAGTCAAACTTGGTTGACTCTCATAGATGGCATGAGAGAGGAGCCTTATTTGCATTAGAAGAGGATATTGTATCATGGAGACCTCACACCAAGGATAGTATTACACCTCCTCCAAGTTTATGATTGCTTATGGCTTCAAGAGCAAAAGGCATCTTTGGTTGATGAGGTACAAAGACTCACTCATTTGAAAGAGAAGATGAGTTTATCTAGATTATTCATTCCTTGTATCATTTTCCATACAGATTTGAAGAGGAAGATTCTAATGTTAGATTTGAGTTGTATACTAGTTGTGAGAAATCCTAGTATACCTCATTTCTTGGAGTGATGTTCTGAGATCATGAGGAAGAGATGGTGTTATTTACTATGAGTGGTCCTTCATGGAGTATTGTATCTCTCACTTTGAGGTGACCATATAGATGAGTGGTTTGAAGCACAATGTGGAGACCCTATTGCATTCTACATGGGAGCTTGGTCACCTACTAGTAGGAGTTCACACTTGCTCATGTTTGATGGCATGCTTCATTGAGACGGATGGACATTTTGATGAGCTTAGAGGTTTTATGGTTAGACAATATAGTAATTTTGCCTCATTAGGTTTATCTATCCAAGATATATTATTTGTGGATGGAGAGGCTCTTCCTTATTGCAAGAACTATCCTCATAGAGTTAAACATCCTCCATCTTTTTCACCAATGGATACCCTTTGTACTTCATAAACTTCATTATCTCAACTCCTTATCTCATCTTTAGATAGATTTAAAGCTTCCATGGCTCTGGCCATTACATTCCTAGAGGAAGAATGAATGAGAAATAGATTGAAGATTTATAGTTCTGATCCTTGTGACCTTTTAGAGATCCTTTATACTTCATAAACTTGATTAATTCAGCTCCTTATCTCATCTTTAGATAGATTTAAGGCTTCCATGGCTCTGTCCATTACATTCCTAGAGGAAGAATGGATGAGGCAATAGATTGAAGAAATATAGTTTTGATCCTTGTGAGCTTTTAGGGAGAGCATTCATTGAGCCTTTGATGTATGCTTGGGAGAAGAGATTGATATGGTGTTATAGTCCTTTTTTATTAGACTCACCTTATATTAGGTTACATGACACCTTGGAGAGATATGCACATCAAACCTTAGGCCTAGCCTTTAATGCCTTTATATTTTGTACACACTTTTCCTCTTGTTTATACTTCTATATATTTCTCTCTCAAACGTGCAGTATTGATGGACACTATTTATGTGAACATATGTAGAGCATCATATTGTTCTAATCAACTCAACAATGGAGAGTGTGAAGTATAGTGTAGAGTATACTCACATGTTTGGAATGTGGCCCATGTAATTTATGGTGGTTTGCATGGTCTGCATAAATTGAACCAAACAAAGTGTTTGGATCTATGCAAACCAAAATTTGGATGATTTGTATTATAAATGATAAGATTTAAATGTTTGTCAAACATGAGTGTCGAACAAGAGGAGTGTGCCTTTAGTATTTTTTTAGTTTGGTAGCTTTGAAGTTCTCATATTTTTCTCTTCTTATGTAGTTCTCCTATCATAATCAACTTATTATGTTATGCATATGCAAGTGGGTGAATTCTACAGCAAGAGAATTACTCCATGATTCACAAACAAATATTAAAATAATCATTCCAAACAAAGAATAAACATGTAGTATATTAGATATCTAGAACAACTCAATAACCTTTATATATACCATAATTTTATGTTGGCCATACTAGAGCTCTAAACTCTCACACTCTTGCCTATTTTATCACTCTTGCTCTAACAAGCACAAGGTAAGTAGACTAGGGCTCTTAACTATACTTTCCATCTCTTGACTATTCTTCACTCTTATTCCAACTACCACAAGGAATTGAATCTAGATTATAATCAAGTATCTGGAACTTGGGAGTCTATAACACCCATTTGTGCACGTGTGTGGTATTTTGATATATATTTTGGTATTACAAGTACTTAGGAGATATTATTTATATAGAGATAAAGGATGGTTCTATATTAGTCATGATTAGCTAAAGTTAATCATAGATAAGATAGAAGGGACTTTAATTTAGAGGAAGTAGAAAAGATGAGCATCACTATTTTGGATTTTAGTATGTTGACTTGGTATTATTCTTAGGTGTTTAGCTTTGAGAAAAGAGTTGAGAACTTTTGGACCCACAAACCTTTTGCTTTGGTTTCTTCAATAGTCCAAGGATAGCCCATGTGAAGGAATCCTTAACTTAGTGGTTGGGTCAAGATAAGACCATATGTTTAAGGGAATATTTGTATGAGTATGGATATTCCTTTAGACTTTTGACTTTATTTGACTTTTAGCTTAATAACTTGAGTTACTTTGGTAATTA
The DNA here is from genome assembly GCA_948567375.1 of Lunularia cruciata. NCBI lineage: Eukaryota > Viridiplantae > Streptophyta > Marchantiopsida > Lunulariales > Lunulariaceae > Lunularia > Lunularia cruciata. Next base: position 12,649,602 of record OX419760.1, read on the forward strand.
GTAACTTTGGTGCATAACTATTTCACAAGTATATAAGCTAATGAGGTACTCATCATCCTTTCATTTGCAATTATCTCTCTCTCATTGAGTTCTCTAGTGAGCAATAGTTTAAATCTTGGGGTGTTAGCCTTGGAAGAGTATGATGAAGTTGAGGTTCTTTGCCTTCTTATTCCATAATGTGTTACCATAATAGCTATTAGAGGTTTATCTTGAGTGAGAGATAGGCCGGCTCATAGGTCCAAATTATATCTAGTACTAGAGCTACCATAATTGTTTGAATCTATGTTGGATAAGATGGTAATAATATATTTAATCTCCTTTGAAGATTTTCTTGCACAAGCTAGTTCAAGTGTCATGGCATAAAAGCATTTTGATTTTGCTTTTCTCATCTTGATTTGGAACTTTTCTACTTTGGACTTGATTTTCTCTACCTTTAAGATCTTCTCTAACTCAAAATCTCTCTTGTGTTTCTCAAGATCTACCACTTACAAAGCTTCAATCTATGTTATTTTACATTTCTCCTTGGATTCTATTCATTCCATTCTTAGTTTGCTGTGAGATGCTAGATCTTATGACAATGAAGCCAGACCAAATGTGAGTGTTGGGGCCATCTTGGAAGCTTTGAAGTTCCTTCTCCTCTTTTGAGAATTTCCTTCTCATTGGATGTTTCTTTTGCATTGTTCTGCTTCTCTTTCTCCTTGGATGCATCTCTAGTTGGCTCCTACCTTATGAAATTCTTGATTCTCTTCCTCTCTTTGATTCTCCACTACTCTTGTTGCTCTTGGTGCTCCATTCCCTTTTGAGTGATTCCCTTTTGTGCATGAAGTATGGGAGTGTTGGTTGGCTTTATCCCTCATCAAAAAAGGACTATCATCCTTGTCTAGAACCCCCTTGTCAAGAACTCCCAATGACCCATATTCACAATTTCTAAATGTAAAAATGCAATCCAAGGGCCCTTGGGTGCTTGAGATGCTGATAAGAATTGATTCTTCAAGATGATTTTCTCCTATTTTGTCATCACTCTCCTTTGGTAGTATGACAACAAGGCATGTTCTATCCATGAACCAAACTTCCTCTTCTATACCACCAATACTAACCAATACAAGGAGATATATTTTAGCTCTACACCCCAACACTAAATCCATTCTTTCAAAACATAAACAAAGATGATTGAGTTTATCCTTGATTTTTGTCCATCCTTGCTTCAAGTCCTTGTTTGTGAGACCCTCCCTAGTGAAAAATTCTTCCATTCTCAAGTATCTTTGTATGATTTCATATATCTTGCCCATATTTTGTAAATCCTATCACCATCCATAGAGAGTGAAAATCCTCACCCTTGCCAAACCAAGTAAGTGGCGATGTTGCTAAATGCCATTCTTTTCTAGATTGGTTTTTTACTATTTCTCCCATGGATCTTACTAAAGTGCTCCATATCCTCCAAATAATCAAGTATTTGTGAGTAGTGGTGATAAGCTATTCTAAATTGGTCATCTTCACCCTTTTGTTGTTTTGCCCAAACTGCTACTTGATGGGTGGACTGTAACGGACCCAATCTTGCCATGTGCTTGCATAGAAACTTTGCTTTGTGTGCTTTGATCCTTTGCTTGTTGCAATTGAATGTGGATATAAGCAATTGTGTGATATAAGCAACTATCTTCTCAAGGAATTCTTGGAATTGAACAAGGAGAAGAGTGATTGGAGTAAATTCAGATTGCAAAGCAAAGTGAAGAGATTCATCTATGTTTCCAACGTATAAGAAGAAAATCTAGATTTTAATTTTAATTTGCCCATATGACCTCTATTACTATATGATGTCAAGATGATTAGGATACAAATGGTATGTTTACTCACCATTCTAATACCTTTAGAGAAGAATAACAAAATGTTCAAATTATGTACTATTAGGAACTATTCTAACCCGTCTAACATGTCAATCTATTCTAACCTATTGAAGGTGCATGATGAGATGCAAGCCCAAGGAGATAAGACTATTCTTTCAAATTGGTGGAAGGATGTGTTTTTCACCAATTCTAATACCTTTAGAGAAGAATAAAAAATGTTCAAATAATGTACCATTAAGAACTATTCTAACCCGTCTAACATGTCAATCTATTCTAACCTATTGAAAGTGCATGATGAGATGCAAGCCCAAGGAGACAAGACTATTCTTTCAAATTGGTGGAAAGATGTGGGAGGATTTTTAAATCAGATTCAACACATGGTTTTCCATTACAATCCCTCTCTCACTTACATCTGGCTTAATACAGGTGGTTATTGTAACATGGGTGGTTAGAATTAACTCCAAAGGGCATCAGTAATTAAGTCCCATATAATTATATAATTAAGTCCCACATCTTCATAATAAATTAACTGTAAAATGTAAAACTAAAACCTCCGTCTCTATCAACCTACTTTTGGGTACCCATACAAATATATACAAGACCATTCATTATTAGGACCAATAACTTGTATAATATTTTATGGAGTTCAAATTTCTACCTGTATAATTTTTAAATTTTGGAATTTGAAACTCCCTAATGAAGTATCAAGATTTTAAAATGTTCACTCTTTGATCTTTGAATAACAATAATGTTGAATGGAGGGAGAAAAAAGTGTTCCAACTTGGTTTACATGGATATTTTTGAATTTCAAATGCCTCATGAGCATGAGCAATTTGAAATTTGATGAGCATTTAAGATTTAATGATATATTTAAAACTCTATTATCTTATAAATATTTGTTATGAAAAATGACTCATAAATGCTATGTGTCCTCTACCCATTAATTTCTTCTGAATTTTAAAAGTAATATCCAACCAATTTTTTATGAATACTCATGAAAATTTCTAAGATACTCAAAAAAATAAAAAATCTAAAATCTCATATTGAATAGCTAGCTTCATTGAATGGACTTAGAAAATGACTTAACCAAATCCATATTTGACACTTTCATTTGACATATCTCCTAGTTAGCAATAAGCCTTAACCAACACCCTAAAGCCTTGAAAACCTTTGTAGCGATGGATTTCACGACCACATCATATTATACTTGAAGTCATCATTATAATACATTGTTTGTGGGTAGGAACTCACTTCATGAAAACTATCACCCATGGTATAACATATTAGACCATGAGGTAGTTGGGCTCTACCAAGTCAAAATGTCAAATATCTATAATAGTTGTACTTATATTCTTTTTTATAATGATATTGTGGGTCATGTACATCAAACCAGTGATTAAATCATGCATGCAACAAGATGAGTTTAAGGAATATTTCTTACCTAATCAAATGTTGGAATACCAATCCCTAATCTCTTTGTAATGACAAGAAGCTGGTATAGAGCAAACAATGAATAGATGGAATTATTTGGTTATGATCTTACAATCTGTTTTAAGGTAATCCAAGGTCTCTAAAGTTTATGTTGTCCCATAAACTAGTCAATCAGATTAAATTCAATGACTTGATACATGCAATGTGCCTTATTTACATTTTTTCTTGAAGTGGAGTATTCATTTGTTTGTGATTCTTAGAGATCATATCTCCATGAGGGTGTTGAATAATGGACCAAGTAAGCAACCTTACCAATCGCCTTTGATCCTTCTTAGTCAAATCCTTTGATGTGGTAGGCATGTACTTTGTCAACACCATGTGAATCACGATTGGTTGGTTGGTTGTTTGCTTGATCTCCATTCACCCATTACAACATCAATTGTTGTTTATTATGACTTATATCGGATGCTTTGCTTTATGATCTCAAATTTTGTGTAGGATATCAACCAATCATCTTAACAATGAGGGTTCCAAGGCTTGCAATTTGACTTAGATCAATGCATGCTATTTGAGTCAAATCAATGCTTAGTTGAACTCCTTGTGAAATGTATTTGTAGTGCAATGTAGAGCCTTACAATGTGGATATGACTTGTGGTTCATGGCTTTATGAATAGGCAAATGAAGCATGAGGTGGATAAGAAACACTCATAAGATAACAAGAAAAGGTGGTACACTTCTTATTCTTGTGGAGTATCCTAACAAGCCAAACCAAATAAAGCAATCAAGTCAAATAAGGATAAAACCTAAGAGATAAACTAGGGCTAAGCCGCAATAGAGAAGAGGTGATGTCTCTCTTGAGGTAAGTACAACAAATGATATTTCAGGACAAGGAGTTTAGTCTCTTCAGGTAAGTACAATGAACAATAATTCAAGACAAGAGAAAAAAGCAACTACATAGAACACATGAAAGATAGGAAGATCCCATCAAGTTGTACAAAGGAGAGACAAAAGAGGTAGAATGGAGCTAGGCTCCAATAGTATCAATATGAGAAATCTGCCCTACCGCACCAAAGATATCCGAGATATGCAAGTCGTAAGATCTACAAACTATTGGAGCATCCAAAGAAGCATTACCTAGAGTAATTGCTCTCTTATGGATTGCACCAGCCAATGCTCTCTTTAGAGCAATAGACACACTTTGTCTAAATTATGCTACAAAGTATAAGAGTGAGAGTGGTACCCCATGGCATCTAATGTGATAAGCTTTTATGCACTCCTTAAAAAATATGTCAAATGCCATGTCTATTGCTTCATATAACGCCAAGGCTAGAGGAACAAAGAGTAACCTTGTTGCATATCCTTATACTTGGAGACCTTATGTGTTGCTACTTTGCTTGCCGTCCATCTAGGAAAATGAATAATCACTCTTTCCAAAAGTACATCATGCATAGAGTTTATAACCACAACATCTGCCACTATCACTTGATCATCTTGGACCAAGTATAAGTCTACTTTGACACATGTCATCTACAAAGAATATGAACACTCCTTCCAAGCAAGGTATCCACTCTCTCATACCATAGGAAACACTATATCCCTAATGGCATCATGGGTAGCTATCCTTTATCCTCTATAAGGACACTATGTCATATGGACCACTATTGAATTTAGTGTAGAACCACCCTCACAAGTGAGTATGAAGACACAAATGATGGACCAAAACTAAGCAAAACCTCATTGATGTAGAGAAAGTGGTTGGTGCAAGTTGGAATGCCCTAATGCACAATCAAGCTAGGATCCAAGAGCTTGGACCCTTGTTGGAGCAAGAGTAAAGACATGATCTAGTGGCCCAAGGAATGGACAAGTCAACTAAGAGGGAATATAACATATGTTGATACTAATGCTCCATCAAGGATGATTGCAAACCTCTGGTCCAATCTGACATAGTGAAGCAAAGGATGGAAGGTCTTCCCATGCTTGTGGAGATTGATCATCTCTTGTCTACCACAATAACACCTTGAGAGTAAAATGATCCCTCCTTTACCTCAATGATATAAGTCTCCAAAATTGGCCTATCAATAACCACCACAAAATAGGAGGAAAGTAAGGATGCCAAGAGAGCTATCATGTCATTTGTAGTGTCGTATCTAGATTGCTTGAACACTAGAGTTCCAATGATACTAATTAGAGGCATTTTGGCAATTACTCATAGACTATTATCCGGTGGTCAAATTTTGTGTTTAGGGTATTGATTTCATGGTGGGGTCCACCGTTACTTGCACCATCTACACCGTCGGGTGTGCCGTCAGTGGGACCATTGGGATGCAACCTAGGTCAAAATCAGGAGTATACCCTGGAAGTGCAACTCTAGAGAGCTCACTTCTTTGATGTTGAGCCTTCGAGTTCCTGGTTAGAGTGGACAAGAAGCCGGTAAGCGTTACTTGGATTCTCTTAGCTAGAATGGGTGTGGCTTGACTGTAATCAAAACCATGTTGTTTGCAAATTGTTGAGGATCAGATCAAGTATTGATCTAAGTTCAATAAATTTGCGATGTAAATGATCTGATTACATCAAAGAAGTGAGTTAGGGGGAAATTGGATGTGGGAACTACAAGTGTCGGTGGTATCTCCAAGCTCAATGGATCATGGTGTCTCAATCAAGTAGTTCATATTTCCTTGAGAGAGAGTGTGTGCGGAAGCACTAGCAAAATTTGGAGCCAAGGAGAAGCAATTTTCAAGCAATAGTTGTGATTTTGAGCTCAAGATCAATTTGTTGCAAATTGAGCTTAGAAATAGAAATTGAAGGTGGAGTTGGGAGTACATCCTCATGAATTAGAGATTAGACAAAACCTATTTTTCCAGCTTGGCTTGAGTGAAGAGTTAGAAGAGGATTTGGCAGTCAGCCATTTTTAGGGATTTTTGTAAGATTTATGTCAGATTTTATAAAAGATTTATGTTAGATTTTGGTGAGACAAACTTTGATCTGATCCATGGTGATCCTTATAGCTCAGGAAGTAGATAGATACTCTGATTATGTCAAATGCTAAATGGTGGCAGAGTCAGTCTTGTGTTGATTTATGAGATGGAGGGTTTTCATTGAGCATTTTTGTGATTGAACTCCCTCCATTCTCTACTTCTTGTTTGTGCATTGTGTTTGTGTGAGGTGCCTTGAATTTTGAGCATTTGTGCTCTAGTGTGCTCTTGGTAGTGAGGCTAGAGTGATGACCAATCAGACTATCTTTGTTTCTCCACGGTGAGGCATGAAGTGATGACCTATAGACCATGAGAATACGTGTTGTGATGGTAGGTTATAGGTCACCCTTACCCCTAATGTAGTTGTCTTAGTTAGAGTTACATGAGTGGGTAGTGTTCCATTAGTTTTGGCACTTGGTGGTGCTTGGTTGGTGTTAGCACTTGGTGGGATACTTGCTTTTGCAGTTTGCAATGGTGGTTGCAGTTATTTTGTCACGACGGAGTTCTTTGAATATTCTAGAGGAGATAACCCTACATTGCACAATGGATTCACTCAAAGTGGCACTCAATATTAGTTTGTATCTTAGGTCCCAATGAGGGAGGAGATTGACTCTAAGTTGGAGTTTGATACAAGAACTAATTTAGTTGAGAGTGCACTTGGTGTGTCCGCAACATTGTTGTGGGACATGAATGAGATTTATGGGGCCTCCAAAGGCCCTAGGCGTTACTTAGGTACAATGGGTACCATTGAGTTGGATGACTTCATCTAGGAGTTTGATAGTTAGTGTGATCTGTAGTAGATACGGAACCCAACTTTGTTTACACCCTTCATGGCATAGAAGGTGCTATTTCAGCATTTGGAGGGTCCACCAATGGACTACTACCATGAGTTCAAGAGAGCTCATTTGGAGGAGATTGAGTTATGGAGACAATATTGATCTCTAAACTATGTCTCCATCACTTTAGGCTCAGTTGCCAGGAGTAGATCGGCTATACCCACGAGTTCTAGCTTGAGTAGTGTTGGTGGAGCTAGTGGAGGTGCACTAGTTGGAAATAATGTTACCACGAGTGGAGGTACTGCTACAGGAGGTGGTGTGGTACTAGGTTTAACCCCATGTGAAGTTCTTCTAGTGTTTGAGGCAAAACTACCATGGAGTGCGGACTGACAAGCTGAAGAGCTTGCAAGAGTTCCAACGGAAGGCTGGAGAGAGCCTACGCAAGGCATACACTCACATGAGGCGGCTGATCAGTTTCACTCAGGGAGTTATTGAGGCCTATGTAGTCTAGTTTTGGTATGGGATACTAGATAGGGAGTTGCGACATAGAGTTTATGATGCTACGTTGTTACAGGCTACTTCGCCAACTTTGGCAGTGATCTTTGGTTTGGCTGAGCGTATTGAGCACAACATGGTGGAGGAGAGAGAGGTGACATCTGGATTTGGTAGGGTGACTTCCTCCACAGTTGTTACTTCTTCTTAGAGTGCAACATAGTACAACAGAGTGCACCACACCCAATTGATTTTTAAGGACAAGGTCGATAGCCCAAATCCTATGAAGCAAGTAGAGGGCCTATTGTAGTTAGACACTTACCTTCATTTTTGGGTCAGCGGCAGCCGGTGAGTGGTGGTGTTGCTTGTTGGACTTGTGGTGGACCTCACCATAGGAGAGAGTGTACTTAAGGCAGTGGGTGTGACACCTTTGGTGCATCAGAGCCAACATAGAGGCCGTGTAAGCATTGCCATAGATTTGGTCACACTAGTGCGGTGTTACGGAGTGGTAGGGCTGCTATGGCAAGTAATAGAAGAGCTCCAGTTCATGGAGGACGAGGTGGTAGAGGTGGTGGTAGAGGATCTACACCTAGTAGGGGTACAATACTTGCCCCTACTTCTAATATAGCTATGGCTACTCGGATTGAGCAGTTGGAGCAAAGATTGTTTAGTATGGCCATTGCTCAAAGGAGATCAGATTCGGGTGTTGTGGCTTCCACCTCATATGTTGATGATAGAGATGCTTTGGACTTCATGTTTGGAGCAGCACAGGTGGATACATCTGTAGTAGTGACTAGGAGTGCAGTACATGCTCCAGAGCCTAGAGGAGCATCAATGGAGTTGGACCTATAGAGAAGAGAGGTTGGAAGATAAGTCAGACTTCCCTAGTCTTTCACACTATCTGAGGCATTGTAGATGACATCCATGGCTCCTAGACATCCTAGTGCATGTGTGGTAGATGGTGACAGAGTGCATAATAGACTACCTGCTAGTCAGCCACCTACTACTACACAGATTGAGTCTAGCATGATGTTGAGGGCAGCTTAATTGATTATGCGGTATCCTTTGTTTTTAGCTATAATACCAAGAGCTAGCCATATGATCTAGATGTGAAATTTGGTTTGGTAACATCTAGAATGATGTTATACATGATCGTCAAAATAGATTAGATAGAAATATCACCAAAAGAGTACTTCTACTAATAGGGCAAAAACCAATATGGACTTGAGAACCTTAGAACCAATAGCTAGATATATGATTTAAAGGTGAGAATTGGTTTGGTAACATTTGGAAGGATGTTACACATGATGGACTAAACAAATCAGAAAGAGGTATCACCAAAAGGGGACTTCTACTAATAGAGTAGGAATTGAAATATTCTTGAAATCTTTGAAGGCAATTTTGGAGGCCTAAACGGATGAATTAGGCCTCAAAAATATGTTGTGGCCCCCCCCCAACAAATGAAAGGCTAGCCTTCCCTCCTCCTTGGTTTGTCTCATTGAGAGCTTTCCAATGGTACCTTACGTGATTCTAAGACTCCTACAAGAAGATTCCCTAAAAGATTCCCTCCGGTCAAAGCTTGTTTGACCAGCTAGATAGGACCTAGACCGACATGTCACCCATCCAAGTAAGTAATCCAAGGGTGGAGCTTGCTGACATGTCACCTATCTATGTGCCTAATCCTATGGTGGAGCTTCCTTGGAGGAGATCCTCTTTGTCTATATAATAAAGAGAAGGTGCTCCTTTGGGGCATCAAATGTTTGAGTGTGAAGTTTGTGATTTCTCTCTTCTCCTATCCTTGTAGTATTACATCAGCCAGTGATATGTTTACAGTGGGAGTTGACCCAACCCCAATGTTCCGGTTGGCTGCCACGCTTTGTGAGAGTAGGGATGATGCGGTTCCTACTATTAGAGAAGAGGTGGTTGGTAGTGGAGCTGACTTGGTTAAGGAGCATGGGATCCGTTTAGTGACCAATGGTTTATGGCAGGCAACAATGGCTAGACTGGAGGAGTTGCAAGCTAGATTGACCTTACCGATGCTTACTAGTGTCAACAGTCAGAGGTTACCAGAAGGCCCTACTAGCAAAAATTTCCTTACTAAGGGCGCATGATCTAGAGAAACATGGGCATGTTCACTTGATGATTTCTGGATGATTACACGTGTTGGCCGAGGTTGGGTCTTCAAGATCCTTGTTCTTGTGTGTTTTGGGAGATGTTATGGATACTACAACATCTTCAGGTCCATCAATCCATTTCTCTAGCTTACCTTTTGGAGAACATTCCTTTGATGGGTGATTCTTGCACCAAAGTGGTGGTGAGTACACATCAGGTTCATTCTTGGATGGGACCTATTGTATTGTTAGATGCAGCCAAAGTGGGATCATGGGCTCATCGTCCTTGTCTTTGGTAGACAAACCTCTTACCTAGAGAGGTTTTACAACATTCTTATGATGGGATTCAACAACTTGACCACATCCTTGTTGATGATATCTTGGATGTTGGGCGTCAGTCTCAGACTGTAGTAGTGGCTGATAGGTCACCTATGGCAGTGGTGAACCTAGTTGGATAGCCTAGAATTGCATTTTCCACACTCATGAATTTCCCAAGCTCTCATGCTTTTTGAGAGGGAGGACTTGGACTTGTTTGGGACTCACAATTACAGTAGTTGGTGGAGCCCAACGCCAATGAGAGAGAGCGGGTAATGGGTTTTTGTATCGGTATTATCGCTGTTCTAGCAGTGTTAGAGGCATCCAAGCGTCAAGTGTTAGGTCAGGCTATGGACCTAAATTTTTTGACATGGATTGTGGCTTGGCAGAGTAGCATAGGATTTGCTTGATAGGCATCACCACTCAGACACTTGTGAGCCTTGTGCCTATCGAGACGATTTAGGCACATGTTGAGGACAATGGACCAAGTGGACATGGTATTCTTGGGACATAGCTAGTAGCTACTAGGGAGAGTGGTCTACTTGGAGTCCATCCAAGTAAGCATGGGTTACTTGGATTATTGTAAAAGACTGAATCCAAGGAGAGAAATAGGAGAATGGAAACTCACATTGGGACACTCAAATGAGAGAAAACTCCAAATGCCTAGCATGAGCTTTGGCTTTGGTATTTATAGGTAGCATACAAGGCCCTTGAGAAGCTTCTCAAGAAGCTTCCTCAAGCCGCTTTCTTAGAGTGCAAGCCAAGTTAACTAGGAAGCCTCCTTTTAGAAGCTACTTACTTGAGTTGCAAGCTAAGCTAGCCGGGAAGCTTCCCAAGAAGCTTCCTAGATACTTTTGAAATATTCTAGGCTAATTTGTCTTATGTGCTATTGTGAGCTCAACTAACTTTGTCGCTAAACTCCATATTGTTACAATTAGACCCTTGGTCCACTTGGGATGCAACTAGAGGATGTGTGGAGCTTGCAGCTAGAGTGGAGGGAGTTTTTCACATAGAGGTTGGAACCTCTAGTGGTCGGGAGCATGACACTACTGCTCTTAAGGGTTTAGTGTAGCAGCTAATCAGTACGTCTTCCACTCCTATGGTAGTTATAGAAGATACTTGGGAGCCAGATCTTGGACCTAAGCTTACTAGAGAGGAAAGATTGAGGGTTTGGAGAATCTTGAGGAGCTACAGAAGTTGTTTTGCCTTTAATATGAAGGATTTGGGTGCTTTTAAAGGACCTGGTATACAAATTGAGCTAACTAGCAATACACCAATTTTCCAATGTCCTTATAGCTATAGTGACATGTAGAGGACATTGATTCAAAGCCTGAGTAGTGACCTTTTTGAGGCTGGTTTGGTGGAGATTTCACATGGAGAGTATGCATCAGTGACAATGATACCAACCAAGAAGGATATGCATGGCAACTACATAGATAGGTGGATGTGTGGAGATTATTGTCCTATCAACCAATAGACCAGGGCTGATTGGTATGCCATGCCTACACCGGAGGAGATTGTTGATGCGATTGGGCATGCAAAGGTCTTCAGTACTTTGGATCTTCAAGCGGGATATCATCAATTGCTGATCAGAGAGGAAGACAAGTCTAAGACAACATTTGGGCTATTGATCCTCACAACAAGGATGTGTTATATTAGTGGAGGTTCTTACCATTTGGGTTAGAGAATGCAGCTATCGAGTTCCAAAGGGTCATGGATAGGATTCTAGCTAGACTGGATTTTGCTTGGTGCTATATTGATGACATTTTGATCTATAGCACAACTGTGGAGGAGCATGAGAGATAGTTATTGGAGGTGTTTGAGAGGTTGAGATCTCATGGACTCAAATTACATCTTAGGAAGTGTAGGTTCTTCCATGAGCAAGTTGAGTATTTGGGTCACACTATCTACCCTAGAGGACTTGGTATCCAATAGACCAAGGTAGAGGCTATTGCATGTATTCCTTGGCCTACAGATGTGAGCAGAGTGCAAGCATTCCTTAGGTTAGCAAACTTCTATTGCTGCTATGTTAGAGGATTTAGTGCCATTGCCAAGGCCTTGACAAAGTTGAACAAGCTTACACATGAGTGGTGTTGGGGAGATGAGCAAGAGAGAGCTTTGTAGAGCTCAAAGAGAGGTTGACATCTGCTCCTATTTTGAGGAGACCAATCAGAGGACAACCATTTCAAATTCATATTGATTGGAGTATGTTGGAGCTTGGAGCAATGCTCACCCAACATGATGATCAGGAGAAGGAGTTTGTGGTGACCTATGCTAGTCGCTCCAACAATTCAATGGAGGCAAAGTAAAGTTCATATGAGAGAGAGTGCTTGGCAGCAGTTTGGGTAGTAGCACATTTCCCATGTTATCTATTTGGTAACCCCTTCACTCTCATCATTGATCATCAACCACTGAAGTGGTTGATGGAGTCTGACAAGCTTTCAAGGAAGCTTGTATGATGGGCTCTATCTTTATAAGAGTATGATTTCATAGTTGTTCATAGACCTAGAATGGTGAACCATGATGTAGATGTGTTCAGTAGAAACCCATGTCCCAGCCAGTAGGATCAGATTGGAGCACGTTAGCATGGTAAGACAGATGAGGAGATGGTTCCAAGTTGGCATGCATTTTCCTTTCTTTGTATATTTTTTGAGGCTTTGGTGGTACCTCTCTTAGCGTATACAAGAGGAGTTATTGAGGTCATAGATCCAAAGAGTGAAGATATTGGTATAGTTCAGCGAGACATTCATGGTGACATCTTAGTGATGGACTATCTTTACACTGGTGTTGTGGGTGGCATAATTGGAGCCAAGGAGAGAGATCGTGTCCTTCAACAAGCCAGACAATTAAAATTGGAGGGTAGACACCTTTGGCGTGTATGGGAGGATGGTAGAGTGCAAGGAGTACCACTTCCATCTTAGAGACCATAGTTGGTCCGTCATGCTCATGAAGAGCTAGGACATTTTTGGAGTAAAGCATACATATAGCTTACTCCAAAGTCACTATTGCTGGCATGGTATGCAGACCAAGGTACATCAGTTTGTTGCCAAATGTGTGGTTTGTGACCAAGTTAGAGCATCATTCAGTGCTCCTATACCACAATCTATTACCTATCATGGGATTGGTTTACCATTGCAGTTTGGACTTTGCTAAAGCTTTATTGTTGATTGTGAGACATCATTGATATGTTTTAGTGATGGTGGAGCAATTCTCCAAGTGGATTGAGTTGGTGGCACTTCCTGAAAAATCTAGTGAAGTGACAGCTTACTCGTTCTTGGATTGAGTTCTTAGTCATTTTGGTGCACTTGCTAAGGTTTTGATTGATCACGGTACAAAGTTCTTGGGGGAGTTTCAGGTCTTGTGTGATAAGGCTTTGATTGATCATCATACTACATCCCGAGATCACCTTGAGGCAGATGGCTTAGCAAAGAGAGTGGTTCAGATGATGAAGAGAGAATTACGAAAGTATGGTTTGCAAAGAGGCCACTTGGGAGATTGGGATCTCCAATTACCTTGGTTGGCTATGGGCTATCAATTCAGACGGCAAGCCTTAGCATCCTTCTCTCCTTACTTCCTACTCTATGGACAAGATCTAGATTTACCTGTAGCCATTCGTCAAGATGTTATTGTAGTTTTGGACTTGGATGACCTAGATGTATGGATGAGCGCATGTTCTCAATGGATAGAGATCTTTCCTAGAGTGATGCCAATAGGCTTTGAGAACTTGGTGATTGCTCAACATAGAGATACTTTATGTTATGCTACTATTTGAGGAGGAGGTTATAGACCCTTGATCTTTTGATTTCATCAAAGAGACTATGTATATTTGATTTCATCAAAGAGACTATGTATATTTGATTTCATCAAAGAGACTATATATATGTACAATAGACAACACCAATGACACTTGATGTTTCGACAGGCCGTACTATCTTGAGAGTGCATGAGGTTTGCCATTTGGGTCCTTGTGTTAGAAGGACATGATGATGTTATTTGGAAGGATTATGTGGGTAATTGTGTGCCATGCCACCTCCCAAACATTGATGGTTCTATGGATCCAAGCTTGGTACTTGTACGTGCAAGCTTGAGGTGTATGTTATGTGGCTCTTCTGGTGGAGTTGCTACTATGTTAGTGTGTGATAGTTGTTCAAGAGTGTAACAATATGGAGTTTAGTGACGAAGTTAGTTGAGCTTACGAAGTAGAGAATAAGACAAAATAGCCTAGAATATTCTAGAAGCATCTAAGAAGCTTCTTAGGAAGCTTCCTAACTAGTTAACTTGTGCCCTAAGCAGGTAGCTTCTAGAAGGAAGCTTCTAGAAGCTTCTAACTAGCTTAGCTTGCACGCCAAGTAGGCGGCTTCTAGAAGGAAGCTTCTTGAGAAGCTTCCTAGTTAACTTGGCTTGCACTCCAAGAAAGCGGCTCAAGGAAGCTTCTTGAGAAGCTTCAAGGGACTTGTATGATACCTATAAATACCAAGGCCGAAGCTCATGCTAGGCATTCGGAGTTTTCCCTCATTCAAGTGTCCCAATGTGAATTTCCATTCTCCTATTTCTCTCCTCGGTTTCGGTCTTTTACATTGGTATCAGAGCAGGAATGGGATGGATGGAATTTATGGACCACCAAATCCACTTCCGCCAAACCATTGGGACTTTCATGTCCAGATATTACCAAAGCATCGTTTCACACAGTTCATCACCTCACGCTTTGGGCAGGATTTTCTACATATGATCACCGTGTCAGAGGAACCCTTGATACTTCCAGTTGTGACTTATGGAGAACGGTGGACGTGTTGTATCTATGTGTTAATCAACTAGATAAATTGAGGGTAGTGGATTAGGGTAGTAGCAATGGCCGCAATACCGGATGTTATCCTTGCAATGCAACAACAAATCGAGCATCTTACTTGATTGTTGGATGAACGAGACCAGCAACGGCGAGAACAGATAGACAGAGCGCCAGTTCGAGATGGAGAAGATCGCATTCGATTTCCGAAACCCAAGGTGTTTGAAGGCAAGAATGTTCCAGGCACAGTGGAAAATTTTGTGTTTGACTGTGAACGTTACTTTGAAGCCACCAATCTTCAAGACGAGCGGAAACAAATTCTCTTGGCTTCTAGCCAGTTGGATGGCGTGGCAAAACTTTGGTGGCGATTCCGAGTAGAAAGAGCTGAACGACAAATTGTTACACCAATTTTGACATGGGCAGAATTCAAGGATGCAATACTTGGTCGATTTCAGACTATAAATGCCACCAGAGCTGCACGAGATAAATTGGCGGAGTTGAGGCAGATTGGTTCGGTGAGAAGCTACATCACACAATTTCAGAATATCATCATGCAAATTCCAGATATCCAAGAAGGTGAAGTTCTGGATCGATTTGTGCGAGGATTGAAGTCACGAACCAGATTGGAGGTGACCATGCGAGAGCCACAGAACGTAGAAGAAGCCATGCAATTGGCTGAGCGTTTTGATTCCTTAGTTGCAACAACTTGGTCTCGACCTCGACCTACACAAAACCTACCCGTACCACGAGTGGAAGAACCGGTACCAATGGAGATTGATGCTATCCAGCAAAGACCACTTGGCACAGCAGATAGAGAAAGATTACGACAAAATGGAGGTTGCTTTTATTGTCACCAGTTGGGGCATCGCATTGCTGAATGTCCACTCAAGAATGGACAACCTCGACAAGTTGCCCAAGTGGAGGTTGTGGAGCGGAATGATCCGGGAAACGAGGAATCCCAGTAGGAGATTTCGAGCCGCCTACTGGGAGCTTGATTAGTTCCAATGGGATTGAAGGCTCGATCTATGCAAGTTTGCTTCACTTGCAAGGTATGATATCTAATCGGGGTTGTAGAATTTTGGTTGATTCTGGAAGTTCAAAGAATTGCATGTCTATGCAAGTGGCAAAGGAATTGGGTATTCCTATCAGGCCAGTGATTGGAAGTAGTTTGATGATGGCGGATGGTAGAAAGGGTTCTGCATTCCGCACCTTGCATCCTGTTACCTTCAAGATTGGGAAGGAGTATTTGGAGTGTATGAGGTTCGTAGTGGCACCTCTACATTATGATATCATTCTAGGTCTACCTTGGCTTGAATGTCATAAGGTTCAATTTGATTGGACCCGACACCAAATTCAAGTACAACACCAAGGTAGGAATTTCCGATTAGGTTGTCTGGCACCTTTGAGTAAGACACCTAAGAATAGTCAGTCCCAAGATGGGAAGTTTGTCGAGAAGGTAGCCATAGAGCAAATCTGGAAGGGAGATGAGTCCCAAGATGGGAAGTTTGCCAGGAAGGCAACCATGGAGCAAGCTTGGAAGAGAGATGAGTCCCTAGAAGGGAAGTTTGTGAATGAAGCAGCCATAGAGCAAGCTTTGGAGGACGATAAGTCTGTATTCGCGGTGTGGATCAAGCCGATTGCACAAGAACAATCTGAGGAGGGCCAAGTGCCGCATCAAGCAATGGTTGATCGGATAGTTCAGGAGTTTGCAGATGTGTTTCCGGATGATCTGCCAAAGGGATTACCCTCCGATCGAGGTATGCCCTTCAAGATCAAGTTATTGCCAGGGAGTACTCCAGTGAGTAGACCAATCTATCGGCTCTCACCAAAGGAGTTGGAGGAGTTGCGAACAACACTTACAGAGTTGTTGGAGAAGGATTTCATACGACATAGTACCTCTCCGTGGGGAGCACCGGTACTATTTGTTCCAAAGAAGGATGGAGGACTTCGTTTCTGTATTGATTACCGTGGGCTCAATAAGCAAACCGTGAAGAATGCATATCCCTTGCCTCGGATCGATGACCTGCTTGATCAACTAAGAGGAGCACGCTACTTTTCCAAGCTGGATCTTCGTAGCGGCTATTGGCAAATTCCTATTGAAGGAGAGGATGTGCAAAAGACTGCTTTTCGCACAAGGTATGGACATTTTGAGTGGAGAGTTCTACCTTTTGGACTCACTAATGCTCCAGCAGTCTTCATGGATCAGATGCATCGAGTGTTGGAGGGACTATTAGATCAGTCCGTGGTGGTGTTCTTAGATGATATCTTAATCTATAGCAGGACAGAGGCAGAACATGTGAATCATGTGCGAGAAGTCCTAAGATGACTACGACAGTGGAAATTTTACTGCAAGAAGTCAAAGTGTGCTTTTTGGCAGAAGGAGGTTACCTTCTTGGGTCATAAGATCTCATCAGAGGGGATCAAGATGGAAAAAGAGAAGATCAAGGCCATTACTGATTGGCCTACCCCGAAGGATGCTACAGAAGTACGAGCATTCAATGGACTGGCCAATTTTTATCGACGGTTCATCCACTATTATGCTCACGTGGCTGCACCATTGACTGACCTCTTGGGAAAGAACTCGAGCTTCCAGTGGACCACCAAGCATGAAGAAGCATTCCAGAGGTTAAAGCATATGGTGTCTTCAAGACCTATTCTTCAACCATATGATCCTCAACTACCTTGTGTGGTTGATTTTGATGCTTCTAACTTTGCAATTGGAGCTGTGTTGCAACAAGAATTTCCAGATGGACTACATCCAATTGCCTTTGTGTCTCGCTGACTAAATACAGCGGAAAGAAATTACTCTGCTCGGGATCGGGAACAACTTGCAATGGTATATGCCACCAAGGTATGGAGGCATTATCTCTTGGGGAAACAAGTGATCATGCGAACTGATCACAAGCCATTGTTGCAGACCTTACACCTAGAGCACATGAAGAGTCGACATCATCGATGGGAAGAGCAACTCCAATTGTTCGACATCAAACTTGAGTACAAACCAGGTCGGTTCCATGTCATCCCTGATGCTCTATCACGACGACCTGATTTGAAGTCTCTTCCTCTCATCACGGCAGCAATTACAACGGTGTCAATTGATCCCAAGATTCATAACGAGTTTCGGTTAGCCCTACAGCAAGATCCCTTCTTCCAAATGGTACACGGTCGTCTAACAGCACGCGACAAGGAGTACAACACCTTCTCCTTCAAGGAAGGCCTTTTATTCCATGCAGACCAGATCTATGTTCCAACCAAAGGTGATCTTCAACTTGTGCGCCTTCAAGAAGCCCATGATTTACCAATAGCTGGTCACATGGGAGTGGACAAGACCTTGGGCACCCTCCAACGCCAATGGTGGTGGCCCAACATGACACGAGATGTTCGAGACTTTGTCCGATCATGTGAGAGTTGCCAACGGAACAAGGCCAGCAACCAGAAGCCGAGTGGACTCCTTCAACCACTCGCCATTCCATCCGCTCGTTGGGAGCATGTGAGCTTGGATCTCATCACATCCTTGCCAAAGACAAAACAAGGACACACGGCAATTGTGGTGTTTGTGGATAAGCTTAATAAGCAAATCCACTTGGCACCAACCTGTGATACCGTGGATGCTCCAACCTTAGCACAAATCTACTTTGACAATGTCTTCAAGCATCATGGGATGCCACGTGTACTCATCTCCGACCGTGATCCTCGATTTACCGGGAAGTTTTGGCAAGCACTCTTCCAGATGCTCGGCACCAAGCTTGCTTTGTCCACGGCCTATCATCCTCAAACTGATGGACAAACCGAACGCGCCAATCGAACATTGGAGGATATGTTGCGGGCCTTTGTCAATGTCCACCATACCAACTGGGATGAATGTCTTGCAGCTGCAGAATTTGCCTACAACAATTCCAAACAGGCAAGCACTGGATTTTCTCCCTTCTTTCTCAATTTTGGCCAAGATCCGCTTGTTCCAGATTCTCTTCTTGCTCCCCCTCCCTCTCAGGTTCCTCATACTTCTACATTCTTGACCACTATATCCCAATCTCTCCAACAAGCCAAATCTCACCTCCTTGTTGCTCAGAATCGCCAAAAACAATATGCAGACCATCATCGTCGTGATCTCACCTTTGAAGTTGGTGATAAAGTCATGTTGTCCTCTAGTAACCTCCCTCTCCCACTTGATACCCAAGTTCGTAAACTTGCTCCTAATTGGATAGGACCCTTTGATATCACCCACATTATCTCTCCTGTTGCTTATCGTCTTGCCTTACCTTGTCACATGCGTATCCATCCTGTCTTTCATATTTCCAAGTTGAAACCCTTTGTTCCTAACCCTTCTTCCTTTTCCTCTCGAGTCCAACCTCCCCCTCTTCCTGTCCCTATCAATGATCATGAGGAGTACGAAGTTGACCGTATCCTTGCGCGTCGCCATATTCAACGAGGCCGTCACCAACATACGGAGTACAAGGTCCTTTGGAAAGGGTATCCCCTTCATGATGCTACATGGGAACCTCTTTCTCACCTCTAGAATGCACAGATGGCCATCAAGGAATTCGAAGCTTCACTGGCGACGAGGACGTCACCAACTAGCGGCGGGGGAATATGTAACAATATGGAGTTTAGTGACGAAGTTAGTTGAGCTTACGAAGTAGAGAATAAGACAAAATAGCCTAGAATATTCTAGAAGCATCTAAGAAGCTTCTTAGGAAGCTTCCTAACTAGTTAACTTGCGCCCTAAGCAGGTAGCTTCTAGAAGGAAGCTTCTAGAAGCTTCTAACTAGCTTAGCTTGCACGCCAAGTAGGCGGCTTCTAGAAGGAAGCTTCTTGAGAAGCTTCCTAGTTAACTTGGCTTGCACTCCAAGAAAGCGGCTCAAGGAAGCTTCTTGAGAAGCTTCAAGGGACTTGTATGATACCTATAAATACCAAGGCCGAAGCTCATGCTAGGCATTCGGAGTTTTCCCTCATTCAAGTGTCCCAATGTGAATTTCCATTCTCCTATTTCTCTCCTCGGTTTCGGTCTTTTACAACATCCTTCTTTGGATGGATATCTAGGAGTGCCATGATGCGTAAGGAAATAGCCTTGCAACCTCAAAGTGTAACTACTCCAAATTAATATGGACTAAAGTGCTCTTGGAAGTGAGATTGATGCTAAAGGACAATGGTATGGCTAACCAAGCACAAAAATATCTCTTCAATAGCAATCAGTCCAATGCCTCCCATGCCTTTCTCCATCACAAGAAGTTGACTAGCCGCTAAAACCCTACTAACTAACATAGAAATATCTCTTCTCGCTATTGCTATAACCACTTGAAATAGCTTGGTAAATCCACTAGGAGGATCATCTACCTAAAAGTAATCTATGAGATGCTCATAGATCATCCTTGACAAGCCTCCTAAGAAGAGGCAAGAGGTAGTGCATAATGCTAGTGCAAAAAGCAACCTATCAAGACATACAAGTTGCTCAGGTTGATAATCTATGATATCTAATGGTACTTCATCTCCTACCATGGGATATAGTGAGCATAGAGAAGAGATAGTCTCATCAATGGCACTAGCTATAGATAAATGGTGTAGCGCTTGTGTTGCTCTACTAAACTCTCCCACTTGACCCAATGTCCTACACTATTGTAATTGAGTGGACTATGTGGTAGCTTGTGGCAAAATCTATCTCCTAAAGTGTGCAATCCTAACCAACTCCTCTTATAGGGTAGCCCAATCCCCTAGTTGGAATTGACAAAATCTAGCAATCACCTCTTTATGCCCCACACGTCCTTCTCTAACATAACAAAGGCCCCATTAAGGGAGTAAGAGGAATAAGAACCATGCTAACTCATCCAAGGAATCATGTGCTAGATAAGCAAGTGGTAGGCAAAAAGCCTGTCTAGCCGCATCATAGAATGTACAAGGTAGCATATAAAATAGATATGAACATGGAAATTAGTCTCAAATAACCCCAATATACAACCCAACTACAATGCTAACCACTCCCATGACTCAATCTGTATCCCTAGAATGGTCAAGAAAAGGGATAGAGGAAACATAATCCAGAGTGTTACCATTGTTGATGTGATCACTCATCTCACGTAAGCATCCTAATTGGTCCAATCATACTCCTTATGCATCCTTCACACATGAGCCTTTACCTCTTATGAGGTAAAGCATTAGTGATGCAATGCAATGTTCCAAGCATAGGAGAACCCCTAAGAGAAACACAAGAGAAGAAACACAAAGCTTTAGCCTTCAATATTCAGATGCTCCAAAGGAGCACCTTACCTTTACTATATAGCAAAGAGGATCTCCTCAAAGGAAGCTCTACCCTTTGATTAGATATATGGATTGGAGACATTTCAACAAGCTCCACCCTTAGATTAGTTGCATAGATAGGTGACATTTTGGTCCTTGTCCTATTTGGTTGGTCAAACAAGTTTGATAGGAGAGAATCTTATTATAGGAAGCTCAAAACAACATGGGTGAGGTACCTTTGGAAAGCTCTTGATGAGATGAATATAAAAAAGAGAAGGTAGAACTTCTTTTTATTATGGAAAGGGAATCTCTAAATTTTCAAGGCCTCATTCATCCGTATAAGCCTCCAAAATTGGCTCTAAAGTTTGTGTTTTTGACTCCTACCCTATTAGTGGAAGTACTATTTTAGTGATGCCTCTATCTGATCTACTTAGACCATCATATATAACATCCTTGCATATATTACCAAGCCAATTTCCACCTCTAGATAATATATCAAGCTAATGGTATTACAAACCTCTCCCCTTTTAAGACATAACATTCTCATTACAAAGTTGTTGCTCAAAAGATTGCACTAACACCTACACGTGGGTCAAGTTGGCTATCCCATGTTGCCTCATACAATGGGTATCCTTTCTAATGTATGAGATGTTCTATATGCAGATGGTGAGTACTACAGATACATTTTTGGAGAATGCATTTGACTTCATATTCCTTCGTGTCATCAATAATTGTTAACAAGTTCTAACTTCTTGTATGGAAGGAAAGTGGAGCAGTCATGGTGCATATCTACATAGTAAGGAAACATGGAACACTAGATGGATCTTTATGTGTGGTGATAGCTTGAAGTGATGGGCCACTATGCCAATTTGGTGAAGGATGGGAAATAGCCCAACAAAATGAGGTCTTGAGCTCACAAGTGCCAACTAACATGAATTTAGTTGTGGAAAACTAGACTTGATCCCTAATCCTCAATTGAATGTGCTTATAATGCACATTTGCATATTGTTTTTGTCAATTTTGGGCAATTTTCAACTTGCGCTTGGCGTTTTCTATACCTTGTTGAATTTTAGAAACAAAAGTGTTGACAATGTCAACTTTTGTAGACATTAGGCTGATCTTCACCAAGCTTGAAGGTGTGAAAGGATGCTCTCCATACATGAGGAAGAACGATGTGAGCTTTATAAATGTATTTATTGAATTGTTGTAGGCAAATTCTAATGGTGGAAAGAAGGTGTCCCACCTTTCTTGCTCATCTAAGGTGAAGCCACAAAACATATCCTCAATAGTGCAATTAGCATGCTCTATTTGCCTATTGGTTTGTAGATGGTATGTCATGGATATGGCCAATGTGGTTTTGAAGATGCCAAAGTGTGTTCTCCAAAACAAACTAGTGAATTGAGAGTTTGGATTGGTGATGAGCACTTGAGATAGGCCATGGTGAGAAAAGATTACAATTAAGTACAATTGAGCTAATAATGGAGAAGTCACGTCCTTGGTCACAGGATGTAGATGAATCATTTTGTTGACTCAATCTATAAAGACTATAATGGAATCAAACCTTAAGGTGGTCTTGGGCAATTCACAAACCAGATCCATGCTGACTTGTTCCCTAGAGTAGGGAGGAGTTGAAGGAGTCTTGTGGGAGCTTGATTAGAGACTTTATTCTGTTGATAGAGTAGGCAACTTTGAATGTACTCCATCACATCTTTGCTCATCTTGGGTTAATAATAATGGCATTTTATTGCATCTAAAGTCTTGTCCATTCGAACGTAACATGCAATTACAAAATCATGATATACCACTAGGATGGTGGTTCTTAGGTCTAGAGCATCAGATATCCATAACTTGATTGAGTATCCATATCCTTTGGATGATTGAGCTCCTACAATTTGTGGGTCAATTTTTCTAGCAATAATAATCCTTGGCCATAATTCTAAGAATCCTTGGTCATAATTCATAATAGAATTATGAACTTAAAACTAGTAGATTATTTGCTAGAGGCATTCAGGTGAATGGGTTTACAAGTTTCTTCTTGCCTTCCACATATATGATTATCATGTTGAACCATTGCCTCCACTTTGCTCATCAAATCTATCAATGAAATAGATCTTTTTGTATTTTGAGGTAGACTAGAGGTTTGTGGTCAATCTCCACTACAAAAAACTTTCTTGCCAAGATATTGCTTCCAATGTTTGATTGCAAGGACAATGTCCAACTCTTCTCATTTGGCAATGTGATAATTACATTTTTCCAGTAATAGCTTTTGAGAGAAAAACTCATTTGGCAATGTGAAAGTTGCATTTTGCCAATGACAACTTTTGAGAAAAATATGCAATTGGCTGTTATCTGTCATTCCATTCATGTTGTAGGATTGCTCCTATTGCAATGCTTGATGCATCTATAGCCAACTCGATTGTACATTTTGGGTCATACAATTTCAAGATTTGTGTATGTAGTAATATCTACATGCACCTCTAGATAATAGGTCTAGTTAATGGTATTAGACACACCAAGCATGATGTACCATAAGCCACTCTAGGCACCATATTGAGAAGCGTAGCCAAAGCTAGCACAGAATAACTATCATAACACATGATGCTCCTCTCTTTATCTCGCCATATGTGCAACACCACAACCCCTCACATCACAACTCACATGAGTAAGTACAATCTCTTCAAACCCTAAAAACTATGAACTTTCATAACTTTCAATTAACGTCTCAATTCTTTTTAACTAAATTCTCATGGAGCTCAAGCATGAATACAAAAACATTAAGAATTAAAATTCTCAACCCATCACTCTCAATGTGAATTAATCACTCTAAACCCTAAAAATTCTAAAAGTATTCATAATTTTCTACTCAATTCTCCATAGCCTTCAATCTAAATACCAATGGAACAAAAATTGAAAAACGAACAAAATCTATTATTCACTCATGTGATGTAAGCTCTCTA
Organism: Lunularia cruciata; assembly: GCA_948567375.1. Taxonomy (NCBI): domain Eukaryota; kingdom Viridiplantae; phylum Streptophyta; class Marchantiopsida; order Lunulariales; family Lunulariaceae; genus Lunularia; species Lunularia cruciata. The sequence goes on from OX419760.1 coordinate 12,673,511, forward strand.
AAACTATAGAATATCCTTCCATTCATTGCCTCTTTTCTCTCTCTCCCTCTCCTCTTTTCCTTCTTTCTCCCGTTACCCTCTCCTCCCCAAGATAAGGGCTTTAGGGCTTAGGTTAAATCTTCTCAATATTGAAGTGAGGAGTAAAGAAGTTCAGGACAGCTTTCTTGAGTTCTGGTTCATGTAGAAAAGAGAAAGGTAAAAACAATGATAAATAAAATTTCAAAGCATATGAAAGGTATCGATATCTCTAGGTGGATAGAGCGTCACGTGTCCTCCTCGTCCCTACCATACAGAACTCACTCTTCCATCACAGAGCATTAGGGGGTTTCAGAAATAGGTTTGACAGATGTCTACAGGATAAATAACAAACTTCGTAATAATTTTTAGTGAACTCTGTAACGATATGAGATTGTAATAACTGAATGCTCTGTAACTTCAGTTAAGGGATATATCTAGCTAATTGCATTCATTTATAAAAATCAAATCATATGTTACGGATGTTTTGGAATGCCGTAACTAAATAAATGATTGTCAAAAAGAGTGACGTGTTTCCTCAAGAGGGTGGCCACGTAATCATTTAGTCACGTATTGATGATCTGGTTTCATATTCAAGATCCAAAATGGCCCGGCCCAACAATTCAAATTTGTAAACTGAAATTCACCACCCTCTGGAGCAAATGTGCGAGTTGTCAGGCAAGTAACGGCGGTTTTGTAGTTTTGTATTGGTGTGGGAAATGATCACCGCCGCCGTGTTGCAACCAAGAAATTGATTAGAGTGCCACGATTCTCACACTAGGAGTGCAACAAACTTTTTGCAATGGGAGATCAAGTACCGTGTTTTAGTGTAGGAGACTCCCTTATTGATGCTGATCCGGGACCTGTAGAGTCATCATTGGATTTGCAACCTCAACAGCCATTAGGGAAATTTGGAGACTTGTTGAGGATGTCTTCTTCTATGCCTGGCAAAACCAAGGAAGATGAACAATTTTGCATGGCAACACACCATTATAGCCAAATACTGGATTATTTGGAGGACCCCAAGCATTTTGCACAAATTCATGGTGGGAATTGCAAAAATCCCATTCAAAATCAACTGCATTTAGTTTCATGGCAACCTTTTTCATTAGAGAGGGTATTGGATTTTCTACTTCTATGACAGGTGACAGACTTTACAAGAAATGGTTGCGGTACATGAAACAGTACAAAGAAACTTGGGAGCTTAAGAACAAGGCTACAAGAGAAGGTCTCACGGAGAAGGAATATGGCAAAGAGTGGAGAACTATAGAAGATAAATTGAATGGAATGTGCCCGCATTTTGCAAGAATGGAAGCCATGTTTGGGAGCAGAGCAAACATAAGTCCACCGACAATGGTAAGTTTAGGAGATTGTAATCCTAATTTGAGTGAGATTTGCGAGGCTGGCAAGGAGGAGGTCCATGAAGGTGCACAAGAGTGCTCCCAATTCTCATCTCCTCTAGAGGTGGTGCTCCCTAACTTGGGCCTTGAGTTTGTCGCAAACACCAAAGGCATGGAAAGTTTAGCAAGTGGCATGGAGAATGGAATCCTATCACCAGAGGATGAGTCTCCATTTGTTCCACTGACCAAGGACTCGCCTTTCATTACACCACCACCGCCTTTAATTTCTACAAGAGATGGATCCGATTGTGCAGACCAAGAAGGGGAACGTGACCCAAAGAGGAGGAAAGGTGGAATATTTGCAAGGTACCCAAGTTGTCACCTAGTATGTCATTATCTCATGATTTAGCAAAAATTACCATGTTAAAGGCAGATAGTATAGATTCCAAAGAGAGGTTACGACTAGCTAAACTAGAAGCCACCAACATGAGGAAGAGAGAGAAAACAATGATGAGAATAGAAGCAGAGCGCGTTAGATTAGAGATAGAGAAGATGAGAATTGAAATAAAGAAAAAATTGAGCACAGATAAAAGGAAAGCTAGAGCAGACAAACACAAATTTAAGGAGAAGAGTTTGGAATCAAAGCACACTCATAAAATCAAAATGAGTCTCATACAAGCAGGGAAAACTCTTGAGGAAATAAGTAACTATTTTAAAGTGCTCACTCAGGTTCAACGTCCATCATACTCTACTGATAGTGAATAGTATACCACCATGTAACTTTTATTATGATTATAATAAAGATGAGTTATGGAAACTTGATAAATGCTTCTAGTATCCGCCTGATGCAGCTTGTTACCATTTAGTTCCTCACAAATTTTTGTTTTTGATGTTGTCTTTACCACTCCGTTCTTGTCATGTCTTTCTTGCACAATAAGCCCAAGATGCCACTAGTTGATGCTCATAGCCGCCCAAAAGTCTCTCCTACCGCTAGTCACCGCTTGTTGCTGCTCAATCCAATGCAACACGCAAAAAGAAAAAAGACAAACAAGTTGTTTAGGGTGCTTGAGGGCACTCGTAGCCGCTTGTCGGTGCTTGTAGAAGGGATTGAATGCTAGTAGGCACTTGTGGTTTGTGGGTGCCGCTGGGTGGCCACTATGTAGGCGCCAGTTGACGCTTGTGGCCGCTGGGTGGCGCTCGACGATGTTGGGAAAAAGCTCATGAAGTTGGTATGCGCTTGTCGGTGCTTGACAGACATGAATTTTTGGCTTGTAGTTGCTCGGAGGCGCTCATTGGCACGCATAGACGCTGAGGGCCGCTCATGATGTGTTTAGGGTTGAGTGTTTAAAGGGAAATGGCACCCATATTTGTAAGGTGGTGACACGTTGGATACAAAAGGCACAATTCAAATTTTAGCACATGAAAATACAAGAGTTAGACCACAATGAGAGTTCAATATGGGATATGAATATGAGTATGAAAATATGAGTTCAATATGAATATGAGAGTTCACAACTGTAAACTAAAACATAAATGTATATATGGGAGAAATGAACATAATATGTATATAAATGGGGAGCCAATAGAACCTAAACCTATGACTATGGAGGTCAAGGAGGTGAAGAAGAAGAGGGAGATGCACTATGGTGTCTAAGTGCTACTACTGCATCCTCAAGTCTACAACGGTATACATGATGTTGAATCCTAAATGGACTCAATGACCACCATAGGAGCCACTTGCTCTCATCCAAGTCTCGATGCCTGATACCACTAGCAAGAAGAAGATAAGGGTCACAACTATAAGAACTCAATCTACTTGATGTCCACTCCTCTTCTGCCCAACTAATAGCAGGCCTATCGTCATGGACAAATCTGTCCAAAGCACTCATCAAAGGGTCAAATGACCAAGTGTATGATGCTCTATGTACCCTATAAGGACAGAAATGGGTAGGTTGGATAGCACCATGTGGATGGTTCCTATAATAAGAGAGTGCATAACTATTTATGATCAAAAGATCACGAAGAGGTAAACCTAATGAAGTCAGATGCTCATATGATCTAACTCTAAGTCCTCTGAACTCTGAATCTTGCTGTATATCTCTAGAGCACAAACATGCCATGAGGCAAGACCCGATGTGAACTCCCTCAGGGAGTTCAGACCACTGCCACATGCTCCGTAGCAACCACTCCACTCCATCCAAAGTAAGATCTATCCACAAGATAACCTCAAAGCGTAGCAAACAGAATTGGATGAAATGGCAAACACCAGGACGGGCCATCCACCCTACAGGCCCAGACTGTGTGTGAGGGAACCAACCATGCGTAGTCGTCCCGCTCTCCCATGCATGGAAACCAATAGCACCATGAATCCATAATAAACACATACAAGTAACATCCACAATGATAATCTTCTTCCGTAGGAAGCCGGGGAAGAGGATACGTAGAATATACTCTCTTGATAGATGAATCCTCTCTCTAAACTCAGTCTGAGTGCCCTGAGTCTCCACACTATGAGGTAACACATGGGTGGCATCAGTCTAGGTTTGCATCTCATGACGAGTATGGGTCTCGCGAGCAATAGTACGTAGTTTGAGTCCAAAATAAGCCACACGAGCCCTCAAATGAGCTAGACTAATCTCACTCTCCTCTACATGAGCTCTCATCTAAGCTAGACTACTCTCGCTCTCCTCTACCTGAACATGTGCACTCTCACACCTCTCTATAGCATATGCTAACTCTTGTGCCTGATTATGTAAATGGAGCTTGTAACCCTCCGCCATGGCAGCGGCACCTCGTATGTCCATGTCCAAGTCACCTAATCTCTGCTCTCTCTCCATCTCAGAAGTAAGCAAGGTCAGATGCCTCTCCTCCTTTGCAGCAAGTTAATCCTCTTGCTCACAAAGGAGTCTCTCTCGCTCTAGCACTAATCTTTCTCTCTCCTCTACACTTTCCAATCTACTCTCACGCTCAAGCACTAATCTCTCTCTCTCCTCTACACTCTCCAGTCTACTCTCACGCTCAAGGAGATTTCTCTCTCTACACTCAGCCACTTGTACATAATCATCTAAAATGCGAGTGATGTCAACTGAATAGGAAGGAGGTGAAGGTACTCTGAAATGCATGGGGTCACCAACTCCCTCCACAGATGGAGGAAGTGGTGAAGGGGAAGAAGAATGAAAAGGAGCTATCTCAACAAAGGGTAAGGGTTGTGTCTCAACACGAATCTGTTGAACACCTGTTCACAAGTGGTACATTTAGTTATCTATCAAGTACAAATTCATATTTGAATATACAAATATACAAGTTCACAAGTTCATTAATTCAAGCTTCTTAAATGAACTCATTTATTAAATCCGATAATGGTATATACAAAAGAACTTTGTATGTTTTCCAACATACAAATATATGACAATATATATATATATATATATATATATATATATATATGACAAAATTCAAACCTAATCAATCAATCACTCACCTCCCTCATCCTCCCCATCATCAATAGTCTTGTCCTCATCCGAGCTATCTGCATCCTCATGATCATCACCATGCTCTCCCTCATGTATAATCTCCTCCTCTCCATCACTCAGGTACATCATGTCCTCCTTTGGAATGAAACCTCTCTCCACAAAGAGATGTGTGAGTATCTGTCCAAGGAAGGTGACTCTGAACGTACGCCCCTTAGGACTCATCGCTTGGCTTTGCAAACTCCCCACCTCCGCAATGATAGCTCTAAAAGCTAACTCTCCCCAATCATAATCCTCCACACCAAATCTCCTCAACTTGGTCTTGGTGTTGAGTACCAAATGCTTATGTACAATCTTGGGCCTAATAGTGGGTGCAAATAGTGCACCCATCAACTGGAAGAAAGCTCTGAATGCAGGATATACACATTGTCTTGCAATATATCTTTTTGCAACCCTGTCCCTTTGTGGAAACCAGTCTGAGACAACTGTGTAAGGAACTATCCTCCGTCTTGGTGTTCTCCCCATGGGCATGGCAAGTGCATCTCTAACTATATCTGCAGTCAATTGAAATTGCCTACCTCTTACCAAACCTGTGCAAGAGACCTTGTCCCATGAACTCACAAACTCTGCACATGGAATGACCTGCACAACCCCCCAAAAATTTCAGCTCAAACTTCTATCACAAGGACTCAAACTCAGGGGTGCCACTAGGTGCCACTGGGCGACGCTAGTAGGTGCTCGCGCACAGTCAAAATGAAGAGAGAAATAGCGGAGTGCCGCTAGTTGCCACCGGTAGCCGCTTGGAGCCGCAATCGGGGGACGCTCGACAACACGAGGTGGCGCTCCTGACCATTGGTGGCACCCGCAAAGCACCGGGAGGGCGCTCGAGGCCACATGAGGGCGCCCATAGGCATAGGTCCGCAAGATGGCATTGCGGGACAGTGCAAGGTCTGCGTGGAGGCGTTGGGTGCCATGCAAGGACGTGGGAAGTCACTCGCGTGAGGGGTTAACAGGATGGGGATGCCGCTGGAAGACGCTTGTTGACGCACAACAGCACTGGTAGGCATTGTGGGATAGGGAGAGCCACGAGTAAGTCTGCGCAGCCCCGCGGGAGCGCTGGGTGCCGCGGAGAAGGCACTCGTGCGCAGGGGTTTAGGGTTCGGGATGGTGCTGGGTGGCGCAGGGGGACGCTGGGTGGCACTACGGGATAGGCTGGGAGGCACTAGGAGGAGCTGATGATTTGAAAGCAAATTCTGAAAGTAAAATGAACATATCAAGATGGATTGAAAAGAAAAGAATGAGGAATGTTTGAAAAGTACCTCTGGCCGTGGATAGTGAAGTCCAAGAGTTATTTTCAGCCCCATTACATCTAGATCAACCTCCCGAATTCCCGAAAGAGCAGTTTGAACTTGATGTTTGTCCAGCTTGCACCACTTGATGAAATTGGTTGGGTGTTGAATGGTATGGAATGCAATGAGCCAATCTCCTTCCTGAGTATTTCTCATGTCAGGCCCATCAACTATCTTTTTGTATCCCCAGATTTCTGCCATGGTTGAAAATGAATGTGCTCTTGAACTTTTTTCTCTCTTCTCAATCACTCCTTGTTGCTTCTCAAGTTGTGCTTCAGCCAGCCAATTTGCCTCTTTCCTTCCCTAGTCTCGAAATGTCTCACCTGCACACACTCTGCCTTGCAAATTGACTCTCGAAATGACCCTCTAGCACACCCTCTGCCTCGCAAAATGACCCTCGTAATGACCCTTTCTCCTTCTAAGTACTCACTTGTGAAATTCTGCTCCAACACCCTACACACTCAAGAATAAAGCTTTTGAATGACAAGAATGGAAAAGAACACAAGTTTATATAACCCAAGCTGACAGAAAAAACTCAATCCCAAACATACTAAAATGTACACTTTGGAGGCAAAATTGCATTTTTTCACCCAAAGAACCCAAATCCCAAGCGGCACTCCACGTTGCCAACCGGCGCAGCCAAGCATTGCATAATTCATGCAGCACCTACCAGCGCCGCCCACTAGCGCCCATCACCAGCGCATACCAGTGCCTATGAGTGCATGTAATATGTGGTGCACTCCAAGCGTCCGCCAGTGTCTACGAACACCTCTCTTTATTAATTTTTTAAGTTTGTAAGCGGCACCCAGCGTGTACGAGCGCCACTCTCAATTACTTTTTTAAGTTTGTGAGCGGCACCCAGTGTCTACGAGAGTCATCTCTCGGTGTATGCAACATCGGCTCATTTTTCTCCAAGTGCACATAAGTGGTCAACGAGGACTTACAAATGTATAGATTAAGCTTCATAGAATTATTTTTGCATCCACATGATGTTCTTATCACAATATTACATCAAGATACACTCATGGTCTAAGAAAAAGACTCCTGGTCTAAGTTACAAGACTATGAGATATGAGATGAATATTGAGAATATATATTTTATTATATGGAATCTCAATCAATCAATCGAGTACATCATCATTGTTATAATCAAGGCAATGTTGTATCATCCTTGATCTACTTTCTTCTCTACCAAGTTCTATAGCCTGAAATGACATTTCTGAATTTATTTGAGTTTCCTCTGTAAATCCGCCATCGTCCTCTGACCAAAGGTTAGACCTATTGATTAAAAAATTATGTAAAATACTACACACTGATACCCACTTTAACAAATAAGCATTTCTACTATTGTCTTTCAGTTGCACTCTTAGCTCACGAAGAGAATGCCATCTAGCTTTCAATACTCCTATACAATGCTCATTTATCACTCTTGCCTTTGCTAAATACTTATTGAATTCTTGCTTTTCTTCTGAGCGAGCCTGCTTGAAAGCGAGTACATAACCCGAAATACCTAAAAGGTACTCCTTTGCCTCAAAAGTGCGACACCTCTCTCTTCGGTTCAAATCATTCCATAGTGACAATTTTTTCAAACAAGTCATATCATGACATAACCCCGACATTCCTGCAAATAAAAGAAGGTCATACTTTTAGTAAACTAAACAAACAGATCACCAATGCATTGCAAAAATACATAACAAAATAACACATAACATAAACCATACCTCCGGAGAAATGTATAACTCTCGTTTTATCATCACAAATAACTTGGCCATTTATAGAATATGAACCCTTGCGGCTGAAATATATTTCCCCATCCACAGTTGGTCAGGCTGCAAGAGGAAACAATGTGCAATCTACCAAACCAACACAACCGGGAAAACCTTTCTGTGCAAAAACAGTGGATATCCTTTTCCTCTCCTCGAGTTCGGGCCAAGCAACTTGACTCCTTATCACATCTAATATGGCTGTCATAACTCTATCACTAAAAGCAATTGTTGAACCAGCACTAATGCCCCAAATATTTAAACCCCGTGCAACACAAGCTCCATTGCCATGATGCCCAAATCTATCCAATGCTAAGGCAACTTGGATCCACACGGGTGTTTGCTCTCTTTGGTACCTTTTCTCAAAAATCGGGTGAGTCTTAATCAAATCAACTAATGTTGAAAAAGAATCCCCATCCATTCTAGTAAGCTGGCAAAAGGCCTTAGTATCTAGATTTCTAAAATAATCCTTCACAAACTCTCTACTACGAGGGTAAGTAACACGGGGTTCCAAGTATCGATGAGTATGTGCATACTTCCATCCACTAATAAAACATTCTAGCATATCTAAATCTCCTCCTAATTCCTCATCTTCATCTTCTAACCCTGGTAGCAATATCTCCAAATCTAACAGAATCATCCATTGAATACATTTTCTAATATTTTTGGTTAGTTCTAAACGAGTGCTCCCTCTTGGCATGACAAAACTCTATTTTTAATCACCATTGAAAACTCCTTATCCACAAAGGGGATGTCTCTTCTCCGCAAAGGGCATCTCTCTTCTCTGAAGGGGATCGCTCTTCTCCGCAAAGGGGCATCTCCCTCTCCCTGTGAAATTTCAGCAAACGGACATCTTTGTGCGCAAAAAAAACCATATATGCAATTCCATTCTGTAACAAGAAAACAAATTCATGAATTTCACTTCATTACTCAAGGGGAAGAAAGGTATACATTTCATACTCGTACAAAAGACAATTTTTTTAAATAATGAAATCGAGAGTAACACTTCAAACAAAATCACTCCTCACTCTAACCTTCTCACGGGGCTCGCACTCAAATCTTCCCACTCCAAATCTGCTATGGTCTCTCTAATCTTCATCAGTGGTCAATATTTGCATCCCCTCATATCTTTCCACTCATGCTCCCTCCAATCGTCCTCGGTAAAAATTTGCCTAGTTGCCGCTCGTCATTTCCTTTCCATGGGTGTTCTCGAACATCCCTGGATGCTCCTTTTGGTGGCCGTCACTTTCACTCTAACCCTAAATGAAAACTTAATTAACCCTAATTTGCAATCAATGCACTACGGAGTGATAATGGAAAATTCCTTCTCCCTTATTTTCTATGAACCACCTCATACAGAGTGTGTTAATAATAAGGAATAATAAGGAACTTGGCCCCAACTCCGTAACATTACCATTTCTACCTCCCGGTCACACACCATACCCATTTAGTCAACGCTTCGTAACAATCTATATGAAAAGTTTAGAAACTTCATAAAACTATTTCTGAAACCCCCTATTGTACACCATATTCAAATCTTTTCAGCAGTCTCTACATCCGCTTTGTTTCAAAAATGTTTGATAAAAAATTGGTCAACGGACAAAATTGAGTTAACCTAGCAATTGAACCAGGTCGCCTGTCTCTTTTACATCTACTGAACATAAAGCATTTTCTCCTGATGTGATTCAGTTCATTTTCAAGGTCAGTCATTTCTTCGTCGATGATTGCTACAGTGCAAGCCTCGCTTCTTTGTGAAGCACTAGGAGAACCTCAGCAGTGTCGTAGAGACTTGCTAGAATTTCAAGCGCTTAAGTTTCTTAAGCGCTTGAATGCTGGGATTCAACTGTTTTTAGGGAAAGCGTATGAATACTAGAACCATCGGATAACGCTATCCTGAAGTTCTTTAGCTGAATCTGAATGGAACTGAAATACACATTAACTGGTTATTCCCAGAGGTTAACATGGCTACTGCTAGTTGGTTGGGAATGGAACCACTGTTATATATTGTGTGCAAGAGGTAAAGAAGAACATTAAGCCAAGATGAAAATGTGGAGAAGTATAATTGGAAGTTGATGTGCTAAAGTAGCTGAAGCTGGAAGGGCCTCAACTGGAAGTGGATATATCCACCATTATACATCTCACTTCGCAAAGTTCAACCATGGGAGGAGAAGGGACCTAATCTACGAGATCAAGAACTAAATACAAGTCCTGAAATGGAAGTCCTAATCATTACTGATTTCAATCGCAAAATACTAAGTATGAAGTCAAACCACCAAAAGGATCAGAATAAGGCGACCGCGTAGGATAACAAGAAGGTTGAAAGACCCACCAAACCGTACAAGAATAAAAACACAAGCCTCAGCGGTCTGAGAAATGTCCTACAGCACCGCACAAGGATAAACAACCAAAATGACAAGAGTCTTTCTCCGGTATTCCAACAGTAGGTGCAACGTGTGCTTCCCGTGCTACGTAAACAATACTAAACCGCACTTGAAAATACGCTCCAGATTCGAAACGCTTAGTGAACTCATTGAAATAGACGTACAGTGTCTAGAAGCTCCTGAGTAACTTGATTAACTTGACTAATTACCTGTATTCATGGACGTTGCAGAGAATTAACAATCCCCGTTTGAAGACCAAGCCTGAGAAGAGAAGTCAAGAATAAGCCTCTAGATTATGGAAGCGGGCATATGAGAGAAGCTTGTGAGCAATTTACATTAGCATGCTGTGGCGAAGAAAACGTCATGTTGCACGATTCCTCGACCTCCTGGCGTGGCTGCTCAATTGAGTTAGGACCCTAGGGAACTTGGTCCAGATTGATACTTTGGCGTTGAAAAAGCTCGTGCACAGGTGGAGCAGAGCGAACTCGCTCATCGATTAGTGATAGCGATGGCAGACGGTGGAGCCAGTCGACGCAAAGGAGATCGGTATCAGCTCACTGAGCAGGATATTGAGTGCTACAAGAGCAATGGTTATGTGCATCTAAAAGGAGTTTTGTCAGAAGAGGAACTGAAGAATTTGGAAGATGAGTACATGGCTTTCATAAAGCGCGAGATAGCAGTGGAAGGGCGTGATTTTTGTGACATGTCGGGAGATTACTCGAAGCCAGTGGAGGATTACTCGATTGTCAACATAATGCTTCCTTCAAAGTACAATCAGCGGCTCAAGGGAAATATCTACGAGAGGAGAGCTGCGTCTATCACAGAGCAGCTTTTAGGATCGGACATGGTTTTTGATTATGATCAGCTTCTTGCGAAGCCCCCGAATAAGTCCGACGGTGTGTTTCAATGGCACCAAGATCTGGCGTATTGGCCTGTGACTGAAGACACACGAACAGCGTCATTCTGGTTGGCGATTGACAACAGTCGCATTGAAAACGGATGCATACAGTTTGTTCCCGGTACTCATGTGGAGAAGAGTTTAAGGCATCATGGTCCTTTGCACGGGGACCGCGACAAGTCTCACACATTGGCAGCGCAGTTATCGACCTACGATTTGCCTAGAGCAGCTGAGATTTCCCGGGGAGATGCAACAGTTCATCATGAGAGGATCTTACACGGCTCGGGTGCCAATTCAAGCACCAACAGCTGGAGGCGCGCTTGGGTGGTGGCATTTCGATCCAGGGCAACTGTACAGCATGAGCGTAGCATAGGGTTTACTCACTCACACAACGATAAACTTGACGTTTTGAATGCCGTTGGTAAGGATGCTTAGATTTTTAAGAATTATCGTTCGAATAAGCACTCTCGTCTCAATGAGGATGATGCGGCACCCATCTTGGGCAAGATGGGTGCTGCATCTTGGCCAACTGCACCGCAGTTAGTGTTGCACCTGGCTATGTCTTGGTCTACAATGCTCATCCATCTTCGCTGCAAAGATGATCTCCATTTAGAATCTCTAGAGGTACCAATCTTCGTTATTGGTGGTTATCGGTAAGGTTCAAAATGAAATAACATCTTGCACATTGTTATGCATTCAGTGTTTCTATTAAAAACGTTCAATGCTTTTTAATAAAAATGAGTATAATTAAATATGATTTGGGTTATCCATTGGTTTAGGATATAATATGCTAGATCATACTAAATAAACTAATTTAAATTTCACTCAAAATATAGTAAAATAAAATATAAACTAATCCAAAATTATCTCAGAATAGAAGTGTTGGGAATTGAAAGTGATAGCGTTTATGTTCTAAGACGAAGAGGTCGCACGTGGATGCGTTTGCATTGAACACATGCGAGTTAGCTGTTTTATAAATGTAGGAATGTCTCATCGACGTACAATGTCATGGGATTTTGAATCTTGATGGACACTTAAAACTCAATTACACAAGTCTCCAAAGTCTGTAGTAGATTCTCTACATACTAAGACTATCTATTCACTACATACTAAGACTCAAGGAAGAGTCTATGATTTCTGCGTTGTAACATTGCTAATTGACATGAGCTTGGCTCACACGCATATCTCCAGAATCCTTAATCACTAGCAAGAAATAGGAGCATACAATCTAGTCCGCTACGGGTAAACCATGTGATCATACAACTAATGCCTCTCTCGGTTATTGAACTCTTTGTGAATGGTGGGTTAAATTTGGTAAATGAATATGATAAATCGTAATAATATTTAGCGGAATATACTTGAGTATGTTCTCAAAGAGTTTGGAGGCAATTTTGTAGTATATTCTAAATTGGTAAGGAATTGAAGAGAACAATAAAATAGCTTATATTTGGCAATTTTGGCATTTAGATGTTTCAAGCACATTGGTTGTTGGCTTTAGAGTCTAAAGTTAAAAAGACAACTTAGCTAAAGTTGAAAAGACAACTTAGCATAGTGTTCTTGAGGTAATGGAGCCAAGAGTTTGGGGGCAATTTGGTGTAGGTATCACAAATTGGCTAAGATTTTAGAATGCCAACAAAATATATTACATTTTGCTCATTTTTGTACTTAGAGGCTTCAAGCATAATAAGTATTGGCTAGAGAGGGTAAGACTAGCAAGCAAACTTGGCAAAGTATCCTTGAATTAGCACATTAAAAGTTTTAGAGGCAATGTGGTGGAAATACATTAAATTTGTAACAATTCTATGATGATAACAAAGTGGGTTTACATTTGCTTCACTTTGGATTTAGAATTTATGAGGACAATAGTTGTTAGTTAGAGAAGCCAAATAGATAAGGATTTTGGTATGACAACAAGATGTACTATATTTGGCTCATTTTGATCTTTAGAGTATTGGTGTAATACTCCGAGGATAGGAGACCTTAAGAGAAACACACCATGAGAAACACACACTTTCACACTCAAACTCCGATGCCCCAAAGGAGCACCTTCTCTTTATTATATAGGCAAAGCAGATCTCCTCCAATGAAGCTCCACCATAGGATTAGGTACATAGATAGGTGACATGTCAGCAAGCTCCACCCTCGGATTACTTACTTGGATGGGTGACATGTCGGTCTAGGTCCTATCTGGTTGGTCAAACAAGCTTTGACCAAAGGGAATCTTTTAGGGAATCTTCCTATAGGAATCTCAGAATCATGTGGGTGAGGTACCGTTGGAAAGCTCTTGAGAGACAGAGCAGGTGGAAAGAAAGCCAAGCTTTCCTCTATTGAGGGGAGGAAGTATACACATTTTCAAGGCCTAATTCATCCGTTTAGGCCTCCAAAATTGACTTCAAAGATTTTAGGCATATTTTGGTTCCAACTCTGTTAGTAGAAGTCCCCTTTTGGTAATAACTCTTTCTGATCTATTCATTCCATCCTGTGTAACATCCTTCCAAATGTTACCAACCCAATTCTCACCTTCAAATCATATGTATAGCTATTGGTTCCAAGGTTTTCAAATCTATTTTGGTTTTATGCACTATTAGTAGAAGTACCATTTTGGTGATACTTATATCTGATATATTTTGACCATCATGTATAACATCATTCTAGATGTTACCAAACCAAATTTCACATCTAGATCATATGGCTAGCTCTTGGTATTACAAACGGAGCATATAGATTGTTAGCTAGAAAGGCTATACCTTACTAATGTTTGTTGGTTAGAGATGTTAAGGCTAGAAAGCTACCTTCTTCTTATCTTAGCAGATCTAGAAGAGCTTAATTGGTTGCTATGGTGATGTGTATGGATGCTACATATTTCAAGAAGGCCATGGTTTGACATGAGATTTAGTATTTTTATTTTGTGTATTTCAAGAAAGCCATGATTTTGATGTGGGATTTAGCATCAAAATTTTTGTTTTGATTCAAGGTAGTGAATTCTACAAGATGAGCTCCATGACATTGAGAGGCAAATAATGTTTGTTTACAGGAAAAGAGTGAATTCTTGTTTTGGAGTGGATGACATTACAAGACAATCTAAAGCAAAGACTTTTGGTGTGGGAATAAGTCATAAAGCAGTGTCTTGAAAACAAAGCTCAAATATTGGAAGAAATCTACAATCTTGGATGTATGCAAGGAGTTTGGATTGTTTGCACTCACAAAGTTATCAAGCTCTAATAGATTTTTAGAAAGTTGGAGCTAAAGAAAGCATGACTACTCAAAAATATATTTCATTATGTAACTACAACCTTTGGATAGAATAGGATTTGGAGTTTCAATTATGTGAAGAACTCTCTATCTCAATCATCATGCACGGCTACATTCAATATTATTTAGTAGAATTCAATAGAAAAAGAAGAAGCTCACTGCATTGTCTCAACTCAAGTGCACTTGCAGCTAGTTCCCATGAATCGGATATTTTTCACTCACAATATCATCTTTCTTCACTAAAATACCTTGCTCTCCCTAATAATATTTCTATTCACCAAACTTAGAGAAGCTTGAAGCGGGGCACTCAAGCATGCAACACACATCAAGAATCCCATAGAATTCCAAATTTTCTTAACTATTTCTAAAGTAGTCTGTCATGAGTTCACTCATCTCTTTGTTGGCCCAAACGTCATCATCAAACTTCAAACTTAGTTTGCATAAAAATTTTATTAATTTCCAACATAGGTTTGGATGGTCTTTGTGAGGTAAGGAAGTGATTTCCATAGCCATCCAAGTGCCCTTCAATTTGCTATTAATTACAAAGGATGTTGATGAGTTTGTCTCTTGTTAAGAAAAACTCTCACATTGATGGAGCATTAATTTGAGCTTAGATTTGGACCTCTTATCCAATTTTGAGAGCATAGCAAAGGTCCACATATGGGGGATTTCATTGGTTATTCCATTGGTGATGGAATCGGCTTTGTGAACCATAATACAAAACCTAAGGTTGGTTACTCTATTGTAGGGAGTGTTGGAGCAAGTTGCAAGAGGATTAGGATCATGAATGGTATACTCTTGGAGTGGATGAGTAGAAAGATGTGTCAAAGGAGTTGTTTGTGAATTTGAGAGGGTAGATATCAACAATGAGGTGATTGGTGTTGGGACCAATGTTTATCTTAGTCAAGGGGTTGGATTGGATAGTAGAGGTGCATTTGGAGGAGTGAGAGGAAGACCTCCTTGGATCACATATATGCCATTCTTGCATTTCCTATATGTCTTTTCTTTTGTACTCTTTTCTTATTATTAATTATTATTATTATTATTATTAATTTATATTTTTATTTGTCTATTTCTATGATGTTAGAAATTTATGCTCTCTATTAGTTGTTCTAGGTATCACATGCCTTAGTTAAATCTTTCTTTTGTCTCCTTTTTGAAGAAATAGCTAAGGGTTAGCTATTTCTTCAATAGACCTCTTTATGATGTCTCCACTTTGCTCTTGAGTATGAGTAGCTAGAGGACATCCACATGCAAGGCTCCTTGTCTAGCATTCCATACCCCCTATAGGCAATTAGAGAGTAGAACCAATATTGAATATTTCAACATACTCCTACCATAGACCAAGTTCTCAATGTTTTCTCCTCTACACCCTTGCCACATCCTTTGCCCTACTTGGAGGAAGAACCTACCTTGGCTAATTCTTCTATAGAGGAATCCATGCCAAAGCCTCATCCTCCTACTACAATCCCCTCCAACTATATAAATCTACAACCACTACATAGTCAACTCCTCTACATAGAGCTAAGGGTATCCTCAGTGGTACCCCTTGCTCTACATACCTTCTACCATTAGAATGCATACCCCTCCCCCTAGTTCTTTAGTCCTCCCCCTCCTCTACTATAGAATCATATCCTTCTCTAGTCACCCTCAACATGTCCTTCCATACCACCCCATCAACACCCTATACAAACCTACATGGATTGCCCATGGATGAGCTTTGGTCTAGCACAGTATAAAAGATATGCAAGATGCTTATAGATGAGGGCATAGGCTGCCACTCCACCTTCCTCAATGGACCCTCTTTCTATACATATCCTCTAATTTTAAGTTCCACCAAACTCTTACTCCTAGTTATATTCTCTAGATCATATTCAAGCATTCCTACTAAGTTTAACTAGACCTTATATATATATACCAAGATCCTTCACAACTCCTAAGGCTTGTGGGTGTTGGGAGAAATTGTAGTTGAATTTGATTTGAGAAAGAAATGGGAATACAAGTCTAGTTATTTTATGGAGAAAAATTCATTTATCAATATGGTCAATAAAAACATGCATAAAAATTACACCAAATTCCATATGGTTTGGCAATGGTCTGCTCATGTCCATCATTGCACAAGATTTTTATTCACTCTTGAATTTTCAATCAAGAATTGTCAAACAAGAACTATCAAATTCCCAATTGATTACCAATACCACAAATGTATGTACACTTGCACCTGCCTTTATCTAGTTCTAGAATGCATGGTGCAAATTGATCAATTATCTAACCCTAGATTTTCTATTAATAATTGATGCATGTTACTTCACAAACTTTTGCAAGTGGGATCCATTCTTACAACTACCTACAAGATACTATCTTCTAGCCTTTCCCAGAAGAGTCATTCCTATAGTCTTCATGTAGGAGTGATTTCCATAGGTCTTGTAGCCAATCTTGTAGTCCCACAATCCCACAAGTCCAACAACCTTCTTGTAGTAGAATCCCGCAACTCTTGCAAGACACATTTGTCCTAAATTTCAAGTAAAAGTAACATCTTTTTAGAGCTCTTTTTACCATGATCTTGGTATCTATCTAAAGTGTAATACCAAGAGCTAGCTATATGATCTAGATGTGAAATTTGGTTTGGTAACATCTACAATGATGTTATGCATGATGGTGAAAATAGATAAGATAGAAGTATCACCAAAATAGTACTTCTACTAATAAGGCAGAAACCGAAATAGACTTGAGAACCTTAGAACCAATAGCTAGACATATGATTTAAAGGTGAGAATTGGTTTGGTAACATCTAGAAGGATGTTACACATGATGGACTAAACAGATCAGAAAGAGGTATCACCAAAAGGGGACTTCTACTAATAGAGCAGGAACCGAAATATGCCTGAAATCTTTGAAGGCAATTTCGGAGGCCTAAACGGATGAATTAGGCCTCAAAAATGTACAGATCCCTCCCCCCTCTCAATAGACTAAAGGCTGGCTTTCCCTCCCCCCTGCTCTGTCTCGTCAAGAGCTTTCCAATGGTACCTTACTCACGTGATTCAAAGATTCATATAGGAAGATTCCCTAAAAGATTCCTTTCGATCAAAGCTTGTTTGACCAACCAGATAGGACCTAGACCAGACATGTCACCCATCCAAGTAAGTAATCCAAGGGTGGAGCTTGCTGACATGTCACCTATCTGTGTCCCTTATCCTATGGTGGAGCTTCCTTGGAGGAGATCCTCTTTGTCTATATAATAAAGAGAAGGTGCTCCCTTGGGGCATCAAATGTTTGAGTATGCAATCTGTGTTTTCTCTCTTCTCTTGTCCTTGGAGCATTACAATGGTATCAGAGCGAGTATTCTAGTCCAAGAGAGTGGATCACCCCTCTTGGAATAGCATGAACTACTGAAACTGAGTAATTTGAGGTGGAGAACATAGAGTAATCGCTAGACTTAGGAAGGACTTTAGAGAGCGGATGGGATGGATGCACCGGGAGGACAATTTCCCGCACCTAGCTTTCCATTGTCAAACCCATTCCACATCAAGGTTATGTACATCCAACGTGAGCAAATGAGGGTATCGCTAGTTTATCACTTTGGTGCGGAATTCATGGATGGAGTGATGAACTCACTGAACCCACTGATTCTACCTGTGGTGATATATGAGAGAGAGTGGGATTTGATAATCTAAATTCTATTATGACAATATGGATATGAATGTCCCAAATCCTCTCCCTTCCAACACTCAAGTAGAAATTTGTTATGTAGTGAGGCCGAAAGTGATGTTTAGAGATTTTATGGGTAGGAATTTTGGTGAGGAGTATTATCAACGAGTGATAGCTTCTAAGGTCCCAATGGTAGTTTTGATAGTTCATGCGCCTTCCAGAGTGATTATATTGACTCCGTATTGAAGTAGACATTAGCAATTGAGTGTTGTAGGAACCATGGATCTGCAGTTGCAAGAGCTGGTGCAAGCAATACAAGGGATGTTGAATGAATTTCGAGAGATTAAGATGACCATGGAGACATTACAAAGTCAAGTGCAGATCCTCAGGAACGATCAAGCCATGCAAGAAGAAGAGCCATCTCAAAACCCAGTACCTGCGACTGAAGTACTTGGAGAGGCACCCGGGCCTATAAACCCTATCAACGATGAAGCCACATTGCTACTCTGGATGAAGAAGACCTGCAACATTGAGCCTTACAAGGTGCAGCGTACAATGGGAGTAGTGGAAAATTGAATCTTGAGAATGAATCGATATTTCCGATTGTTCTCAACAGAGATCACAGAGCATGTTGTAGGCATGTTTGCATGTGGGTACTTGACCAATAAAGACCTCACATGGTATGATGCTTGGGAACAATCCATGTTGGCAAAGAGAAGAAAGGTCACATGGACAGCAATGCAAGAAGGACTACTAAAGAATTTCCAATCAATGGATTTTGTGCGGATGGCTCGAACCCGACTATGGGGATTGAGACAGAAGAATACCATACAAGAGTATGTGGAGGCATTTTTGTATCTACAAGTCACAATTACCGACATGAGTCAAGCTGAGGCTCTCGACAATTTCAAACGAGGGTTGAAATAGCGGATTCACCAAGAAGTCATTGTGCAAAATCCTTGCACGGTATTTGAAGCCATTGCTTGTGCGTAGAGAATAGCAGGAGCATTAGGTGGAGGTGAAGGAGTAGTTCCACCTCAACATTATTGGGCAGAAATGCTACACATGGGTGGACTAGTACCAATGGAATTGGGCAACCTACGATTCTGGGATCAAGGAGCACGACCGCTTCAAGGGGAGTGGGGACGGGTAGAAGAACAAAGAGATGGAGTCCCATGAGGAGAAGAGACTCAAGGAGAACAACTCTATTGTTACAATTATGGCTATATTGGGCACATATCTACCAATTGTTGCACTTGTTTCCCTAGAGGCCATCGGCCTTTGCACAGACGATCTTTGAACAACATGGAGAGGCTCATTGAAGAAGAGGAAGTAGAAATCACTTCAGAAAACAAAGATCGCCAGTAAATGTACCTTGTGGCCTTACTGGCTCAATAAGGAAGCAGAGAAGCGAGGGAAGGAAGAAGAATAAGGTGCAAAGATCCCGGAAGGTAACCTCACAATTGATTGTCGTGAATGGAATCCTAGAAGGTAATCAAGTGAGAGTATTAATTGATCTGGGAGCAACAGAGAATTTCTTGTCTTGCTCTATTGCAATAAGATTGGGAATGGATCTAGAGAGAGATGGAAGTGAAGAAGTAGAGTTACCAAATGGGCAAACAAAGAGGATTGAAGCATTACCTAGACGGGTAACACTCTTTATAGGAGAATATCAAGAAGCAATTGAGTGGCAAGTGATACAGTTAGCTCGTTATGATGCAATTTTATGCATGCCATGGAAAGAGCAGTACAACCCTATGGTGGATTGGAGGAAGAAAGTAGTGAGAACCCACCAATGGTCAATCATTGGGGTTAAAGAAAAATCACACAGGCAGAAACTGCCTCTATATGTTGTAAGGACGGCAACTATCTGTAAGACCGATAGATGTTTTATGGGTCTAATAAGAGAAGTCCAAAGTGCACAACTCAATGGAAAAATTCTTGAGAAATTGAAGGATGTGGTGGATGAGTTTCAAGATGTCTTTCCCGATGATCTACCCTCAAGATTACCACCAAAAAGGCGAGTAGATCACAAAATATAGACACTCCCGGGGAAGACACCGCCTTGTAAGGCCCCATATTGCCTATCACCTCATGAGTTGGAGGAGTGTAAGACTCAAATTGAGGAGATGCTGCAGAAAGGGTTCATCCAACCTAGCGTATCACCATATGGGGCCCTTGTCTTGTTTGTGAAGAAGAAAGATGGTACAATGTGCATGTGCATTGACTTTTGGGGTCTCAATCAACAAATAGTGAAGAACAAATACCCCTTACCTCGCATGGATGACCTATTTGATCAACTCCATGGAGCAAGATACTTCACCAAACTGGACTTGTGGAGCGGGTACAATCAAATCCAAATTGCAGAGGAGGATGTGTACAAAACTGCCTTTTGAACTAGGTATGGCCACTTTGAGTATCTTGTGATGCCTTTTGGCCTCACCAATACACCTGCCACTTTCATGAGTCTAATGAATGACATATTTCGTCCATACTTGGATAAGTTTGTTATTGTCTTCTTGGATGATATCTTAGTATATAGTAGCACGATGATAGAACACAAACAACATCTACAAGAGGTCTTCCGGATTCTAAGACAGAATCTGGTGTATGCCAAAATCTCAAAGTGTGAGTTTGGCAAGTCTGAAGTAGACTACTTAGGGCATAGAGTAAGTGCAGAAGGCATTCAAGTATTGATAGATAAAATAGAGGTCATTCAAAAATGGAGTGCCCTAGAAGATCAGACTCAACTTAAGAGCTTCTTGGGGTTGACGGGATCTATCGTAGATTTGTCAAGGACTTCTCCAAGGTTGCACACCCTTTAACGGCACTACTTGGCAAGGAGAAGAAGTGGACATGGGGAACTGCACAAGAATTGGCCTTTCAAGAATTGAAGGCCGCCTTGCTACATGCACCAATCTTGAAGTGGTATGACCCAAAACGTCCAATCAAGCTGGCTATAGATGCATCAAGCGTAGCAATAGGAGCAGTCCTACAACAAGAGTGGCATGATGAATGGCATCCAATTGCATATTTCTCTCAAAATTTGTTACCAGAAGAGCGCAACTACCACATGATAGAACGAGAAGAGCTGGCCATCGTTCTAGTAACCAAGCATTGGAAGCACTACTTGGGCGAGAAGGCATTTGTAGTCGAGACAGACCACAAACCTCTAGTCTATCTCGAGACACAGAAGGATCTATCTTGTCATCAAATTTGGTGGGTAGAGTGGCGACAACGCTTCAACATGACAATCACCTACATGGAAAGTAAGAAGCAACTTGCAGATGCATTCATTTGCATGCCAATGGCCAACAACTTGGTGGCAGAGGTTAAAAATTAACCCTGAATTTTGGCAAGAGATTCTGGCTGCTACAAAAACTGATCCACAGATTGTAGAAGCACAATCATCCAAGGGTGTCACCACCACCCAAGGACTCACCTTTCGGGATGGCAGATTATGGATCCCAAATGTCCCAGAACTACGCACCACTATTCTAGCGGAATGTCATGATTTGGCCATGGCAGCTCATGTCGGAGTGGACAAGACCTTGGAGGCAATCAAGCGCCATTACTATTGGCCCAAGATGAGCAACAACGTGATGGACTATGTGCGTAGCTACCTACTTTGTCAACAGAACAAAGCTTCTAATCAAGCTCTTGCAGTGCTCCTTCAACCTCTCCCCACTCCTACCCAATGTTGGGAACAAGTGAGTATGGATCTCGTTTGTGAATTACCAAAGACCACCTCAGGGTTTGA
This sequence comes from Lunularia cruciata, assembly GCA_948567375.1. Lineage (NCBI taxonomy): Eukaryota > Viridiplantae > Streptophyta > Marchantiopsida > Lunulariales > Lunulariaceae > Lunularia > Lunularia cruciata. The sequence goes on from OX419760.1 coordinate 12,695,387, forward strand.
CTCCATTGTGGTCTTTGGGGACCGGCTCAGCAAAATGATTCATGTACGCCCTACCACCAAGGAGGTGACCGCTCCACAACTAGCTCAATTATACTTAGATGCAATCTTTGCTTACCATGGCTTGTCTAGAATACTCATCACCGATAGAGGCACCCAATTCACCCGTTTGTTTTGGCAAACACTCTTTGGTTTCTTCAAAACCAAGTTGGCCATGTCCACAGCTTACCACCCACAAATAGATGGCCAAACAGAGCGGGCTAATCGCACGATTGAAGACATGTTACGCGGCTTCACCTTAGAAGAGCAAAAGAGGTGGGACACCCTACTCCCATTGGTGGAATTTGCTTACAACAATTCAATGAATGCATCCACCCAAGTCACTCCGTTCTTCCTCATGTATGGTGAGCAACCCTTCACACCTTCTAGCTTGATGAAGATCCATCCAGTGGCTACCAAGGTCGATGCAATCAACACATTTGTTTCTAGAATCCAACAAGGTGTGGAGAGCATCAAGCACAGATTACAGATTGCGCAAAATTGACAGAAGCAATATGCTGATGCACACCATAGGCACATGGAGTTCAATGTTGGGGATCAAGTGTGGCTATCGACAATCAACCTCACATTAGTTGGACCTCATAAGCTCAGACCTTGTTTTATTAGGCCTTTCTCGATTTTTCGTCACATCGGCACTGTGGCCTATCACCTTGAGCTACCACTACACATGAAGATCCATCCAGTGTTCCATGTCTCCCTACTACGCAGATATGCTCCCCGATCAGGCCAAGGTCACTCCATACAAGACATTTGACCTTGTCCGACACTCATTGATGGCATAGAGGAATATGAAGTGGAGCGGATTCTCCAAAAATGCATGCGTGGTACTCGCCATACGTGGATGGACTATCTAGTACAATGGAAAGGTTACCCCCTCTATGAAGCCACCTGGGAGCCCGCTGCCAATTTGGCACATGTACTTGTGTTGGTGCAAGCATTTGAGCAACAATTGCACAACAAGGACGTTGCGTCTTAAAAGGAGGGAGGTTTGTAATACCAAGAGCTAGCCATATGATCTAGATGTGAAATTCAGTTTGGTTACAGCTAGAATGATGTTATACATGATGGTCAAAATAGATCAGATAGAAGTATCACCAAAAGAGTACTTCTACTAATAGGGCAGAAACCGAAATAGACTTAAGAACCTTAGAACCAATAGCTAGACATATGATTTAAAGGTGAGAATTGGTTTGGTAACATCTGGAAGGATGTTACACATGATGGACTAAACAGATCAGAAATAGGTATCACCAAAAGGGGGCTTCTACTAATAGAGCAGGAACCAACATATGCTTGAAATCTTTGAAGGCAATTTTGGAGGTCTAAACGGATGAATTAGACCTCAAAAATGTGCAAATTCCCCCCCCCCCCACAAAATAAAGGAAAGGTTGGCCTTCCCTCCCCCTACTTTGTCTCGTCAAGAGCTTTCCAACGGTACCTTACTCATGTGATTCTGAGATTCCTACAAGAAGATTCCCTTAAAGATTCCCTCCGGTCAAAGCTTGTTTGACCAACCAGATAGGACCTAGACCAGACATGTCACCCATACAAGTAAGTAATCCAAGGGTGGAGCTTGCTGACATGTCACCTATCTATGTCCCTAATCCTATGGTGGAGCTTCATTGGAGAAGATCCTCTTTGTCTATATAATAAAGAGAAGGTGCTCCCTTGGGGCATCGAATGTTTGAGTGTGCAATCTGTGTTTTCTCTCTTCTCTTGTCCTCAGAGCATTATAGAAAGCCTTTGATAAGATGCTTCTAATGAAATAAGGCATACCTCATTTGCATGTGTATTCACAATGAAATCAATCTTGATATAAATTGCCTTTCTGTGCACTTCCATAAATAGAATCCCTTAGTTGAAGATCTACCTTGTACTTATACTTCTACACCCCCATAGTAAATTTGTCTCATATTGACTCTTCAATATTCTGATAGAGTATCTCCATAATTAACCAAACTCCATACTTAACAATGGGCTTCATACTCTCCATCTTATTGCAAGCCATTTTAATTGATGATTACAAGAGAGATGTATCTTTTTAGCACTCTTCACATAGTGGAATCTACTCTTACTAGCCATGGAGATGCATCAAAACATTGTGAGACCTCTTCTAAGATTCATAGGTTCTTGAGAAGAGATTGGTCAGCACTTTAGGACAAGTACACCATATGGGCCCAAGCATCAACTATAAAGATTGCAAAGTCTCTACATAGTCCCATTCTCCTCCCCTAGAGCATCATCACCTTTGTTACTCCTTGATGTTAAGCCAAGCAAGGGAGTATAGACATGCAACCTGAGTAATAGCTCCTTCTTGGCCAACACACTTGTCCTCATATATGCTATTTGCATAACAAATGCTCCATTCATTTGCCAAGGAAGAACTCTCCTCTTTCCTCCATGATTATTAGCTAGGTAAGGAGCTTTAGTTACAAAGTCAAACTTTGCCCATACTTTACTACACTCCATTCTTCTTAATGGGTGAGCCTTTGAAACTAGTCTTTAATCACTTATATGATTACCTTTTTCCAAACACCATAAGTTTTAGTTTTTCTTCTCTTTCCTTTTTTCCAATATATTTGTTTGAATCTAGTGCCCCTTGGAGCAACTCTTCTATTTACTGCATCTTTTATCCTTGCTTTATCATAGGATAAATTTGGTGTTTGCACCATTACTATTGAGGATGTATTTCGTTGCTTAGTCTCTTGCTCTATTTACATATAGCTATGATAATCTTCTTCTTCTTTTGTCTCTACATCAATTTGCTATAGCCACTCTAGGTGGTTGTGAGATAGTTATTACTAGCATTAGAGCATCCTTGGATCTTTATGTTGATTGGATAGTTTTCCAGGTAGATATCTCTAATGCCTTCAAAACCATTTCTTGTCTAAATTCTTTTTGTGCTCTTTGTTCAACAAGGGATCAAATCCACTCCTTGATTCCATTTGTATTCACATTGTATGGCATAGAGACCACTTTCTTGTATTGCCACCATACTACCATAATAGACTTCATATAGCTTGCTTTGACTGAAGATACACACTAAGAGGATCCCTTTGGGGGATGTTTGTTTCCCATAACTCACTACAAAAATTTACAAAAGGTCATAGTTGCTTTTCAATCATGTCCTTTTTCCATCCTTCTATGATGATACCCCACATCTTGAACCATCTAAAGGGTGTGATTCATGTCATGGCTTCTTCACACACAACTTAAAGACCTTGGATTCATGAGTCCACCCTTGTAATTGCAAGGTTTAGAGCCCTTCGGCACTATTAATGCCCTAAAATTTTCCACCAAGGTTCTAATTTCTAATAGGAGGCATGAAGCTGTTAGGATCTCTACTAAGCAAGGAGCCTTACTATAGAAACTTCATCTTGGAAACCTTGATGCAAGCCATGTTCACTTACTCACAAGTGTGAGGAATGCACAAGTAGCATATTCTATCCTAGCACACAAGGTATCTCCTCTAAGTCTCCTATCTAGCTTGCACATACTATCCTATATAGGCACTTTGGTTACACTTTTGAACTTTGAACAACATCATATCTTATACCTTCTCCACTGTATTAAGGCCATGTATGCTTCTTATATATCAAAGAAGTGGCATAGACTATAAATAGCTCTACCCATAGCCACAAGAAGATGTGGTCACATATGACAAGAAGCCATTGCACCAAAAATATTTTTATATGCATGGGCCCTAGTGGCCTCCTACTTACACCATGGCCATCTCTTTTTATTGGTACCTATCATGACAATAGATTCAAGTACCCATGACTTTGAGATATATTTATATTAAGCTCATGACCTTCTACTAGGTCTTGCATGCACAACACTCCTAACATTTGCAAACTCTATTTCACTAGACTTTAGGAAGAACCAAGCAAACCTCAATGAGCTTATGCACACCCAAACCTTCACCAACATCCTCACTAATGTGTTGTTATCATATAGAACTATGATTCTCTCATGTGGAGGGAAAGGCTCTAGAGCTTTGCTCCATGCCTCTAGAGGATTTCTATTTCAAGTCTAAGGAGTTCTCTATTTCACTCTACTTATGTTGAGGTCTCTCTCGTCTTGCCCTACTAGGATTTCCAAACCGGTGTGCATGTGGTTCCACATATGACATACAAGACATACATCTCTATGGTGTATTGTATGAGGAGAGTCCACTAAAGTTCATGGTACCATCTTGGTACCATGAATGGCTTAGTTTTCATAATCTACTTGGTCTTAGGTACAAGTCAAGTGATGGTTGGATTGTAACACCCATTTGTGCATGTATGTGTTATTGTGATATTTAGTTTGATATTATAAGTACTTGAGAGATATATGTATAGAGATAAAAGATAGTTCTACCTTAGTTATGATTAGCTAAAGTTAGTCATAGCTAAGATAGAGGAGACCTTACTTTAGAAGAGGTGGAAAAGATGAGCACCACTATTTTGGATTCTAGTGTATTGACTTGGTATTATTCTTAGGTTTTTGGCTTTGAGTAAAGAGTTGAGAACTTTTGGACCCACAAGCCTTTTGTTTTGGATTCTTCTATAATCCAAGGATAGCCCATGTGAAGGAATCCTTGACTTAGTGGTTGGGTCAATATAAGACCACATGGTTAGGAGAATATTCCCATGAGTATAGATATTCCTTTAGACTTTAGACTTTACTTGACTTTATTTGACTTTTAGCCTAGTAACTTGAGTTACTCTTATAATTATTAACTTTGGTGTGTAACTATTACACAAATATATAAACTAGGGGTGATGAGGTACTCATCACCCTTTCATTTGCAACTATCTCTCTCTCATCAAGTTCTCTAGTGAGCAATGGTTTGAGTCTTGGAGTGTTAGCCTTGGAGGAGTATGATGGAGTTGGGTTCCTTGCTATCTTAGTCCATGGTGTGCTACCATAATAGCCATCAGAGGTTCAACCTAAGGTGAGAGACAAGCCGGTTCATAAGATTCACTATGACCACCTCTATGCCAAGTGGTAGATATTATCAAATCCATAGGTGGTAGGTATACTTTATGTGATGTGGTGGTTGCAAACTCCCTACGAGCAAATACACTAGCACAAGTAGGTATTTAGTCAAGGGAAATATAGCCTAGAGAAAGGAGGATCATTATGCATCATAATGCACCATTGATACCTTTGTTCCTTTGCCCATGGAGATTTTTATGCACTTTCATCACCATTTTCACAAACTACTTTGAGAAGCAACTCAAGGTTCCTTGTAGAGGAGATAGACTTGGTTTTTCTTCCAAGCTATGCTCATCTCCTACTTTAGACAAAGAGTCTCAATCACACAACAAAGCTCTTAGGCCTAAAGCCATCATAGAGTAGCAATTGGAGCAATTGCAATTGGATGGTACATCAAGGGGTTTCAATTTGAGAAATTACATAAGGCATACAATTGTGGGACATGCCTTGTAAATTATTTATGGGACTCCATAAAGGAATGAATGTCCATTTATGAATAGGCCATATATTTTCTTTACAGGCTATAGCTAACTTTTAAGGGTCATCTAGGAAAGGGAAGTTTGGGTTGAACATGGGGTATATAGGTTGTCAAAGTGGTTAATGCACAATTATTTAATTAAGTGTGATTCATTTAGATTTGTAAATGTGCCATGTGTAACCAAGTCACAAATAGGGTTTAAAGACCAAAATCTTGATTCAAATTTGGATTTCTAAGATTGAACAAGGGACCCAACTATCAACCAGAATTAAAGCATACAACAAAACTTGTAATCAAAAGAGAAATTCCAACTTAAGTGATTTAGTGCAATTTGTGAATGATTTATGGCACCAAGTGGAATACTCTATAAGATCAACTTGCTCAATCATTGCCATGGAGAAATATATGGTACTTTTATATGGAAGAATTTGAAATCTACAATCTTTTAGAATTTCACTTTGAAATAAAAATTGTAGTTGAAGGGATTATAGAGCACACACCAATTAGGATGACCAAGTTTGACCCTACTCCAAATTCACCACTTGAGTACATAGCAAGGATTGGAATCTTTCCTTCTTGTCTTAAGCATTATAGTGCTAATTCCACTCCCATATATAAGAGAGGGTTTCCAAGAACTCTTGAAAATGTTTTTTATGGGCCCACTACACTTGCTACTCCTATAAGTAAAATTAAGGTGCAATTTAGTCCACCTAGTATAAGCACATTGAGTAGAAGAAAAGATGAGGAAGATATATTCAAAATGGTTGCACATCATTACAATCAAATTCTTGATTATCTAGAGGATCTAGAACATTTTAAACAAATCCATGGTGGTAAGAGTAGAAAACACATTTAGAAGAACACCACTTTCAGTTACATAGCCACCTTGTTCTTGAGATTTAATAATGAATTTCCAATATCCATGAACATATAAAAGTTGAAAAAGAAATGGGGCTTGTTTCTTGAAGTATTACAAAGGAGCTAGGTAGTGGAAAGATAAGTCCACTAGTAGATAGTAGAAGTACTCACTATTAAGGAGATAAAATGAGGATGAACTACTATGGAAGACAAGCTAAACCATTTGTGTCCTCATTTCTTTTGGATGGACCCTTTGTTTGGAGTAAGACCAAATATCTCTCTCCTTGCAAGTATAAGTTTGGGAATTCTAAGTGAGTTAAAGCTTACCAAATTGTTCAATTGAGAGGAAAAAATATATTTAGTGCCACCCAATAACAAAGAGCATGAAATGAACCAAGGGACATCCAAGGAGGAGGATGACTTGTCATCATATAAGACTACTTTGTTGAGCATTATCCTCTACAAGAATCAATCTCAATGACCATCCAAAGCACATAAGAGAGGCCTTTCAAATCTAATCCGTAGGGATTTGCAACAAGTGAAGCATTTGGACTTCATGCAGAAACAATGACTAGATTCTAATCACTCAAACAAATAGAAGAGGATACGAGGAGATGCCCATAGTAAAAGAAGAGATGACAAAGGCATTTGAGGAAATGCTTACAAAAGTGAGAGACACAAGAGGTAAAGAAGGAGGAGATTCAGTGGTTAGAGAAGGTGAGTGAGGTGGTGAACCATCATGCAAGAGGATGAAATCTTATAAGGTAAATGTAAGGAGTAGTCCTATGTTGAATGCTTTTGCACAAGGCATGGCAAGTCACACAAAATTGAAGTTTGAAGCAATGAAGGCTAAAGAGAAGTATAATTTGACTAAAATCAAAGCCACAAAGGGAAACATAAAGCTTCATACTCAATAATCCAATGGTTTAAAGGAGCACTTATCTTCATTATATAGATGTGACAACCCGGCAAATATCACTTTTGCGGTAATTGGGTAAGTAAAGTTTGTTCCCGTAGAGATAAGAGTCAAAAATGTCCAAATACAAAGCAAAGTAACAATTTCAGTTCTTCTTGGTTTTGTCTTTAATCTCTTAGGTAGAAACCACACATAGAAGAGAGTAACAAGCACTAATTTTCAGTCTTGTCATGAATTAACACTTCTTAATCACAACTCCATCAAATCTTTCCAAACAATCTTGATTGTGATGATTCAGGCTTTCCCAAAAATAGCACTTCACTGCAAAATGACTTTGCCTCAGAATTGTGTTCCACCCCTCCACTAAAGGCACAACTTCCTTGATTGAAATTGCTTCACATCAACTTCATGATGCACTCACAAATGCAGAATACTACCAACACTACAATTCCTCTCAGATCTGTCAAGGCATTGCTCCAATTGCACTTCACTTAGGATCAAACACACAGAATGAAGATCAAGGCTGCAAAATCCAACATCCAACAAGCACATTGACTTGCACTTCAAATTTCTCCACACACTCACAAACACAAGCACAAAGTTGATACTCAGAATCAAGCTCAAGTGACGAGCACTACTTCACAACACTTTGCTTCATCAATCTTAGAAATTATGAGCACTAAACAATATATGACTACAAATGCCACTCTTAAATAGTGAAGCAAATGATAGTTACTAACAACTATACCATTTTGTAACAACTCTACTAACCTACAGATCCAAAATGACAATGTGCCTCTTCATATCTGCCTCTTCAAATCTCAAATTTGTTACTAATCCGATCTGATGTCTACTTCTTCCTCAACTTTCAAACCCAATCCCAAAGTAACTCCATTCACTACTACTCTATCCTCGGGTTTCACAACTACTAATTCCTCTACCAATTCTAACAGTTCTTTTTCTTGATCTAAAATTCCACTAATGGGTAATCTATCTAACTCTTGATCTCCCAACCCACTCTTCTCTAATGTCTCCAATGGTAACTCCAAAGACATCTGCACTCCTATGTTATCTACTTCGGGTTTTGCTCTGACATCCTTTTGAAGTTTATCTATCTCTAATTTTACTAAGTCTAATCTGATTGTGATATTGTCTTCTACCTCCAATATCTTTCTATCTACACGAGTTCTTAGACTAATGAGTAAGGCATTCAAGTCTTTGTCCTTTGCATTTTTGCTCCTCGTCTCTTGCACCTTGTGCTGTCTTGTTTCTTCAATGCACACGCTAGCCTCTGTACTTAGCATCACATTCATCTTGATCATGATCTCCTTTAATGGCTCCAATCTCATTTTCCTCTCCCGTTCTTGATCTGCAAGCCAATCTTCTCTGTACATTGCCAATTCCGCTTCAAATTCGGCTTTCACAACTTCCTTCTCCTTCTCTTTCTACACAATCTTTTCCTCCTGATTGCAAAGTAACTCTCTCAACCTTTCTTCCTCACTATATCTCACTATCAACTCTCGTTGCCACAATTGCTTCTTCTCCTCTACACTCTCCATCACCCTATTGAGCTCTTGCTCTTTCTTTACTACTCTTGCCATAACATGGATAATTTCTAATCTTGAATCAGCAAACTGCTGCTTCAAGATTTCATACTCAACTACCTGTCTTTCCCTTGCTATGACATTCTACTCTCTTAGTTCCTCTCTATTCCTTGCTTCTCTCCTCAAGTTCTCAACCACTTGATTTTTTACTATTGCATCTACTCGTAGTACTTCCCTTTCCTCCTCACCTCAGATTATACTCTTCTTTAATTCCGAGTTCTCTTCTTCTAATCTCGCTAACACCTGCAACACAATCTTCACCTCTAGACACTTTGACTCCATCGCCTACTTCCTGTGCTCAAACTTTACTAACAACGGGCACACAACCTCCCACAGGTACTCTACTCCTTCACTTGGAGTTACCTTGACTTGCGGACTGATACCCTTCTTCACCTCTTCTTCACTTGACACTTGCCTTCTAAGCCGTAGTCGCCTTATAGGAATGGATTCTTTGCTCCCTGAACTTCCATCCTCCTCTTCTCTTACCTTACTTGGCCCCACTCCACACTTTGCCTTTTGTTTGGAACAAACTCCTCTTTGAATGGTAACTCTCTTCTCTTCTTGCTCTTGCACTTTATCTTCCAATTTTGAGTTACTTCTCTCCTCTATCTCTATCTAGGCTTCCTCTTCCTTGGGTACCGATGGAGAGGAGATGACATTGGTATCACTACTCGTGTCTCCACTCTACAGTGTGAACTCAGGTTCTTCCTCTCTTTTTGAGCCATCGGACTTGCACTCGGCTTTGCCTTCCAATTCTTCTTCTAATGACGTAATTACTACTATTCCTTTCCTTGGGTTTACCCATCTTGCCTTCCGAGGTCTTTCTTTCTTGACTTCTTCTTCTTCTCCTTGTTGACTCCTCTTCTTCAACTTTGGAGTACTCACTTCCAACTACACATTCTTCCACATTTGTGCGTAGTACTCATCATTGCTCCTGATCTGAAGAATGTATTGCTGCTCCTCCGCGTTGACATCTCTTCTTAAGTTGGGATGGAAATGCAACACCATCCTATTGTACTCTGCCGCATCAAGCAAGTTCAGCCCCAAATAGAAATGGGCTGCAAATGGCACAATGTAATATGGAGGTGACTTATCCCGCAAATTCCACACCATTTGTCTTGTCCTCCCATAAAGACACTTTGCCCAATTTATTGGCTCTCCTGCAAACATCTTATGGAAGAACACTACTTGGTGCTTCATCACATAAGTCGTTCTCTCCGGCTTCAAGATCACCATGAGAGCACTCACAATCCCTCTCTTGATAGGATCCTTGTAACCATTCTTTGTGCACTTCAAAGAGAAGGCATCTCTCACTTCTTGGGTTTCTTTGGCTACTTCCCCCTTCTCCAAGAACATGGCACCATGCTCCACGCTTGCTTCTCTTTCGAGTACTAACCTCCAATCCGACTCTATCCAACAAGCCGGATTACCTCTCTTCCCTTCTTCCTCAGGGCCATCAAGACACTTACTCTCCATGATCTCAGTCATGAACCCTAGAAAGCTAACATTCCAATTCCATGCCTAGAATGTGATCCAAAGCCTGCTCAAGACTTCAATTCTTGTGATCACATCTAACCTCCAAATCGCATGATTTCTCACTACAAATTTAGAATTCTTCTTCCCTCCTCCCATCTTTCTCTCTTCCACTCTAGGTTGGGGACTATTCTTCCTACTGATTCCCGGATTAACTCTCTCAATTTCTTCTCGACACAATAGTGCATCTTTGACTCTACTTCCCTTCCCCCAATCTCCTACAGGACAACTTTTTAACAGCAATGGAAAATTGCTTGTCATTGCTTTGTCTTTAGACCAATTTTTATAGAGTTGTGCCTTCTTCGTCTTTCTTCAATGCAAGTTTCTACCAAGAAATCACACCTCCTGCATGCTCTTGTCACTGTCAAGTGTCCTTCATGCATATGACCGTCATTTTTGAACGGTCCCTTCTTGAATGTCTTGCCCAAAGGAAAGTTGTTACATTGTCCTCACCTCGAGTTGAGCACCTTCAATACAAAGACTCCTTACTTTGGGTTGTATGCTGACACGGCAATTTTGAGTACCTCGCCTTATGACCCAAAGCTACTTTACCTTTGGGTTCATCCCGAGGACACTTTTCTTTGCTTTCTTTGGCCATACAAGTGCAATTCGACTTCTCTATACACTTCTTCTTCCAAATTTTGAAAAAAACAAAAAATGTGGGTACCACATACCCCCTCCCTCAAATGTGAGCATCCCCGCAAACATAGACTTCGGGTGTCTTAGAGACTTCCAAGTCTATGGTCCAATATCTCCAAACTCTCCACCCATTTACTTGAGTGCAAAAGGATTTCCTTCAAGGTCTGCAAGTTGAATGGACCCAATTTCATAAAGATGAAGAACTTGATAAGGCCCGATCCATCTCAAATGCAGCTTGCCTGGAAAAATTATTTGGCAATTGTCGTATAACAAAACCAAATCTCTTTCATGCACAATCACAGGCTTGATATGCTTATTGTGCCTGACTTTCCTTTGCTCTTGTACTTCTTTTGTGGTTTGTATTGCATTGTCTCTTTTCTCTTCTAACCACATTAGTTTATGGATCCAAAGATCATGGCTTTCTTCCTCCAACAATCATTTTTTGCAAAGAATCAGATATGTCGGTACTTCAAATTCAACTGGTAGTATGGGATGCAAGCCGTTTGTCAAGAAGTATGGAGTTTGTTTGGTTGTGATCTTTTCTGTCATTTGATATGCCCACAACGCGGCTGGTAATTTTGTATCCCAATCATATGCATAATTGACAATGACCTTATTCAACATTTTGCAAAGTAACCCATTTGCCTTTTTTGTTAAGCCATTTGCTTTTGGGTTATAAGGAGTCATCTTCCAATGTTTAATCTGGAAGTACTTTGTTAACGCCTCCATCACAAAGTTCAAAAAATGTGTCCTTTTGTCACTAACCAATTTTAGAGGACACCCATATTGGGAGATGATGTTTTAAAAGAAAAATTCCGCCACGGTCTCGGCATCATCTCTGCAAGTTGCTTCAGCTTTGACCATCTTGGTAGCATAGTTAGTGCAAACCAAAATGTATCTCTTCTTTGTGACTCGAGTCACTTGTTGAATGGGACCCACAAAATCAATTCCCCATTTCTCAAATGGGGCCAAGGATAAAATTGGTCTCAAACGCCATTGAGAAGTAGCCATCGGCTTCCCCATTCTCTGATAAGCATCACAGCTTCAAATATGGGCATGCGTGTCTTTGTACATCGTAGGCCACCAGTACCCCAAGGAAAGAATCTTCTTTACAGTATTCTTCAAAGCATAGTGTCCTCCTAATGCTTTGGAATGTAAAGACTTGATAACGCTTCCGGCATTGTATGACTCCAAGCATCGCCAAAGTACTTTGTCTTCGCCCATCTTGAATAAAATGTTGTGTTTTAGCTGATAAAGCCTCATTTTCCTGAGAAAGACTACACTCTCCTTTGGGTCCAGCCCTTCATGACAATGGAGAGTATGCAGATAATGATATTTGGCTGCATACCTTGTACTTTGCATTGCTATTAATTGATATAACTCTTCATTAGGGAACCGATCATCAATTTCCCATTTCTGGTCTTGAGTTTCTAACCTGGACAGGAAGTCCTCATTCAAATGTGAAGCTCCATTCCTTACTTGTACAGTATATGTGAATTCTTGTAACAACAAGATCCATCTTGCAATTTGCCTGGACAAATCTGCCTTCTTGACCAAATGTTGCAATGCGTAATGGTCAACATAGAAGACAAACTCGTATCCCAACAGGTAGTGGTGAAATTTCTTGCAGGCATATACCATTCCGGGTACTTCTCTTTCAATCATTGAATAGTTCTTTTTGGAAACTAAAAGTTGTCGGTTGGCATAATACATCGAGTAATCCTTCTTCTTCTCGTCCTTCTGACTTAAGACAACTCCAATTTCCATGGACAAAGTGTCCACATATACATGAAAAGGGATGTCCCAATTCGAGGCCCTCATGACTGGTGCTTTAACCAGTTTCTTCTTCAATACCTGGAATGCCTTTTTTTGATCTACTTCCCATAGGTAGTCTTCGGATTTTCTTTAGAAGCTTTGTAAGGGGTGCAGCAAGCACCACATAGTTTGAAATGAAGCGTCTATAGTATCCGACATGTCCCAAGAAGGCTCTCAGCTCTCAAATAGCTTTGGGGATTCCAAAGCTAAGATTACTTTGACCTTCTCGACATCGACTTCAATACCTTAGCTTGACACCCGATGCCCCAAAAGAATTCCTTCCTTCATGGCAAAGAAGCATTTCTCAAGGTGTTATGAAAAACTGGCAAAACGACACCTTTCAAAAGTTTGGCAAAGGTAATCCAAATGTACATCTCTTTGCCCAAACACACAAAAATGATCAATGAAAACTTCCACAAATTTGCGCATGAAATCCTTGAAGATTGAATTCATCATCCGCTGGAAAGTAGCAAGAGCATTACACAACCCAAAGGGCATTTGATTGCCTTTTGGGTTGTGTAAGCAAAAGTGCCCCAATCGGTCGTGAATGTGGTTTTATCCTTGTCCTCTTCTTGGATGGACATTTGATTGTATCTTGAAAATCCATCGAGAAAACTATAACAAAGGTGACCAACTACTTGGTCCAAAATTGTATCAATAAAAGGCAAGGGATGATGATCCTTCCTTGTGACTGCATTCAACTTGTAGAAGTCTTGGCACACTCGGATCTTCCCCGTTTTCTTCTTTGGGACAATGACAATGGGGAAGACCCACTCACTTCTTAAGATGGGAAAGATTATTCTAGCCCCTAAGTACTTGTCAATTTTGTCTTTCACCAAGAGGGAGTACTTTGGGTTCAAACGGTATTGTCTCTGCCAAACTGAAATTGCACTTTCAACCAGATCAATTTGGTGTTCTCCAAATTCTTGTGGAATACTTGGTATTTGATCAATAGACCAGGAAAATACATCTTGGAATTCTATAAACAAGGCAGTGTATCCTAACAACTCCTCCGAAGTGACTATCTTCAAAATTTTCAAAATTTTCCCTTCAATCAAGACAACATCTTGACAGTAATTGAGGTTGATCACTCCTTTAATGTGGCTTGCTCCACTTAATTTGAGGCGAGCTGCCATCAAACCTCATTCCTCTAAGTCAGGTTCACCCAAGGCAAGGTCATATGGATCTTCATCTTCAACATCCACCTCGTAGCATTCCAAGTAATTGACTGGGACTTTGTTTGAGGATTTGTCTGAGGACAAAGACGATGAGTCTTTGGATTCATCCTCATCTTCTGACAAACTAGTTTCCCCGAGATGAGGAACCTTTGTCCAACTCACAGTCACCATCTTCTGGTCTTTGGACAAAATGTCCTTGAACCGTAGCTTCTACTGGTGCCAATCCACCACAACTTGGGCACTATACAACCAGGGTCTTCCGATCAACAGAGGGTAGCCAATTTTGGTCATTGGTCGCAACACAATGTAGTTCAATTTGAAGGGCACTCCTCCAATGATCATGGTAATATTTGACAGCATGCCCAAGGATTGTCTCCTGGTTTGGTCTGCAAATTTGAATACTCCGGTGTTGGTTCAAACGTATGATACCCTAGTCGATTTGCAGTATCCTTGGTCATGACATTCACAAGCGATCCCAAATCAATGGGTATGGATGTGATCGTGCACCCGACAATCTTTGCATCAACCTTGAGAGATCCCAGATCATCTTGTCCAATATGGTATATGGCGGATGGTCTTTTTTGGACATCAACCTTACTTTCTTGAGGGCCGAATTCAGCTGCCTCTTGTACATTCTGTTGTCTTCCCACAATTGCTTAAATGTGATGTTTGCATTTGTGGTTGCCAAATCTGCTACAATATTGTATTGGGTACTCCTTCCAATTTCACCATCTTTGCCTTTAGCTTCGGGTTCAAAGTCTCTCCATGTTCAAATTTGACTTTGGGACGCTTCAGAATGGTGATAGGATTGCTAGTGGTCTTGACCCGAGGTTCTTCAGGTTGGCCCACCTTGGCTTGGATTAGACCCTTCACTTTGGATCAGATGTCTGCCAGAAAAACTGGAGGCTTCGTCTTTGTCTCCTCTTCCAAACTCATTTCCCGAGTCCTGAGTATTGCTTCCTTGAGTTCTTTCTGCAAGGCTTTAGCTTTGGCTTTAGCGAGGATCTTTTCCTCCTTGGCAGCAAGGATTGCTTTTGGGCACAATCTCTCTGCCTTTTTGGAAGACAATGAGGTCGTACTCAATTCTTTGGGATCACGCTTCTTCTTACTTGTGCGTGTCTCAACTTTCAAAATTTCAAGGTCTGGCCATTCTCCTTCCAAGGCCGGACTCCCTTCTTGAAGCCTTTCCTCCTCAAGTGTTATAAAATTTATATTCATATCACCCTTTGCTTGAAGCGCTGCACGCTCAGCTAGGGTTTGTACATACTTTACAAGCAGCTTTGGGTTCTTTGGGTGAGGGCATTGGTTGCTTGTATGACCCAATCCTTTGCAATTTCCACACAAGGGAACGTACCAAATTTGCCTTCTTGGCTCTAGACAGTTTGGAGACCAATGTCCCATCGAGCCACAATTATAACATGCCCCGGGTGTCACATTTTGAGGTCAATTTTTGTTGCTCATTGGTGGTCTTTGTGGAGGAGCATTGAGGTTATACTCCTTTGGTCCGTACCTCGGACCTTGATACGATGTGCTCGCTTGAGGCTGTACCTCTTGAGTTTGGTACATCGCCTCTTCTTCCTCTTCTTGGTTCCATCCCGGAACCCAATCAATCTGCTACACCAGGAATGCATTGCGAGTATTGCATTCCGTGTTTGCATGGCCTAACTTGCCACATGTGGTGCACCATACAATGGATCTGCCAAATGATGGGGGCTTCCTTTGGTCCTTTGCCCCAATCATCTGGATCTTAAAATCCAAAAACTCCTTGATGAGGGCGTCCAACTTAGTATCAGCCTTATGTGCAATCTTCACTGGGGGACTCACTGGTTTCTTACCCCCACATCTTTCTACTCGTCTTGGCTTTGATTCTTCTTTGGATTCCAAAGAAGAGCTTGAAGACATGGAGGATTCCTCCAAAGAAGGGGATGTACTACGAGAAGCTCTCCTTCTGGGCTTCTTGCCTTTCTTCTCTTGGTTTCTTTGATTTCCGGCAGAGTGAGAGTGAGCCGCCTCATAGTGGGCGACATGTTTGAGTACTTTTTCAAGGGAAGTTACATTCCTCTCCCTTGCAAAGATCCAAATCTCTAGTGAAAGTCCTCCCAAGAACCCGGCGATGGCTTGGGCATTGGAGTAACCCACCACACCCGATTGCTTTGGAACTTGGTTCAAGAGCACCATGAACCACTCAGATCAACTTCTCCTTCTTGCCTCTGTCCAAATCATTGAGTGCCGCAAAGACACTTGTGTCGTAATCAACTTCACGGAATCGTTCCAAGAAATTGTTTCTCAAGTCTGCCCAATCTGCCAGAACAAACCCCTTCTGGGTTACATGAGTGTATCAACTCTGAGCTTTCTTTTGGAGCAGACTTGGGAAAATGCATAGTCAATCCACCAAGTCATGCTCCTTGTTAGCAAAGGAGATGACTTCAAATTCTTCAATGAATTCATTGGGGTCTTCATCTTGTTCTATCCCCTTGTACTTTTGATAGGCGTGTTGGGTGACAAGCAACAAAATCATTGTTTGACTTGATGGGATTGGCTGGGGTAAGTTTGAACTTGACAAAGCCAAAGGGTTGACTGGTATCAACAGCCCAAGAGTTATAGTTCATCAAGTTCAAAGTTGGGTCTTCCTTGACAATTTCTTCTTTGAGGGTGTCAACTTCAACCTAAGTAGAAGAATCAGGCTCAACACCTTCAAAGGGTTCTTGAAAATTCCTTCAATGATAATCAAAGAATTGTTTGTAGAAGGTGTTGACACTCTTCTTTCGTTAGTGTCTGTGTTGTCTTTTCTCGAACAAAGTTCTTTAGAGATGCGACTTCCTTTACAACTCTAGGGAAGGTCGGTGTATTGGGCCGTAATGAATATGTCTAGCCGCTCGAGTCTTTCTTCTTCTTGTAAGATGGAGATGTGAAGTATACTTGCCAACCGCCTTTGTGCTTCTTTTGGTCAAGTTCTCGTAGGGCTTTTTGCACTTTGTGAAGAAGTTGAAAGTCCAACACCTCTCGTTTGGTATTGTTAAAAGTAGCTTGGATCTTCAAACGTTCATCTTCTTCACAATCCAACGTTCATCTTTGAACTCTCTCTTCCCGTTGTTCTCTTGATGCAGACATTCATATTGCTTTGACATCCATTTTCAAAATTGGCTTCACATTCTTCCACTTCTGAGATTTACATCCTTGGCAGTGGCACCAAAAGTCATGTGACAACCCGGCAAATATCACTTTTGCGGTAATTTGGTAAGTAAAGTTTGTTCCCGTAGAGATACAAGTCAAAAATGTCCAAATACAAAGCAAAGTAACAATTTTAGTTCTTCTTGGTTTTGTCTTTAATCTCTTAGGTAGGAACCACACCCAGATGAGAGTAACAAGCACTAATTTTAAGTCTTGTCACAAATTAACACTTCTTAATCACAACTCCATCAAATCTTTCCAAACAATCTTGAATGTGATGATTCAGGCTCTCCCAAAAATGGCACTTCACTGCAAAATGACTTAGCCTAAAAATTGTGTTCCACCCCTCCATTAAAGGCACAACTTCCTTGATTGAAATTGCTTCACATCAACTTCACGCTACAATCACAAATGCAGAATACTACCAACACTACAATTCCTCTTAGATCTATCAAGGCATTGCTCCAATTGCACTTCACTCAGGATCAAACACACAGAATGAAGATCCAGGTTGCGGAATCCAGCATCCAACAAGCACACTAACTTGCACTTCAAATTTCTCCACACACTCACAAACACAAGCACAAAGTTCATACTCG
The DNA here is from genome assembly GCA_948567375.1 of Lunularia cruciata. Classification (NCBI taxonomy): domain Eukaryota; kingdom Viridiplantae; phylum Streptophyta; class Marchantiopsida; order Lunulariales; family Lunulariaceae; genus Lunularia; species Lunularia cruciata. Next base: position 12,713,218 of record OX419760.1, read on the forward strand.
AGATCAAGCTCAAGCAATGAGCACTACTTCACAACACTTTGCTTTATCAATTCTCAGAAATTATGAGCACTAAACATATGACTGCAAATGCCACTCTTAAATAGTGAAGCAAATGATAGTTACTAACAACTATACCGTTCTATAACAACTCTACTAACCTGTAGATCCAAAATGACAATGCATCTCTTCATATCTGCCTCTTCAAATCTCAAATCTGTTACTAATCCAATCCAATGTCTACTTCTTCCTCGGCTTTCAAACCCAATCCCGAAGTAACTTCATTCACTACTACTCTATCCTTGGGTTTCACAACTACTAATTCCTCTACCAATTCTAACGGTTCTCTTTCCTGATCTAAAATTCCACTAGTAGGTAATCTATCTAACTCCTTATATCCCAATCCACTCTTCTCTGATGTCTCCAATGGTAACTTCGAAGACATCTGCACTCCTATGTTATCTACTTCAGGTTTTGCTTGGACATCCTTCCAAAGTTTATCTATCTCTAATTTTACTAAGTCTAATCTGATTGTGATATTGTCTTCTACCTCCAATATCTTTCTATCTACACTACTTCTTAGACTAATGAGTAAGGCATTCAAGTCTTTGTCCTTTGCATTTCTCCTCCTCGTCTCTTGCACCAACAACTTCAACTCGTGCAGTCTTGTTTCTTTAATGCACATGCTGGCCTCTATACTTAGCATCGCATTCATCTTGATCATGATCTCCTTTAATGGCTCCAATCTCATTTTCCTCTTCCATTCTTGATCTGCAAGCCAATCTTCTCTGTACATTGCCAATTCTGCTTTGAACTCAGCTTTCATAACTTCCTTCTCCTTCTCTTTCTACACAATCTTTTCCTCCTGATTGCAAAGTAACTCTCTCAACCTTTCTTCCTCTCTATATCTCACTATCAACTCTCGTTGCCACAACTGCTTCTTCTCCTCTACATTCTCCATCACCCTATTGAGCTCTTGCTCTTTCTTTGCTTCTCTTGCCATAGCATGGATAATTTCTAATCTCAAATCAGCAAACTGCTACTTCAAGATTTCATACTCAACTACTTGTCTTTCCCTTGCTATGACATTCTACTCTCTTAGTTCCTCCCTATTCCTTGCTTCTCTCCTCAAGTTCTCAACCACTTGATTCTATACTACTGCATCTACTCGTAGTACTTCCCTTTCCTCCTCACCTTGGATTATACTCTTCTTTAATTCCGAGTTCTCTTCTTCTAATCTCGCTAACACCTGCAACACAATCTTCACCTCCAAACACTTTGACTGCATCTCTTTCTTCTTGTGCTCTAACCTTACTAACAACGAGCACACAACCTCCCACATGTACTCTACTCCTTCACTTGGAGTTACCTTGACTTGCGGACTGATCTCCTTCTTCACCTCTTCCTCACTCAACACTCGCCTTCTAAGCCGCAGTCGCCTTATATGAATGGATTCTTTGCTCCCCAAACTTCCATCCTCCTCTTCTCTTACCATACTCGGCCCCTCTCCCCAATTTTCCTTTTGTCTAGAACAAACTCCTTTGAATGATAACTCTCTTCTCCTCTTGCTTGGGCACTTTGTCTTCCAGTTTTGAGTTACTTCTCTCCTCCATCTCTATCTTGGCTTCCTCTTCCTTGGGTACCGATGTCATCTCCTTTCCATCGTCACTATCACTACTTGTGTCTCCACTCTTTGTGCCTTTCAAAGAAAAGGCATCTCTCACTTCTTGGGTTTCTTCAGGTTCTTCACCCTTCCTCAAGAACGTGGCACCATGCTCCACACGTGCTTCTCTTCCAAGTTCTAACCTCCAATCTGACTTTGTCCAGCAAGCCGGGTTACCTCTCTTCCCTTCTTCTTCAAGGCCATCAAGACACTTACTCTCAATGATCTCAGTCATGAACTTTGGAAAGCTAACATTCCAATTCCATGCCAAGAATGTGATCCAAAGCATGCTCAAGACTTCAATTCTTGCAATCACATTTAACCTCCAAATTGCATGATTTCTCACTGCAAATTTGGAATTCTTCTTCCCTCCTCCCATCTTTCTCTCTTCCACTCTAGGCAGAGGACTATTCTTCCTATTGATTCCCAGATTAACTCTCTCAATTTCTTCTCAACACACCAATGGACTCTACTTCCCTTCCCATGATCTCCTACAGGATGACTTCTTAACGGCGATGGAAAATTGCTTGTCATCACTTTGTCTTTAGCCCAATTTTTATAGAGTCGTGCCTTCTTCATCTTTCTTCAATGCGAGTTTCTACCAAGAAATCACACCTCATGCATGCTCTTGTCACTATCAAGTGTCCTTCATGCGTATGATTGCCGTTTGAGAACGGTCCCTTCTTGAATATCTCACCTTAAGGGGAAGTTGTTACATTGTCCTTGCCTCGGGTTGAGCATTCCCAATACAAAGACTCCTTACTTTGGGTTGTATGTTGACAGGGCAATTCCAAGTACCTTGCCTTATGACCTGAAGCCACTTTACCTTGGGGTTCATCCCAAGGACACTTTTCTTTGCCTTCTTTGGCCATACAAGTGCAATTCGACTTCTCTATACACTTCTTCTTCCAAATTTTGAAAAAAAAAAATGTGGGTACCACAATAGGAAAGAGGATTCACTCAAAAGAAGCTCCACCCTTGGATTACATACATCGATTGGTGGTATGTCAATGAGCTCCACCCTTAGATTAGATGCATGGATGGGTGACATGTTAGTTCTTGTCCTATCTAGTTGGTCAAACAAGTTTGATTGAAGGGAATCTTTAGGGAATATTCTTATATGAAGCTCAAAATTACTTGGGTGACGTACCATTGGAAAGCTCTTGACCAGAAAAATAGTGAGGGGAAGAAGGCAAGCCTTTAAATTTAGCAAGAGAGAATATTCCTATTTTTGAGGCCTAATTCCTCCATTTGGCTTCCAAAATTGGCTTCAAAGTTTTCAAGGTGCTTTTTGCTCTTGCACTATTAATGAAAGTACTCTTTGGTGACACCTCTATCTAATCTACTTAGTTCATCGTATATAACACCCTTCCAGATGTTACCAAGCCAAATTTCACCTCTAGATAATATGGCTAGCTAATGGTATTACAAATGATCACCAAGACAAGTTAAGTGACCATGAGAGCAATCTTTGTCATAACTTGATGATTTTCAATAAAGTTGTGATGTTGTATCTCTCATGTGAGTGGGGTTTGCATAGACATATATGGAGCACTAAGAGCAATTTGTGGATCCAATTATTTAAGGGCAGATTTGCTCATGTGTAGAGCTCAACTTGCTAATTTGAGTATCAAGTTTGCTCAAAATTAGTGGGTCTGCTTGGCTCCAAAGTAGTGGCTTTGCTCTAGAGCACGGATTTGCTTATCTTGTTGTGGATGGCTTGTATTGATATAAAGGCACTTGATATAGATTTGCAAGTTGAAACTTGGACTTGCTCATTCAAAATAAGGTTTTCTTGTCTTGGCATGGATTTGCTCATATGTATATGGATTTGCTTCACATGGAATTGCAATAAAAAGGGTTTTTTGTCTCAAAATAGATTTGCTTGTATTATAGTAAGTTTGTATGTCTTTATCTGGATTGGCTGCGTATGGATTTTTTGTTTTAAAAGGGTATGCTTGTCTCAACATGGATTTGCTCATAGGTATATGGATTAGCTTCACATGGAGTCACTCATTATAGAAGAGGTTTGCTTGTCCAAAAATAGGTCTGCTCATCTTGTGGTGGGTTTGCATGTCTCCATATAGATTTTCTTCATGTGTCTCCATATGGATCAGCTTTGCTTGTTTAGATGTGGATGCTTGTTCTAAGAAAAAAAGTTTCATCTTTGGTGAATTAGGTGAAACTGTAATACCAAGGGTTAGCCATATGATCTAGATGTGAAATTTGGTTTGGTAACATCTAGAATGATGTTATACATGATGGTCAAAATAGATCAGATAGAAGTATCACCAAAAGAGTACTTCTACTAATAGTGCAGAAACCGAAATAGACTTGAGAACCTTAGAACCAATAGCTAGACATATGATTTAAAGGTGAGAATTGGTTTGGTAACATCTGGAAGGATGTTACACATGATGGACTAAACAGATCAGAAAGAGGTATCACCAAAAGGGGACTTCTACTAATAGAGTAGGAACCAAAATATGCCTGAAATCTTTGAAGGCAATTTCGGAGGCCTAAACGGATGAATTAGGCCTCGAAAATGTGCAGATTCCCCCCCCCCCAACAAAGGAAAGGTTGGCCTTCCCCCTTGGTTTGTCTCGTCAAGAGCTTTCCAACGGTACCTTACTCATGTGATTCTGAGATTCCTACAGGAAGATTCCCTAAAAGATTCCCTCCGGTCAAAGCTTGTTTGACCAACCAGATAGGACCTAGACCAGAAAAGTCACCCATCCAAGTCAGTAATCCAAGGGTGGAGCTTGCTGACATGTCACCTATCTATGTCCCTAATCCTATGGTGGAGCTTCCTTGGAGGAGATCCTCTTTGTCTATATAATAAAGAGAAGGTGCTCCCTTGGGGCATCAAATGTTTGAGTGTGCAATCTGTGTTTTCTCTCTTCTTTTGTCCTTGGAGTATTACAGAAACATAGAAACAAAAAAAATTTCTATCAAGCATAAATGCTTGAAGCTAAAACACCTACATAGAAATTATTTTTCCACATATGTTAAAAAATTAATGGAGATGAGTGCAAATAAAGAGAAACACAATAGACCAAAAGAAGTGCAAGCACCAATGTGAGATTTGAGCCAAAGACAACAACTTGCAAGCAAACCACTAAACCGCAAAAAGATCAACATGAAAGGACTCATAAAGATATCAAGAACAATTTACATGAAAAATCAAATTTTGGTAGGAATATAGAGAGACAAGGAAAAAATTGGAGCTCAAAAACTAGTGGAATCCAAATGAGATGCAAAATAAATAATGAATACAAGATAGCCCAAAACTTATTAAATGAAAGCGAATCAACACAAAACTTGGAAACATTACAAGAAGAGATGGAATCAAGATATACTTAATGAATATACCAAGGTGATATATAAACAATGTACAAATGTGATATTGAAATAGACATGTGATTATTGTCCAACGTATAATACTAAATTAATAAACCTACAACTCTGGAATATCTAGAAGGTGTGCCCTAGGTGCATCTAGGCCATGCTAGTGCTTCCTCAAAGCAAGGTCTACACACATCACAAGGTACCAAGTAGGGTCTTTATGTCCACATTAATTCCACTACATGTCCATCAAAGGTGGACCCTAGATATTCCTTGCTAATCTCATATATGGGTTTGCATTATTAGCTTAAAGATGTCCTAAAGTCCACTCATCCTCCAAAAAAAAAACCAGGCTACCATCATCTCTAAATCTACCTAGTGGATGTAGCAAAAGGCTGAAAGGAAAAATGTGTGTTGAGCAACATACATAACATGAAAATCCACAAGGGTGGATAGCACCATGGAGATAGTTCTTGCAATAAAGTAAAGTGTACATGTAATACCATTAACTATAGTGTACATGTAATAACATTAGCTAAACATATTATCTAGAGGTGAATTTGGCTTGGTAACATATGAAGGATGTGATATATAATGGGCTAAGTAGATTAGATAGAGGTGTCACCAAAAGAGTACTTTCATTAATAGAGCAAGAGTAAAGAACACCCTAAAAACTTTAGAGCCAATTTTGGAGTCCTAAATAGATGAATAGACCTTGAAAAAAGAGATAGATTCTCTTTCTTTGGGAAAAATTGGCTTGCCCTCTCCCCCACTATTTTTCTCATCAAGAGCTTTCTAATGGTATGTCATCTATATGATTTGAGCTTCCTACAAGAAGTTTCCCTAAAGATTCTCTCCAATCAAACTTGTTTAACCAACTAGATAGAACAAGCACCAACATGTCATCCATCCATATAACTAGTCTAAGGGTGGAGCTTGCTGAAATTTCACCAATCCATGTATCTGATCCAAGGGTGGAGCTTCTTATGAGAGAATCTTCTTTACTATAAAATAAAGACAAGGTGCTTCTTTGGGGCATCAAGAGTATTGAATATGAAGCTTCATGTTTCTTCTCCTTTGTTTCACTTGAAGGTTCTCCTATCCTCAAAATATTACAATGGTATCAAATCTTAAAGCACAGATTTCAATCCAAGAGAGTGGATTACCCCTCTTGGAGGAACATGGGCTATTGAGATTGAGTAATTTTGGGAGAGAAGCCATAGTGCAATTGATAGATTATGAGTGTTTTAAAGAGAGGATGGGATGGAGGCTCATAGAAGACAAATTCATGCACCTCACTTTCTATTCTTGAATCCATTCCATATCAAGATTATGTACATACAATATGAGCAAGTGAAAGTATATCTTGTTTATTATTTTGGAGTAGAGTTCATGGATATAGTGATGAATACACCAAACTTGGTGATTCTACCTATAGTAATATATGATATAGAATGAAATTTGAAAATGTACTTTCTATTATGATGCAATGGATCTAAATGTACCCATTCTTCTCCCTTTCAACACTCAAATAGAAATTCGTTATGTGGTTAGAACAAAAGTCATGTTTAGGGATTTTGTAGTCCACAATTTTGGTGAGGAATATTATCAACAAGCGGCAACCTCTAAAGTCCCAATGGTAGTCCTAATATTCAGTGCCCTCTCTTGAGTGATCAGATCAACTTTTTATTGAAGTAGGAAGTAATGATTGAGCATTTGCCGTGTATAAGAATCATGGATCCGTAGTTGTGGGATTTGTTGCAAAGAATGTAGGGGATGTTGAACAAGTGTTGGGAGATCAAGATGACCATGGATGCATTGCAAAGTCAAGTATATACCTTTAGGAATGATAAGGTAATGCAAGAAGGAGAATTGTTCCAAACCTAGTACTAACAGCCAAAATACTTGGAGAGTCACTTATGCCAATGACACCAACCCAAGTCAACAATGAAGCCATATTGTTACTACGGATGAAAAAGACATGCAACATCAAGCTTTACAAGGAACAATGTTCCATAGGAATAGTGGAAAATTTGATTTCAAGAGTGAATTAATATTTTTGATTATTCATAATTAAGATCATTGATCATTTTGTATGCATGTTTGCTTGTGGGTACTTGACCAATAAAGCTCTCATATGGTGTAATGCTTGGGAAAAATCAATATTGGTAGAAGGAAGATAGGTCCTTTGGATGGCAATGCAAGAAATACTGCTAAAAAAATTTCAATCCATGAATTTTGTGCAAATGGTCCAAACTAGACCATGGAGGTTGAAGCAAAAGAACAATATATAAGGGTACATGGAGGTATTTCTTTATCTACAAGTTGCAATAATTAATATGAGTCTGATAGAAGCTCTAGATAATTTCAAAAAAGGGTCAAAAGAGCAAATTTGCCAAGAAGTAATGGTATAAAGCCCTTGCATTGTTTTTGAAGCCATTGCTTGTAATCAAAGAATATCAAGTGCGCTTGGAGGAGGTGAAGGAATGTCCCAACTCAACTTTATCAAGTTGAAACACCACACTTTGGTGGAACAATTCTTATGGAATTGGACAATATTTGGTTCCAAGATCAAGGAGCATCATTGCTCCAAGGAGAACGAGGACGGATTAAGGAAAGGAGAGTGTAATACCACAAGCTAGCCATATGATCTAGATGTGAAATTTGGTTTGGTAACATCTAGAATGATTTTATACATGATGGTCAAGATAGATCAGATAGAAGTATCACCAAAAGAGTACTTCTACAAATAGAGTAGAAACCAAAATAGACTTGAGAACCTTAGAACCAATAGCTAGACATATGATTTAAAGGTGAGAATTAGTTTGGTAACATCGGGAAGGATGTTACACATGATGGACCAAATAGATCAGAAATAGGTATCACCAAAAGGGGACTTCTACTAATAGATTAGGAACCGAAATATGCCTAAAATCTTTGAAGGCAATTGCGGAGGCCTAAACGGATGAATTAGGCCTTGAAAATATGCAGATTCCGCCCTCCCTCCTAAGTGGAGGAAAGGTTGGCCTTCCCTCCTCCTTGGTTTGTCTCGTCAAGAGCTTTCCTTACTCACGTGATTATGAGACTCCTATATGAAGATTCCTTAAAAGATTCCCTCCAGTCAAAGCTTGTTTGACCAACCAGATAGGACCTAGACCAACATGTCACCCATCCAAGTAAGTAATCCAAGGGTGGAGCTTGATGACATGTCACCTATCTGTGTGCCTAATCCTATGGTGGAGCTTCCTTGGAGGAGATCCTCTTTGTCTATATAATAAAGAGAAGGTGCTCCTTTGGGGCACCGAATGATGAGTGTGTAAACTATGTTTTCTTTCTTCTCTTGTCCTCGGAGTATTACAGAGAGATGGATTCCCATAAGGAGAGTGGACTTGAGAAAAACAATATCATTGCTACAACTACGGCCAAGTTGGGTACATAACTAATAATTGTTGTGTTCATCTTCTTAGAGGCCCTCGGCCTCCATATATGAAATATTTGAACAACATGGAGAGACAAAATGAAGGAGAGGATGCAAAAATCACATCAAAAAATGAAGATTGCTAGTAAATGTGCCTCATGGCCTTATTGGCTCAATGGAGAAGTGAAAAATTGGCAAGAGGAAGAGTACAAGTACACAAAGGTTGAGGTAGACAAAATCACAATTGATTGGTGTCAATGGAGTCCAAAAAGGCAATTAGGTGAGAGTAGACCTTAGAGCAACAAAGAATTTCATGTCTTACTTTGTTCAATAAGGTTGGGGATGGATCTAGAGAAGGATGAGAATGAAGAAGTAAATTTACCTAATGGTCAGATAAAAAGAATTTAGTCATTACCTAGAAAGGTAGCACTCTCTATAGGAACATATCAAGAAGAGATTGAGTGGAAAGTGATATGGTTAGCTTGTTATGATGCAAACTTATACATGCCATGGATGAAGCACTACAACCCTAATATCAATTGGAGAAAGAAAGTAGTGAGAACTCGCCAATGGACTATATCATTGAGGTTAAAGAAAGATCACATATGCAAGAATTGTCTCTCTATGTTACAAGGCCATCAGTTATTTTGTAAGATAGATAGATGTTTCATGGCCTAATAAAAGAAGTCCAGAGTGCACAACTTGATGGACAAATTCTTGAGAAATTGAAAGATGTGGTCAATAAGTTTAAAAATGTCTTCCCCAATGACCCAGTATTACCACCAAAAAGGAGAGTAGATCATAAAATAGAGATACTTCTTGGGAAAATGCCTCCTTCTAAGGCTTCATATTGACTATCACCTCATGATTTGGAGGAGTATAAGGCTCAAATTGAGGATATATTGCAAAAATAGTTTGTCCAACCTATCATATCATCATATGAGGCTCTTGTCTTGTTTTTGAAGAAGAAGAAGGACAGTATAATGCACATGTGCATTGACTATTGGGGCCTACATAAAAGAATAGTGAAGAATAAATATCCTTTATCCTGCATGGATGACCTATTTGATCAACTCAATAGAGCAAACATTTCACCAAACTTGATTTCTGGAGTAATTACAACCAAATTAGGATTGTAGAGGAAGATGTACGCAAAATAACATTTCAAACAAGGTATGGTCACTTTGAGTACCTGGTGATGTTGTTTGGTCTCACCAGCACATGAGCCACTTCCATGAGTTTGATGAATGACATATTTTGTCTATACTTGGATAAATTTATTATCATTTTCTTAAATGACATCTAAATCATGATAATCATAGAGTACAAACAACATCTTTGATGAGTCCTCCAAGTTCTATGACAAAATCAATTGTATGCCCAAATCTCAAAGTGCAAGTTTGGCAAGTTTGAATTAATGCAAGTTTGGCAATTCAAAACTACTTGGGGCATAAAGTAAGCAAAAGGTATCCAAGTGTTAACAAATAAAATAGAGTTCATTTAGAAATGGGATTCTCCAAAAGATCATACTTAAATCAAGAGTTTCTTGGGATTGATGGGGTTTTATCATTGATTTGTCAAGGACTTCTCTGAGATCACACAACCTCAAATGGCACTACTTGGCAAGGAGAAGAAATGTATGTTTGGAAGAATTGGCCTTTCAAGAATTGAAAGATGCATTACTACATGCACCAATCTTGAAATGGTATGACCTAAAATGTTCAATCAAGTTGGCAATAGATATATCAAATATAGCAATAAGAGCAATCTTACAACAAGAGTGATATGATGGATGGTACTCAATTGCATATTTCTCTCAAAAGATATTACCAGTGGAATGCAACTATCACACCAATAAATGAGATGAGTTAGCATTATCCTTGCAACCAAGCATTGGAAGCACTATCTTGTCAAGAAGGATTTGTAGTAAAGATAAGGCACAAACCTCTAGTCTACCTTGAGACACAAAAAGATATCTATCTTATTAATAGATTTGATGGGTAGAGTGGAGATAATGGTTCAACATGATGATCATATATGTGGAAGGCAAGATGCAACTTGTAGATGTATTCACTTGAATGCCTATGGTAAACAATATGGTGGTAGAGGTCAAAATGAACCCATAATTTTGGCGAAGGATTCTTACTATACAGAAACTGACCCACAATTTATAGGAGCTTGTTCATCCAAAGGTGTCGCCAATACCTAAGGATTCACCTTTTGTGATGGTAAGCTATGGATCTTGGAGGCCATATATATAAGAACTACCATCCTAGCGGAATGTCATGATTGCAGGTCATATTGGAATGGACAAGATCTTAGATGAAGTCAAATACAATTACTATTGGCCCAAGATGAGCAACAATGTGATGAAATACATTCAAAGTTGCCTACTCTATCAACAAATAAAGCTTCTTATCAAGCTTCTACAAGACTCCATTAACCTCTCCCTACTCCTACACAACATTGGGAACAAGTAAGCATGGATCTAGTTTGTGAATTGACCAAGATCACCTTAGGGTTTAAATCCATTGTAGTCTTTGTCAACCAACTTAGCAAAATGATTCATGTGCATCCTACCCCAAGGACAAGATTACTCTACAATTAGCTCAATTGTTCTTAGATGTAGGCTTTCTCACCATGGCCTATCTCGAGTGCTCATCATCAATAAAGGCACTCAATTCACTAGTTTGTTTTGGAGAACACTCTTTGCCATCTTCAAACCCAAATTGACCATGTCTATAACATACCAGTTACAAATTGATGGAAAAATACAACAAGCTAATCACACTATTGATAACATGCTTTAAGAATTCACCTTAGATGAGCAAGAAAGGTGGGACACCTTACTTCCACTAATGGAATTTGTCTACAACAATTCAATGAATGCATCCACATAGGTCACACTATTCTTCCTCATGTATGGAGAGCATCTTTTGAGCTTGATGAAGATCCACTCAATGGCTACCAAGGTTGACATTATCAACACTTTTGTTTCTTAAATCCAACGAGGTGTAGAGAATGCCAAGCATAAGTTGTAGATCACTCAAAATTGATAGAAATAGTATGTAGATGCACATTATTGGCACATGGAGCTCAATGTTGGGGATCAAGTTTTTTTGTCCACAACCAACCTCATGTTAGTTGGCCCTTGTAAGCTCTAATCTTGTTTTATTGGGCACCTTTTCCAAACCTTTGGCAAATTAGCACAATGGCCTATCACTTTGAGCTATTGCCACACATGAAGATCTATCTAGTGTTCCATGTTTTCTTACTACTGAGATATGCACCCTGCCCATCCCACTTTCCTTCCATACAAGAAATTTGACCTTTTCCAACACTAATTGATGGCATAGAGAAATATGAAGTCAAACAAATTCTCTAGAAATGCATCCGTGGTACTTGACATCTACATGTAAAATATCTTGTACATTGGAAAGGGTACACACTATATATGGCAACATAGGAGCCAATAGCCAACTTGACCCATGCACTAGTGTTAATGTAATCTTTTGAGCAATAGCTTTGCAACAAGGATGTTGCATCTTAAAAGAAGGAATGTTTGCAATACCATTAGCTAGATATATTATTTCTAGAGATGAAATTTGGCTTAGAAACATCTAGGACTTTATATATGATGGACTAAGTAGATCAAATAAATATGTCACCAAAAAAGCACTTCCACTAATAGGGCATGAGCTTAAAAAACCCTAAAAACTTTAGAGCTAATTTTGGAGGCCTAAACAAATATATTAAGCCTCAAAAGTGGAAAAATTCTTTTCCTTTGGACCAAAAGACTTGCCTGCTCCACTCACTATTTTTCTCATTGAGATCTTTCTTGTGGTACCTCATCCATGCAATTTTGAGCTTCTTACAAGAAGATTCTCTAAAGATTCCCTTTGGTCAAACTTATTGACCAATCAAATAGGACAAGAACCAACATGTCATCCATCCATGCAACTAATCTAAGGGTGGAGCTCACTAACATATCACTAATCTATATATCTAATCCAAGGATGGAGCTTCTTTTGAGGGAATCCTCCTTACTTTATAAAAAGACAAGGTGCTCTTTTGGGGCATTGGGAGTATTGAGTGTGAAGCTTTGTGTTTCTTCTCCAATGTTTTTCTTGAGGGTTCTCCTATCCTTGGAATATTATAATGCATGATCAAAATATCCTAAATGGATAACCCTAATGAAGTAAGGGTGCCATAAGATCTCACTCCAACCTCTCTAAAGCTATCCATGTAATTTTTAATGTCACCCATAAGACCATACTCTATTATGTACTCTCTTGATCAAGAAGCACAATCTCCACATACATTGTAGTAGGAGCTCTAAATTGATATCACTTGAGTGACTCTTTCAATATCATATGTTTGAGTCATCTAAGTCACCCTCCCTAAATCTTGAGCATGATCTTGGGAAAGAAGTTGCCCCTCTCTCTCTAATATGTCATGCTTTTGTGTATGCAATCTCTCACTAAGTAGATGTTCTTTCAGCAAATGTCCTACTCCATAGCATGCTCCCTCTTATTGAGTAGACACTCTTTCTCTAAGATGGCCTGCTCTAGAGCAAGCTCCCTCTCAATGAGTAGAAATTCTCTCTTTGAGGTGGCCTCCTCTGAAGCAAGCTATCTCATTGAATAGATGCTCTTGCTTTGATGTGGCTCTTTTCAGATCAAGCTCCCTCTCATAGAGTAGATGTCTTTCCAACATGGTCCACTCCAAAGCATGCTCCTTCTCACCCACTTGATGCTCTATACACTCTCTTTTTGCTATGTCCTAATCTAGAACATGCTCCCTCTCACCTAGTAGATGCTCTCTCTTTGTGATGTCCCACCCTAGAGCATGCTCTATCTCATTGAGTTCACATTCTTTATCTCTATACTCAATGGTATGTACCAAATCCTTTAAGATCCTATTGAGCCTTTCCTTGAGATGTGAACCTAGGGATTGGGATCCCCTACATGCTCAATACTAAGAAAAAGGAACTCTAAAGGAGGACCATGGGAAAGATGCTCTTGCAAAGGATGGGCACAAAAAGGACTGTTTACATAAAGAATGGTGCATGAATACATTCAAAACTAGATGTCAAAATTCTTATAATGAAACCAAAGAAGTGTAAAAAGAGTGAAATGGTATTATTAGAAAAAGAAAGTGTTGTTACACAAAAGAACACACTATCCAAAATAACTTCAAACTCTAAACCTCACTCACCCTCCATGTCTTGATGGTTATCCTCTCCATCTTCTAACATCTTTGCCATTGTAACAAGGACAAAGATTCCATCAACACCTGGCTGCTTGCATTTGACCTCATCATCACATGACAAACCTCTCTAATAACTAAATGAGTCAAAAATTGACCCACAAAGTTCATCTTGAAACACCTCCATCTGGATGCTTATGTTGCTTTTGCAAATATTATAACTCTACCTCAATTATTGGTAGCATAAGCTCTACCCATTAATAGTCCTTATCAAAATATGACAACTTTGCGATCACATGGAGAATGGAATACCTACATATCACCTTTGATCTCCTTGAGGGCTTGAGGGGATAACAAGCAAATTGAGTATTTGGAAAAACAATCTCCAAGGTAGGTAAATGGATTGTTAGGCAAGATATCTCTTTGCTATAAAGTCTTGAACTAGGAACCACTCTTATATCAACCCTTGGAGAACATATATCCTCTTTGGTGTGGTACTCATGTTTAAGGAAAAAGTGTGTCTAATTCCATTAGTAGTTGATTTGAAGAGCTTACCATGTATTAGGCTTGTGTAGGTGACCTTATCTCAACTATGTGCAAACTTTGTACACAAATCAACCTAGAAAAATCAACCAAGAAATAAGAGATAGATGGCTTTAGAAAATCACAATAGATAGATAAACTCACTTGCATATGGATAGGAAAAAATTATTTTATAGATGGATTTGCTTGCAATGACCATGGAGTCACTCACTTAACACATGGATTTGATTGCATTGAAGGTGGATTTGCTCACCTGAGCAAATCCACCTTGCTTCTAGAAAAGATGGATCTACTTGAGAAAAATTGGACTTGCTTGCAAACAAGGTGGATGTGCTCATTGGGAAGGCGGATTCACTTCCTAACAAGGCTGCTAACAAGGTTGATGGCTTCCATATTTGGGGAGTCCTAGTACTTCTAATAGTCAAGAATATCAACTATTCTTCATAAGATTTCTTAAGCAAGGTGCAGAAGCTCTATTCTCAAATTGCCCTACTCCCTTGAATTTCTCCTATACTTTGATTTTCTAAATCTGCTTGCCTTGAGGATGTTCTCTCTATTTACTTCTTAGACCTTGACTTTATGGTGCTCTAAGATTTCAAGACTTGATTTCAAGACTCTATGTTTGTCCTTCTTTTGAGTGTCTAACCATGTACCTCGTCCCTTATTTCTACACTCTTCCTTAAACTCTATTTATAAACACTTGTGATTTTCCCTCTCTTGAATATGCTCTCCCACACTTCACCCTCTATTTCTACACTCTATGATTCTCCCTCAAACTTGATTTTTGGATACTAAAACTGTCCTTCTTTCACATGTGCACTCTTGCATTTCACCCTCAATTTCTACACTCTATGGTTCTTCTTCAAACTCAATTTTTGGACACTATATTTGTACTTGTTTTGAATGTGCACTCTTGTACCACACTCTTGATTTCTACACCCAATGGTTGTTCCTTTATGGAATGTGCCTTCTTGCACCTCACCTTGGATTTCTACACTCTTTGGTTCTTCCTCAAACTCAATTCTTGGACACTATGATTGTCCTTCTTTTGAATGTGCCTTCTCTCACTTCACTCTCTACTTCTATATCCAAAAAATTTCCTTTTGTGGAATGTGCATTCCCACACCTCACCCTTGATTTCAAGACTTTATGGTTCTACCTCAAACAAATATACTCTCCTGCACCCCACTCTTGATTTCTACACTTTATGGTTCTCTTCTAACTCAAAATTTGGACTTTATGATTGTCCTACTTTTGAATGTGCACTCCCACACCTTAGAGTTACTCTTTCATAGCTCTCCAAATTTTATACCAAAATAATACTTAAGAATTGAGATTTTTATAATCTTCTCCCAGTTGTCTTTCTTTCAATTTTCTACTCTCCCTCCATTCCTTCTCTATCTCAAACCTTTCTTGATGTTTCTTTCTCCCAAATTTCTGCTCCTTTCCTAGATTTTGAAATTAAAATCTCTCTCCACACATCGTCTCTCTTGGTTCTCCTTCTCACAAATTGCTCCTCTCTCTCTCTTCTCTCACAGATTTTCATATTCCCAATATTATCTCCTTTTTGTGACCTATCAGTCTCCCTATTTTTCCTTCTCATAAATGCTATCTCTCCCAAACTTTTCTCTTTCCCGTTGATGTATCTTTCTTATAGAATTTTCCTCTCCTTACATCTCCTCTACTTTTTTAGTCAATTTTCTACCTCACAAATTCTTTCAATAGATTCATCCATGGAATGCTTCTAATGGATCTGTGGCATTCAAAATCTAAACAACACCTCAACCTCAAATATGCACATCCTTTTCCCACAAATTTAATTATATTATTTTTTTGATTCCCCTATGTTTCCCAAAATTCAAATATATCCCTATACCATATCAAATTTTCTCCAAAACTCTCAAATATACCCACTCAAAGCATGTCCATTCAACTAAATCAGGCATTTAATTTGACAACAACAAGTAATTCAACATATTGAAGTTGATTTTTCAACAAGCAACACCACTTTATAACAAGCAAAGCCAACTTTTATTGAGAAAATCTACTTAGAAATGGGCAAATATGCTAATTATGTAGGTGAATTTGCTCATTGTGCAAGCAACTCCACTCTATAACAAACAAACCCGTATTTTCTCATAGTGACTCTATTCATAAAAGAGTGAAGCTACTTATCAAGCAAGTGACTTTAGTCAAAAAGGAGCAAACACACATTTTCTTGGACTGACTTTTCTTGTAAAGGAGCAAAGCCAATGAGTAAATTCCACTCTAATCTTAGCGAAGCCGTCTTAAACATGAGCAATTCCACTTTAATCCAGGCAAAGCCAACCTCAAACCTATCCTCTATGCAAGCATATCCTCTCCAACTCAAAAAAACTCCACACATTTCTACAAGTGAGTCTCAAATACATTTTATATTTATTCATCTTCATGAGTCTCATACAAATATCCACAAGGTGCTTAGTTAAATGCAAGGCAAGCATCTACAACTACACACCTAGTTTCCTCCCTACCTTGCTGATTGCTCCCACAACCTACATCCATGAATTGAGTGGTCTTGGCTTCATCCCTAACTATGTCCTCCTCATCCTGCCATAGATTGCACCTATTGATTAGAAAGTTGTCCAAGATGACATGGTTGTAATCTAACACAAGAGGTAGGATTACATTCTCTATTATTTAATTGACTTTCAACTCTTGTAAAGAGTACCATCGGGCTTTTAATATAACAATGTAGTGTTCATTTAGAGACCTTTTTTAATCCACAAAATGGTTGAGGTCATTTTTCTCTTGAGTTTTACCTTGTTTGAATGAAGGTACTATATGATTCATTGGTACATATCCAACATCTCCTAATGAATATTGATTGCTCTTGAATAATACACAAGTGCCCCAATGATTTGGATCTAGCCATAGCGTGGACATTTTTAACATGTGATATCATGACATGAGTTGTGCAAACTTGTGCAATGCAATTCATTTCATTAGCCACACACTAATCAATCATATTTCAACCAACCTTATAATACACTTTCAATATGCAGCCAAAGTCACTATTGCAATGAATACTAAACAAAATGAATATATTCTTACTTGCAATAAAGTGGATAATTTTGTGCTTGTCATTGTAGATCACCTAACCATTGTTTGAGTAATTTCACTTTCTACTAAATTTAACGTCACCATCAATAGTGTGCCTTTGAACAAATGGAAAAAACATACCATCTACTAACTCTACACACCTTGCAAACCATTTCTTTCCAAACATTGATGAAATTCTTGCACTCTCCTTGATCCCAAACCATTGAACTTCCTTTCTCAAAACTAACAATATGGCAAATAATTACTATGTGAGTAAACTTGGTCATGGGCATTACATTGATTCCCCATAAGTTCCTTCCTCTAGTAATATAGGCTCTATTTCCATTGTGGTCAAATTGATCTTGTGCCAATGCAACTTGGAGCTATATAGGTGTTTGGTATCTTCCATTTTCCTTCCTTCTTTTGAAAACATCATGCACTTTGAGTAAATTCACCAAAGTAGCAAAGGAATCTATATCCATCCTCACAAGCTAGTTGAAAGCCAACAAATCATGTACAAAGAAGAATTTGTATATAAAATCTATATAAACTTTGTACAACGGGACTTTTGTGGTCTGCCCTTCAAATATCTCCTTCTATGGATAAATCCTCACCATTTCATAAGAATGTCCATATTATCTATGACCTCCTTTCCTTTGCTCACTCCCCTAGATCCCAATCCCAATCCCAAGATAAATTGACCCACTCATTCTCTGCACATTCCTCTACAATACTTTTTACTTTTGGAACTTTGAAGCGCATGAACAATTTTAATTCTCTCTTGAGCCATTTTTTATGATGATGGGGCATAGTGGATAATTGAAACTCTTACTTCACCAATTTCTCCACCCTCGCAAGTCAATTCAAATGAGCAAAAACTTTCCTAACAACAAGTTTCACAAGGAATTGAGATGGTAACCCTAAAACTCTTCAAGCTATTCAAGAGCAAACCAATGAAATTATTCCAATGATTTTAGCTACCATGAAATATCACACCTTCTTGCCATACAGAACAAGGACACCAAGTGGATCAGGTCATGAGGAAAAATGAAATGAAGGAGATGATTTCAAATTGAATTCAAAAGCATGACCCCTATCATCACCCCATATTTGAATTTAACTAAGATGGACTAATCAATGTTTACAAGATGTCAACATAATCTCATAGAAACCCATAACAATGTATGCAACTTGGAAAAGAGAACATATAGCAAGTTTAGGGCTACAAGCCATACCCCCTACAAATAGATTATCTGTTGTCAGCACGTCATAAAACTTTAAGAGACCTCTCATAACTTTTCTTACTAGAATGTTTATGGCATGAAAAATGCCTAAAATAATCCTCCTAACATGTCTAGTGTGCTCCTACCTCACTTACCCAATACACTATTAGAGTACTTCTATCACATAGTCCAATAAGAGTTTGCTTATTGCTTTTCAATTGGTTGCTTAGTAGTCTCCCCCTAGTGTGTTGGCTTTGGGATCTAGGTTGTGCTTTGGTTTGAATTCCTCGTGATTCTTTGGGCTCCATGCTTTCCCTTTGGCACTCCTTGCTGCTTTGTATTCCTTTTTGCTTTCCTTTGAGGTATATACTTTTGTGTGATTTTTCACTCAAAAGAAAACTATTTGTATAAAACTTTCTATTTTAACTACTTTTCTTATAACCATTTGTCAATCTTTGGACAAGATTATGTAGATGAGTGTTCAAATCTAAAACTTATGATTCTCAACTTCATTCCATTGAACTCTCATCTACTTTAACTTATTGTAATATTTCATTATTAATATCAATAAAAATTTAGCTAGTTGATAATTAGAGTTGCTATCACGCTGTAGCTTGTGCTATGCAAATGATCACAAACTAGAAAATAGCTTATGATAATTTTGGCTTATGTTAAATTTAATAGTAGAGAATTTACGACAATTTAGATGATAAATGATCTAGTCAATGAAATATCTAACCTATTCAGAATCTTTGGCCTTGCGAGTGATTTCAACTACATCGATAGGGATCCTCAATCTTGGGCCAACTCAAGAACTTCGGAAAAATTTTAGCCTACAATCAGATTGTTGCTATGTTACTTGTAACGGCGACTATACAAACAGCTTTATTAAGAATTTACTTAAATTAAAAATTAGTAAAAGGTTGATTCAAACAGAATTATTCTCCAGATAAATTGCTTGTAAGACAAGTAACTAATGTCGCTTAAAGTTTTATTTAAATACATTACATTCCGTACATGTCTTTATGAAAAGTATGACTCTACATAATGTTTACTCTCGTAGAGAGTACTCTCAAAATTTTCTTTACGAAAAATGACGATTGAAAACTTCAGAAAATAACCTGTTCATGCAACATATGACAATCGCCATTGATATTACAGAAAGGCGGTCAGAAGGCCAAATGGCATTAAAACCTTAATTCATATTAAACATTACCATTTTTTAGATCTATGACAGAATTAAGTAATCCATCTCCTCACTTCAAGGGGTATTCTTGTTAAGTTCGTCTAGATAATTGTATGTGAGGAGAATTCGGTGACAATCTAAGTCTAATTTAACTGGGAATTTTCCTCTTTTTTATTACTTTATTAAATACGCTATTCAGTTCTTGTTCTTAGGTGATAGGTGTTAGACAATATGTACTGTTAAATAAAAAAGAAATCCTCCACATACATTGCTACTGACTATGACAAGGTATAGAGAATTTGATATGTTTAATGGCAAGAATAGAGAAGACCTTGATCTATATATCGGTAACTACCAAATAATGTTATAATTCGTAAGTATAGGGTCGGAAAGTGTGGTGATTTTCTATTGAAATCCTCCTGTAGTGAAGAGATGGACTTAACAGCAGTCCCCCACTTTTGCACTTAGATGTAACAGCATTCAAAGTTGGTACACGGTTTAACAGTACCTCAAGACTCAGGCTAAGTTAGTTGATGGTAGTATTAAAATGCAAGGATAACTAGTTATTGTTGTAAATACTCATTATAATGTAGAGACGCAAATTCAACTTAAAATTTTGTAGTTTATCTTTATTTACCTGCATTTTGGAAACCTACTGTTTTTAATGGTCAGTTTGAGAAGCGATCCCCACATCGCTCGACAAAGGAGTTTTCCAAGTGAGTTCTTACGCCTAATTTTTCTTCCATCTGAATTGTACATAGGCTATGAATATCATATTGAATATAAATCAAATATATATTTGCATTCAAAAACTTGGGTATTCAATATCTTACTTATCAAAGCGGCTAAGATCAATCCGGTTCTATTTACAAGCAACATAACTTCGTCTAATATCTAGGCTATCAAAAAAGCTCAGATTAATCCGGCTCAATTTATCAGCAAGATTCGATAGCTTTGTTACTTTTATACTTAATACTTGTTAATATGAAATTGAAAATTATCTTCAAAATAGAGATAATTTTTAAAATTTTATTGAAATTATTATGTCTTTGAAATAAAAAAAGAATTTTATTACTGGAATTACATATAGAATTGAGTTGGAAACAAAATATTCCTTGAATCTTATTTCTAGATAGAATAAATCATGAAATTAAATGTCCTGAATTTATGAAATTTGAATACATAGAGTTACAACTTATTAGTTCACGGATTTGTAAATGATACTTTGTTAAATTACTATAGGATAGGTTGCCAAAATTTATAACCTTTTACAAAAGCTTTAACAACTAACCTTCATTTCTAGGATGGTAACTTGAATTTATAGAGAGCTCTTTCCCAACTTTGGGAGCTCACTTACCGCTTCTCAAGTAGCTCATTTTGAACATCATGGGAACTCTCTCCACTTGTTTTTGACTTCAGAGACTTATGTCAAAGGTATAAACTATTTACTTGTATTGGACCGCAGTACACAGGGAGAAATTTGGAACTTGGGTTTTAATATTGAGAGCAAATTTTTTTACTTAAGAAATATCATCTAGTGTGAATAGCTGCTCAAGATAATAGCCTTAAAAGAAGAAGTTTTCTAGAAGATGATTGAATTCTTGGTTGTTATCAGTAGTTATTGACAAGATTTTATCATATGTTTGAGAAATCTGGTGTTTTGAATAAGTCATTTTAAATCTGTTTACTTTGAATGAATAGTTCAATGTTTCAATAAAATATAGACGAAGAAAATTAGATTTATATTCCAAATGAGGGTGGACGTTTAAAATTAGTATAAATTAATCCATTTCATAAAATATTTTTTATAATTTCATAATCCTATAGACTATATTTATATCAGATTTCTTAGTGAATGCACAATTCAATTCACTCAAGAGTTTCAATTTTAAAATTTGAACTTAGAAAAAATTCAATTTTCTAAGTTTTTATTCGACCCCGATGCTTCCAAGGGACTTACCCTCTCGAAAATTATATTTGTTATTGAGTTGTGCAATTTAATTCACACGTCGTAACATTGGAATTTCTATTCACATTTTCGATGCAAACCAAAAGAATGAATTATCATGTAAAACTACAGGGTACTAGTAGGACGTGCTATTTCCACCACACTTCTTCCTATTTTCACTATAACACGATAAATTAATCAACCCTTAACTAATCCCAGTGCTGGGGTCGGTGGATAAAAAAAGAATGTGGTGGAAATAGCACTTCTCCACTGATAAACCTTTTTTCCAACTTGGAAAATCAGTTGTCACGTCCAACCAAAGGTACTGTTAAGTCATTCTTCCAACTTGGGGTGCAGTTGAGACTAAGTGCGGAAGTTGGTTCCTGTTAAGTCGATCCCTGCTAGTTAAGCTCACACTTCACGCGATTAGGCAACATACTTTTTAATTACGTCAGTGGACTGGCTTTTGTCATGTCTAAACCCAGACCCTAAACCTCCAAACCTGGTGTTGCATCAGCAGCAGAGGAGCAGGGTGTACACTGCGAGGTTAGATCCACTTCACTTTGTCATTTCCTTTCGGTGATGGAGATCTCGGCTTCGTGTTTGCCCCCGGTTTGAGTTGCTCAGAACATCTGTGATGTGAACATGATGACGAAGAGAGTGAAATAATGATGCGCTTCTTCACATTTTCGGTAGTGGATTATCTAGAGTGTTCTCGTCGCGATTGGCCTGGTGAACAGAGGAGATAGAATTCTTGTGTCGCAATCGGGTGATTGGGAGTCTGGGTAAGTAACGATGTCTGCTCAGGCGAGGGGATTGCTGCGCACTTCCAGACCTTTGCGATTTGCTGGTAGTCTGGGTTCCAGAGGGTCCATTTTGCCTAGCGCTGCGGATGAATTTTCACCTGCTTGCTCGTCACAGAGTGTGAGAGGTTACAGTGGAACGGCCCGTGGATCGTCGCTTCTGCCTTCATCGTTTGCGATCTTTTCTCTGCAGAACTTGTCTTCTGCTGAACTTAGGTCGCCTTTCTCTCGCGGTTTTGCGAGTGCAGCATTAAATGAGGAGACAATAGGTAGTGGCGGCGTCTTGCTAGAAGCGAAGACCAAGCCTATGACACCAGTGTCACGAAGGACAGGAGTTGTTGCTGTGAAATGTGGGATGACAGCTGTTTGGGATAGGTGGGGATCTCGCGTGCCCGTGACAGTGCTATGGGTTGATGATAACCAGGTGGTGCAAGTTAAAACAAAGGAAAAGGAGGGTCACTCTGCATTACAGGTATACTCATTATTGACTTGTCGGCAAAGTGAATACGGTGCTATAAGAATCCATGTCAGAGGGTTCGAGGAGTAGAGCTCTCAAGGATAAAATCATAAGAAACTTCATTTTAGGGACTTCATTTCCCATCCAATTTAGGGTTTATCTGGAATTCCAGAAGACTATTACAGATAGATAATAAGACTCAGGGACTGAAGTTTGATTTCAGTCTACTGATTGCGATCTTGCTCATTTGAAGGGAGGAACATAGAGTACAGTTGAGATCTCGAGCTCTGTGGATCCACAATTCTATTTTACTCAAGGATTATTACGACAACTGTTGCGTCAGCATCGATCTTGAGATGTTTATGAGTTTTGCGTTTCACTCAGAAGTTGACTTTTTTTCTTAAGGTTTGTTCGTGGTTTCGGCGCTAGTAATACAGATTGGAGCAGGGCAGAAGAAAGCAAAGCAACTGACCAAACCAGAATTGGGCCACTTCATATCGAGTGGAGTTCCTTTGAAGCGGAAGTTGGCAGAATTTCCAGTGTCAGAAGACGCGCTCTTACCGGTTGGAACTGCTCTGAGTGTTAGGCATTTCGTACCCGGTCAATACATTGATGTGGCAGGCATCACTACAGGAAAGGGATTCCAGGTTAGTAGGCTTGTCATCATCAGATCTGCATAAAAGTTGAAGCTACTCCGTATAGGGGGGATTGATCACCACCCACGCATGAAGTATCTTTCTTGAGAGTGGTTGGGAAAAAATCGTTCACGACCTGATCATTTTTTGGGTGGACGTGGATGGCTACCTTTTGTGAACTTCTTGGTCATGTCAGAAACTCATATCGCAGGAGTTCAGTTTATTGAGATTGTCGAAAACTTGCAGTTAGTTGCTTTCAATTTTGAGTGAACGATGGATTTTAGCAGAAGTGGTACTGTGCTATTCGGTGCAACTTACTCACTTCGTCGGGTCTTACCTGTAATCGACAGGGAGGAATGAAAAGATGGGGCTTCGCTGGTATGCCTGCGTCTCACGGTACCTCTCTTGCGCATCGAGCCTTGGGTTCCACCGGTGGTCGCCAAGATCCTGGGAAGGTGAAACAAACAGACCCAGTTCCTCAGCTTACTATAAATTCTGGAAGTGTACTTTATTTCACATCTTAACCATCTTCCATACTAGATAGTGAACCCAGTGATGACTATCATGCGATCATCAATATACTCTGGATAATCAGTATAACCATGCTTTTAATGAGGGTTTAATGGTTTAATGATATGTTTAGGTTTTCAAGGGCAAGAAGATGGCTGGGCAAATGGGAGCGAAGAGAACAACGATTAAGAATGTCTGGATCTACAGAATAGATCCTGCAAGAAATCTTTTGTGGGTGAAGGGTCAGGTGAGACCGTCCTTCCCACCCTCACCAATTTGCGTGAAGTCATTGTATCCAGCACGCGCACATTGATGGAGGACGAGGGCAGGAAGTAGTACTAAATGAGGGATCCAACCAACGGCCCTGTTTGTTACCCAGGGGATATATTTGGCCCTTCTATATGCTGTTTATCCCGGTGTCAGCCATTATGTTTCCTTCCTCTGTCAGATAGATTTGGATCAACTACGTGTACTTGGTTTGGAAAATAGAGATTTCAGTTTTGATGGCGATCGGGGACTATAAGTGGCCCGGCACTCAACCTGTATCACGATTACTTTGCATAAACGCGATGTCGTATTATCTCTACATATTCAGGTCCTCGTACAAGTTTGATTGGAGTATTAGTCATCGATTGCATAACAGGATGGGGGCTCTTTGCACAATTTCTCGAATTCATCATCATTGACCGTGTTGCTCTATCTGTTAATGTCGTCCGTGTCGGAAGTTTGAACGTTTATCCTGCAAGGAGTCACAGTCCCCACCTTGTCCTACTGTCTTGCGGTCTTTCTCCGGTAGCTCCATCCCTTAGTATTAGCACCATTAATCCATCGCACAAGGTGGTATCTAGGAAGCCACTATGCAAAACGGCATGGGTGCAATCTCTAGGCTTGAATTTAATCACTTGCAAGTTCTGACTTGCTCTCCAGTCTTAGTACCTTATGCAGGGCATGTGTTTCTTGGATATGTTTTGTGTGATAATCTTGGTCGCAGTTAACATGCAATAATGGTACTTAACCGGTGTATAAATTGCTAACAAATTTAAGAGCTGGAATCTGATGTGAGTACTAGTGTAGATTGTGCAGCTCAGTTGTCGTTGTGCTCCTTAGATCATCTAGATAAAGTACTTCTGAAGTTTTGACTAATTGTGGCCCTCTGCGGATTGGGGAAATCAGGTTCCAGGTCACAACGGTAATTTTGTGTTGTTGAGAGATGCTGTTTACAAGAAGCCGGATCCATCAACTCTCCCATTTCCTACGTTCTTTCCTTCTTCAGATGAGGATGATAGCTCGTTGCAGCCCATTGAAGTCGACTTAGGGGAGGCGGACCCATTTTTGGCTGATGAGTAGTTATCCCGCACATAGAATTTACGTAGTCAAGGGCTTATTGATATCTTTCTGGACTTGAATTGGTTGTGGACATCCAGCTTGCTTAGTTTACAGAGAGCAATGGTCAAAACGCGGAGATAGACAAGCAAGTTGACGATTATGGACGGATACATTGTTACTGATTGAAGAAATCAACTGGAGCTTGACGAGGAAATGCCGGTCAACTTTTCTGGTTCAAACAATGCTACAGGGCACGAATGGAACGGAATCTTATCATGAGAAAGCGGTCTTGTTGCTCATGAGGACTGCAAGCCTTCAGTAAATACTGTCGGTCAAACTGATCAACCAATCTGGAGTGATGGTACTTGCCATGGCTTGAACGTCTTCCAACTCGTCAAATGTTAGAGACAACCTTTTACGGCGTGTATACTAAGTAGAGACTGGCAGCTAGGCAAAAGGCACCTGTCTGCAGGTGGTTGTGACGGTTTCATGATCTCGTGGGCGGATAGAGCATTGTTGTGTAGGGGATTTGAGGCCAAACAGGAGGCTGAACTGGAGTAATGTGTAGAATTTGTCATCTGTCATCAA
Organism: Lunularia cruciata; assembly: GCA_948567375.1. Lineage (NCBI taxonomy): Eukaryota > Viridiplantae > Streptophyta > Marchantiopsida > Lunulariales > Lunulariaceae > Lunularia > Lunularia cruciata. Next base: position 12,739,149 of record OX419760.1, read on the forward strand.
CCCCAGCTGTAGGTGCCAGGTGACGATATTCGAGATTACGAATTATGGAGCTTTTGAAACGAGCGCTAACTAACCTTGCAAGCTTTTGAGCGTGTGAAGCCCGGAAGCTGGCAAGGATTTCACTGCATGAACTCTCTCTTACCACATCACGGAAATGGGATTGACTACATTCTACATTTTCAATCAAATACATAGGCCCAGTATTATTAAGGAACTTGTATGAATACTCGATAGCGCTATGGCTTGAGTATGTATGAGCACATGATATCCAGTTTCTTCTGACCGATTGAAGATTCTTGTTGGACCCTAGAAGTTTGTCTTCTCGTCCTTCCAATATTTTCAATGTCAGTATATATCAGTCTCTTGTCGTCCTTACCATATTACTTCAGCTTTACCGCATAGTGCTTTTACGGTTCTTATCATGATGTGGAGATTGGCACTCATATCCTCGGCCCACAAGAATTACAGCCCGAAAACTCCCTGCCGTCCCTATGTCCAGTGTTCCCAGATAGGACCACTGCCCAGCTGTGAGGGAAGGTGAAGATGCAGTGGTCGTGAAAACTAAAGCAAGCAGAGATAGTCAGCGTACGCTCGAGTTGGAGTGGGGCAGCTCCTACGACCTCCAATGTTTCATTAAGACGAGGTATTATACAGGCAAACGGTAAGTGGGCGATGTGGAGTGCACCGACTCTTAGGTATGTCAACCGCGTGGAAGCAGCGCTGGCACGTGCTGGACTTTAGACCTCTTGACAGAGCCCATATTCCCGACTTTTCATGTCAAGCTTACGTTATAATGCATGCAGGGCGACGACTGCCCGCGTACCAATGTCTCTAGAATGTGCGCTGGGTTCTCTTGAAGATACGGTCTCGAGAATTTTCACTGAAAAGGAGATGCCGTCATGGCTAAAGATTCCTACGAGCTTCGGCAAACGGAATCTGTTGATGTGTTGCCTTGACCTTTCATCTACTGCCGAAGACCAGAAGAGAGTCAGCATGTGAACGATAAACAGATTGTGTCTAAAGTTATGTGAAGCGATGATTGACATTATTTGCTAGAGTCTTGAAGTGACTAGTTCCTCGATCTGCAGAAATCACCTTGAATCTGATCGCTGCCATTAGCAGAGTTCACCTTCAAGTTTATATTCACCTTTACACAGAAGTAATAATGGCAGATTCCTCTACTCATAACCATAGTTGTTTCGTGAGGGCAAGTTATTGACGTTTGGGCCGTAGGAAGACACCAAAGAACACCTGTTAAATATTTATTCCCAGGAAACCTTGAGTTGCTAAAACTATTGTCTTGGTCTGCCTGAACATTGATCCTCCGTACATGGTGTAGTTTTTCTGAAAGTTGTTAATCCACTGATCTCTATTATCAATCTGCCTCGGTGATAGTCCCAATCAAGGCACCGTAAGCATTTCTGGGGTGCAGTCGTTTCATCTATCATCTGACCCGCAGAGGTCACACAAAGAGGTTCGTTCTTTCGTTACGTAATCCATCACTCTATTCAATGCGGTAAGGACACAGACGGGCCTAACAGGCAGTGTGAGCGTGAACGAGAAGGTATTGTGACAAGAACAGAGGTTAAGGATTGAGATGTGGACGGCCAACTGACCCCACTCCAGGCATTCACGTGTGGGTTCCAAAGGGAGAAGAGTATGGAGGTGCGTGTTACGGATGCCATACCATTAACACGCCGTTCACATGACGAATTATTTGCAGCGTGTACGACCAGCTAGAGAGATTGCAGCACGGTCTCTGACATAACTACAGTTACAACTACGGCTTTGTCATGGCAGCTACAGTTGTGAGAAAAATCTTGTAATTAGCAGAATCACCCTCACTCTCCCTTGCCAGTGAGCAAACGATCGAGATTTCTGCCACTTTGACATGCAACCTTTGGACACTCGCAATTCTGTCTAACTCCCTTCTTTCACAAAAATCGAATTTGAACAGTCGTTGTGTTCAACATCGCATGTTATTGACCGATGAGAGTAAAATCCTTGCGGCAAGGTGGTAGCTGTCGAGGTCTCTGTTGGCGAGCAGGCCACCATATTTTTACACCTTTCGAGTGGCAGCTATCTTATCACGGCGATTACGCTCCCGGCAGCTACCTGTGAGTTGTTGCACCACTCACTACAATGCAAGGAAGAAAATTTACAATCATCATTATAGTTGCCGTAGTAATGATTTCCCTGTCCACATCAGCGAACATCAGATTTTAATTATCAGATGCGAAGGAAGGAGGAGGTGGGGAAGGGTGGAAGAGCTTATGAGCTATGGCCATCCAGTCCCGGATCGGGCCCATTCTACTCCTCTCCGTGCATCATCGCCTTACCTTACCGGGCCTGGTACGGTATCTTAGCCGGAAAGGCAACTACTTGGGATGGATGGATGGCTGGCTGGCTGTCTGAACTGGCCTTACGTTACCGTCCAAGAACATATCACCGACGAGTAATGGGCCAAAACCATAAGAGCCAAGAGAGTGCTGTACAAACGTCCGACCCTGCAGCGCATGCTGCTGCCCCGGGCTCCTCCTCCTCTTCTCTGAGGTTGAGGAGTTCTGAAGCCTGGTTAAGGTGTGAATACTGGCCAGTCAGTCGGTGTGAATAACTGGCCAGTCAGTCACTCAAGATGTCTACATGTACATTCACTTATAGACTCTCTTGTGGTAGTGTGGCAATTAACCAGTTTGAATCGGGAAGCCCAAGAGATAAGGAATTTGCGGATGATGAAAGGAAAAATGATAATGTGGAGAGGGGGTGTAAAGAAAAGTTGTCGGTTGTCCAATCTTCACGACTCTTCTTATGATCATCGTCGGATAAATGCAACTCGGGGAAGGCGGAATCATCCATCTATCCATCTAACACAAAGGAGGAGGAGCATCCTCTGAGCGACGGACGCCTGCCTGTCTCCTGGGAGCTTTGGCTGCTATGCTATGGATGGCATGCAACAACAGATCTTTGGAAAGGACGGTCTGGTCACGTCTGGATTGGACTGCGTCACATGTGTCAGGTCTACAGCGACTTGAGACTCTTGACTATGATCAGCCTGAGGGACCCTAAGATGCGAAACAGTCCAAGCGAGTTTCGAGTGTAGGAGAGATGGAATGTTTCGCTCCCCCGCCCTCTCTCTCTCTCTCGCTCTCGCGTCATTTGAAGCGCCGAGGCCTCACCACGAGAGGGGGAGGAAACCACCATCCACGGCGCGCTGGTCTCTTATTTGCTTTGACTCCAATAAAAGAAAATCAAAATGCGGGTGCGACTTCTTCCATAATTACCGCGCCACCCTTCGGGTACTGTACTGTACCTTCTTCTGACCTGCAGGCCCACCTCCCCACCTCCCGTCCCCTACCCTTGCGCTACTGCTCCTACTGCTTCTACTACTACACCTTTCTACATACAGACTGCCGGATTCTGGCGCGTCCGCCTGATACGCCAGGGTCACTCACCCGCATTGCTTCTCTCCCGGACCAGAACCGGTTACCGGACTGAGGAGGGGCGATGCCATCCATGCAACCACCTACAAAATGTCATCGAATGCAAAAGGTCAAAGAGGGTTCTCTAGACTGCGTTTGTTTTTGCTGTTTGGGGGTATAAGATGGTGGGAGGTTATGTCATAGTCAGCACGGAAGCGGCCGAATCTGGGAAGAGGGAACCAGACGGAGAAGCAGTTAACCGGCTTCGGGTGGCAGGACACGGGAAAAGAAAGCGGCGAGCGGAAATAGGAGGGGCGGGACGAATGAATGCAGCGGGGGAGGGGGCAGTGAGGCATAGTGAGCGAAATGAATGCAGGAGAGCGAATGGAGAGGAAGATCTGAGCCTGGTGATGATGATGATGATGAGTGATGAGCTGAGTAGTGATGCTACGTCCCTTCTGATCATGAGGTGAGAAGCGATTTCTTCTCTCTCTTTTCTCCTCTCTCACACTCACTCGCTTCTCCTCTCTCCCCCAGAGGAAAAGAAAGAAAGAACAAAAATTCAAGCACGCAAACTAAACAAACCAGCCAATCAGCCCGCGTTTCTTCCCACCCATGGACTACTCCGTCTGATCCGAGCCTCATCCACCATGAGATCAAATCACAACCGACAACAACAACAAATGACATGTCACTTCCGGTCCCTCCCTCTACTGTAGCACTACTAAACTCTCTCGATAGTAGGAGTGGAGTGGAATTGCGTTATAATGATTTAACCCGTTCTGCTGTGCTCCTGCAGTTAATGAAAGCAATCAGATACTCACGAGTAAACATTCATCCACCCACTGTTTACACTTCCGCCAATTTCTTCTGTTCTTCATTACTACGAACCACGCTTCACCTGGAACAAATGGCGGAGGAAATATTTGAAGTCATCGTCGAAGAATGTGAGGGATTCTGGGATAAATTCTTCTGCCATGAAACGTAAGGCATTGGAGTGGATCGCATTGGATCGATTTGAGTAGAGTGTGGAAGAGAGAGAAGAGAAAGAGAAGGGAACGTGGATGTGAGAAGGCAGGGGATGGGATGTTATGTTGAGAGGAGGGTGCTTGGTGAGACTCTCCGGCTGCTTTTAGGAAGTACGAATGAGGGGGAGCCACGTGGCTGACCGCCGCAATCGTGCGCTTTGGAGACGAGACCTACTGCAGTGCCCCACGTGGTGGTTCTATGCTCGTGAATGTCCTGCCTGCCTGCTGCTGCACACAATGCTCTCCACCTGTGATTTCCGACGATCATTTCGTTGCCCGGACCTGGCTGAATGGAGCAGAGGGAGCTAAGGTCAGACGTAGTAGCGGGCATCAATTCTTTCCCATAGCGTAGCGTCGTCTTCGTTCTTCTAACTTTCTTGCTCCTACTGTCAACAGCAGCAGCAGCGTTTACCCCATGAGTAGTGGTAGTAGTAGCAGTATCTTACACTTCTTCGGTCTGGTGCTTATTATGCCCTCATGTCCTTATCACCACCTGCCGTCTGGAGTAGACGACGAAGAAGAGTGTAAGGGCCACTTCCGGCGATAAAGAGAGTGGAGGAGGGGCTGAGTCAGGGCAAAAGCTTGGGAGGAGCTGAGGGGAGGGGAGTTAAAGGTTTGAATGAAGGGTGGTGTTGCCGCCGCCCGGCTTGGCTCCTTATGGTAACGGGCGAGTAGACCACAGATAAATGATGATGGTGGGTGGAGGCTTACGCTTATGGTAAGCAAAGAGCAGCTGCTAGTTAGTTTAGTTTTATACGGGAGGCTCTGTAAGAAAGCAGAGAGGTGTGGGGTGACGTCTACAGGAGGTAAGAGGGCGAAGGAAAGGAATGAGAGTTCTACAGCGGAGGATAGCGTGTGATGCAAGTGTGCTTACGTTGTAAAGATTACTTTGAGCTGAGTAGGAAGCGAAGGCAGCAGCATAGATATGGACTTTGGACGAGAGTTGCGAGGATCAAGGTGGTGATTACTCGAGAGACGCGTTAGTGACATTCCAGCGCCGAAGGGGGCACAAACTCGTACCTTATCGTTATTTACTGATAAGATCAATTCCATTGCATTGCTTTTTGGGCCTGGGGCAGTTCTCTGGAAGGATAGGAAGTTGACTCGGCTAAGTGGAGTTCGACTGCCCTCTTGGGCTTTCTTTGGAAGTTCTATTGGTTGCTTACCATATTGGTGGCTGAGGAAAGGGAGGAAAGACATCGACAGGTTTTACCCGCGCTCGACAAGTTGGTGGATGCATTAGACTTTGAAGGAGCTTTTGAAGGATAAGGACGGATAGTTTGCTGCTGGGGGCTGGAGCCTTCTGTGGAGCGAGTATATGGCGACGGAAGACGCATTCAGGTTTTACGCATGAGAAGCTTTGGTGAGTGCGTGGCCACCAAGTCTTCTTTCCGCCGATCAATGTTTTCTTAGTTCAATTTCTCCGCCCTCTTATGATTCGTGCCGCGTTTCTCATTAGGTCCCTTGGGCAATTACGAGGACTTGCGAAGGATCTGTGTCTGCTGTCCCTGCGAGGCGCTCGTTGAATGCACCCTTGATTTGGATTAGGGCCTCTCGTGAAGATTGATCGTGTTTGGTCTTCACTTGGGTTTAGCAGATATAACTAGTTATCGTGCGTGAGGTACTTCGGGGATAGTTAAAACTCTTCTTTTATGTGGGGCAAACTATCTGTGTGTGATCAAATGCCAGAAGACCTCGATTAAAGAACTTATCAGCTGGATTGCTGTTGGTTCTACACTTCTGCATTTCCTTAAAGTGGTCATTAAACGAAACATTTCTCCCAGCAAGCTCAGACACCGTTGCATGAGGGGGTTGGAAAGAGTGGGTTGCTTTAAGGACGAAGTTCCGCTCACTGTGCTTCCAAGCGTTTTGGTTGTCCTCACCTTATCGTAGGAGAAAGAAAAGAAATTATCATTCCATCAGCCCATTCTATACATCTTTCTCCAACTCACATGTGTGGTAATAAAAATTGCGTTATAACCTTGAGAATTATTACTGATTCTCAGAACCTCACATGCAATCCGTTATTAGCCTAGGTTAAAGTTAGGTCGTATCGGAACGCCTTCTAAGTACCGTCTTGATTAGTGGTAAAGAAATTCTTTGCTTTAACTTACTTTTTAAGGTAATCTAAAGTGAGTTATAGAAATAGCACCGGTTTTCCCTAAAAGTGGATAAAATTCCAGGTCATTGGTGCTAATGTAAGAATTTGTGGAACCAATTCCAACTCTTAAACCCCAGTAGCATTACCGTCACGAGTGAGCAAGTTGCAAGGGTTCCTCGGTGTCGTCGGATTCTTTCCTTTCCCTCTGGTTATAATAGGATCCTTGAAATAAACTCTTGTGCTTAACCTCGTTCGCCTCCAGCTTGCAAGGCCAAAAGTTCTGATGTGAATTGTGACGATACTGGTTAATCCGTTCCAAAGGAATGAAGCTCGCAAATATCATCTTTCCTGCACTTGGAGTGTCCGGATCAGGCTGGGTCGTTGCCTGAAGAATTTGCACATGGCTCACGTTGCAATGTTCTTGAGAACAGCTTCAGAACTTCTTGTGTGGTTGTGTAACTTCCGGAGGGGTCACGTTGTAGAACTTGGGTCATTTGCTCAGATTACCGAGATTGCACGAAAGCCTCAACTAGTAAGGTCCAGCCTTAGCATTTGCGGCGCGCGGGGCGGCAGGGGTTTAGATGAAGAATGAAGTCTCTTATGGCATCTGAGCTTCTCTTCTTTATACAAAGCTTTGGAAACATATGAGAGCTGACTTGAAAGTCGTTGTTCGTCATGGATTGAGTAGGAGAGCCGTATCTTACTGTCAAGAGTGAATGCAACCGCCATTTCGGTTTGTGCTTATAGAACAAAGACGAATGTGTGCATGAGCGAGGATTTCTTTGCGCTGTGTAAAAGTCTCGAGATATTTGTACTTATTTAAACATATACTTTTAAAGGGTTCCATATCTGTATTTCATTAGGTTCGGACGGCTTCTGCTCCCATTTCTCAAATATATCGGGGTTCCATGGTCATACATTCAATATACTCATCACTAGAACCATATGTAAACTCCTTATTGATTATTAAAGAATTAGTGGATTTTGTGAATGAGCTGTTCTGAGTTTCCATGTTTTCTGGCTGATTGCAGAGTTTCTATGACAACACTTGGTCCTGTTTACTGATGCATAGCACCTGCCTGCAGCTTACCCCAAGCATACACCGGGGTAATTGCCTCTCTTTTTTATCGCCTCTCTTAGTAAATTTTTCGTATTTGACTTACGATTTAAGTTCTATCTGGGGTTACCTATCTCGTGTCTCCTTTAACCCAGCTTCTTATGGAATTGTTATCTATCCTCTACACTGAAAAATACAACAGTTTTGTTTCTCATTGACGTGCACAACGAGCCTGAGTACGCGGGATACTGATTCTGAATGATTCACCAATATGCTAAACCTGGAGAGTAACAGCACTCAAGGAATTGGAGAAATCAGGATCTTAAAGTGGGAAAAGCATTTACGTATACACTCCAAAACCATTAAAAGCAATTTCTAATAGGTATCTGTCACCATTGTTGGCGGCACCATCAGGATCATTTTATTCACTGATGCTGTACTCTAATGCCCATCCCTTACTACAGCTGCGAAGTTCTACCTGTGTCTAACGTGCTAGACTTTTCTAACGATCTGTGTCTGGCTCGTCAGGATAATGAGTAGCGACTTTCCAGCGGAAGTAATAGTCCCAGTCCTGGCAAGTTCAAAGAAACAGAGGAGTGCGCGAAGCACCGGGAAGAACGGCTGGGGACCTGGACAACCAGAAACACGGCGACTTGTGGGTTGCAGCTATTCGGCCACATCGTTCTCTCGTCATATGCTGGTTTGGGGGAAGTTGGATAATGGACCCTGGTGGCCAGCAAAGGTACGAATCTGGCTAACGGATCTTAATCTTCTTGGTTCATTGGTTGGAGAGATATTTGAAACTAACGATATTTTCTTGACTGCTCGGAGGAATTAGGGAACTGTAACCGGCAGGCTTCAGGAAGGAATATGTTTTTACCTAGTTAGCCTTTATTTGCTCGAATTGATGTTGTTGCTTCTGAATTTCTGCACTTGTTTAGGTTTTGGAGAAAATGAGTGTAGCCACTTATTGTTCTCTTTATGGCATTGTTTGTATGGAATCACTAGTCAAGCGGAAGTGTTCCGTATCTTCATGTTTTCTGTCCTTTACTCCTTGCAGGTTGTCGGTGTGGACGAAATTCCAGAAGACCTCAAGAAGTAAGTTTGGTCCATTCTGAATTATGTGGAGTATCTAATTTTTTCTTCCAATAAACCCACAGTTAAGCAAGTACCTGCGCAATAAAATTCTATATATTATCCGAGACCCTTTAAGCTTCTAGTTACAAGAATTGGTTGATGGTCTTCTAGTTGTCGCCGTTTTCGCAAGTGGCCAGTACTGGTTTCTAACCAGCTCAATGAAGCATTGTCTTGACATGTCTGTATTCAAATTTGAGTGTAATATGAAACGAGAGTGGAAGAGCTAAATATACCTGTATCTCAAAGTATTATATACAAAAAATTCTTACGTGTATCCTAGTCACCTTCTTACTGTGAACTTATTTATGCAGGCAAGAGGAAGGTTGGACGTGTGTGAAATATTATGGCATTGACAGCTCCAATGCCTTGTAACTTCTCTACCCCTTTACCGGAACCACTTATCTTAACCTAAGGTTACGCACTAGTAGACCTGTACGTCGTAGACCTATGTGTCACTTCGTCATTACCCGTCTGTCGTCTGTTGATTCGATCTGTCTGTGATTCCCGCACTTCACCTTTCATCTCTGTAGCTTGCATAAGTTTGCGTACAGAAGTTGTATCCTGTCATCTAATTGTTCTCTCCGTAACCTTTGCTGCAGTACCTGGTTGAAATCCGAGGACTTATGTTCCTATGAAAGTCATTTGGAGGAGCACAGCAAGCAGGTACTGTTGGCCAAAATCCGTGACCGTGAATGTGCCACCCGATTTATTTGAATGGAATGTGCTAAGGTGTTACAACTTGGTGCCTCCTATTGTTGGTTTTCTCCCGAGTATGATCTTTAACTTCTGTGGACTTTCACCAAGCTGGCTGACGACTTTCTTGAACTTAAACAAACAGCATTTACCCGATGGCGTGAGTGTCGATGATTTCAAGGCAGCAGTGACTGAAGCCAAGGAGGCTGCTGATCGCCGGACCGACAATACAATGACGAAATCCGCCGGTGTCACTGCCAAGCCCCACGAAACGAAAAGCCGACTCATTGCAACATCGCGAGTTGAGAAGGATTCTCTCAAAGAAGATACTGTGGATCCTAGTGATGATACTGAGCAGGTCCCCAAACGGAGGAAACTGAAAGTCAAAGGCGTGGATACAATGCCAGTTAAGGAATCTACTTCGAAGCTGCAATCAAAGGGGAAAGAAGTTCAGAAGGATTCCAAGGTTGTCGATAAGAACACTGAAATTACAAGGAAACGCAAGAGAATGATGAAGAGGCAGCAGACTGGCGCAAATGAAGGTGAGACTCCGAAAGGTGAAGTTAAGGATTCACCTACCAAGAGAATTGGATCTCCAGCAGGCAACTCGAGTAGCCTTAACTCCCGTGATGCTGGGAAGAAATCCAGAGGGAAGAAGACAGGCGACGACGGGGTAAGTTCTTATCGATTGGATTACAGTTTAACCATCCTAGAATTTCATGATCCGACTCCAATACCAACTTGCAATTCCTCTTCTCAAATATTGACTGCAAGTAATCAGGGATGAGAAGCAGTTAATCATCTCAGCGTAAATTGGCTGTATAGTGAAGGGGCGACAAGAGAAAAATAGCTTAATTCCTGTGGAAAAAGTCCAAGTAATGCTAACAGTTGGCTAACAATGCTAATCATGCTAACAGTTGATACGTATAGATGGTATCGCACTTGTCTCTACGCAATGCCACGATCGAATTCGAGCGGAGTTACTGTAGCTGGTCTTAAGCATCTTTCGCAAATCCACATACTCTTTCTACTGCTCTCTAATTATCTCGTGTTTGTAGAATGACATCTCATTGTCACGTATTCCTTGATGCCTATTTACATCTTTCTGGGCCGGTTCTGAGATCTCAGGCCTGTAGAATTCCAAATATTGTGCTGTGAAGCAGTCAACTCATTTTCATCTGGTTGAGGTTGCAGTATTACTTCGAGTGCATGGTCTGCGATATGGGTGGTGACTTGCTTTGTTGCGACCTTTGCCCTCGCGTTTATCACTTGGAGTGCCTAAGTCCTCCCTTGAAGGTAAATTACCAGCAAGTGAAGTTCTCTAGGGAGAACATGCAATGTTTTAGGAAAGAAGCCTGTCGAGGATGTAGGAACTCCTTATACCAGTCTATGAAACTTCTTAAAGTTTATTAGATACACTCCTGCGTTGTCCAGGGATTTATCTATGCGGTTCAGTAAGAAACACGGTGGTCGAGTTTCAGAGTTCAGAAACATAAACTAGTTTGTATAGACAATAGCTCTGTCAGAAGAATCGGGATATCATATGCCACTCTACCTGCTTCAAGCGTCGTTTCGTGGCTGCTTTGGGGGAAAATGTGTCGCATTTAGAGACCGTCCTTTTGTGTGTCTATAGCTGAATTGTATCATAACATAACAAATCAAAATTCCTGTGTTTTCTCAGCGGACACCACCAGGGAAATGGATATGCCCTGTTTGTAAAGAAATACCTGGAGCAGCTAAAGGTGTGACTCAGACTCCAGACTCAAAGCCGAGGTTTAAGTCAACCCCCAACGTTGGTGAATCTTCTGCTTATTTAAGCGGCCAGAAGCTGAAAGGTGCGAAACGAGGATGGAAAATTTTTCACAGAGGGAAGCAGTTGGGTCAAGAGTTGGACCTGAAAAAACTGAGGAAGAGGAAGAGAGATGAGGACGTCGAGAGACCGAGGAAAAGGCTTAACTTGAAACTGAGTAGACCGTTTAGTCAAACACAGACTAAGTGCAGGCAGTGCGGTGCCGGGATTCATTCGTCAGGGGAATCTTCCAGCAATATATTTTGTAAAGATTGCGTAGAGTTGGTGAAGCAGCGGAATTCGTCTCTACCGGCCAAAATGCTCGCTACTCCGAGGAAGGACATGATACCAACTAGACACTCAAAACTGGTAAGTTTCTGATCCATTCGTTTATTTAACGCTGAAGAGCTGTACTGGAGACGGAGGACACCTTTGAACTGCGGATTTAGTTTACTTACAGTCGTTATAAACCATGACCTCCCTGCTGGCGAGAGTGTTTTGATTGACTTCAGTAGAAATAATAAGTGATGTCCACAATACGGGGTAGTTGGGGGTGGAGAATGAAGGCAACACGAAGTTATAAGGCTTCCAATTTAGGTGGTGATTCTGTTGTCTGCTTGCCATCTCGTACAATGTTGCGGATTGCTAGTAGTCAATCTGCGATGGTCTGTGTTGGTTTTGAATATCATAACATCTTCTTTTTTCATCACAGAAAGCAGGAAAGTGCGACATTTGTCAGCAGGAGGGATTTGTCATATTTTGTGACGTTTGTCCAAGAGGTTATCACAAGGATTGCCTGAATCCTCCAAGGAAGGTGAGGTGATCTGAACGGCTTATGTCTCTTAAACGCAAGACGAACGTGTCTATTATCTTATCTCTGGGTTATCAAATATGGGTGCATGATGATGATTGAATTTTAATTTATATGACCCAGTTGTTATTCTTTCTTGCTGGTCAACCAAGTGTTCTTGATAGATCTTAAGAATGATGAAATTCAGATGCATCTCAAATACCGAATGACTTACAGATCAGAAATAGCATCTAGCCCCTTAAACATGTTAGATTAGTGCTGAGGGTTGTGTTGACTTGTTTCGTTTTCCACTACAGAGAGCACCGAAGGGAGCTTGGTCTTGTCCCAAATGTGGACCCCTGAAAGATGTAAAAGAGGCGAAAGAGTCGAGGGAAGTTCGGGAGGCCCGAGAAGGTTCAAAGGCAGCAAAGGCAGTCAAAACGACTAAGGTTGTCAAGGAGAAGGAGACAAAGGTGGAAGAACGTGAAGAACTTACCAAGGACCCAGTGCAAGCCTCCCCTGCCTCTTTAGAGGTAAAATGCAATCTTGAATTCTATATTGCTACATCTTCACTTCTTGGCTCCAAGGCAAGCAAAATGCGGAGAAATGTCAATGAAACGGCTGCATACAATCCAAGCTCATCGAATTCATTCTTATGAATTTGGATTCTAAAATGCCCTCGCTAGTCTACAATGAGGATGTTGTTATCTCTGGTTGCAAAACTGTTGTTCCTATACCTACCTTCAGCAGGACTCTTGACTAACGTGGACATGAAATACAGGTCGAACGAATTCTAGGTTGCCGCCTGAATCTCACTTCATCTGCCAAGGCCGAGCCTAGCGGTTCGCAATCCACCGAGAAGTCAAAGCTCCTTGCACTTGGTGAAAAGGGATCTGTACTAAGGGAAAAGTCAGAAGAGAGACACGGTATTGAGATTAGATTACCCATCTGCAAGACGGAAGAGTCTGAGGGCGAACCAAAAGTGGACGAGAAGGTTGAATCGGGACATCCGAGCACAATACCTCCGTCAATTGCGATCGCTGGAAATGGAGCACAGGGTAGTAGATCTGACGATAAGAGTAGAGGCACGATCGCGACTGACATGAACTGTGAGAGATCGGCTGCAGAACATTCTGTGACAGGCAAAGTAGAGTTAGACTTAGAGAAGGGACCGCCAAATGAATTATCATCTCCAGTTGAGAATGAGTTAGAAGAGAAGGAGGCTGGAGCGCAGACTGATGCTCCTAGTACTTGTGATACGCTCGACAACAGTGGGCCAAAGAAAGAAGGGCAAGATGAAGCAAGTGGGTCAGAAGCATCAACAGTCAAAGAAGCGGAAGAGGAAGAAGGTAACTGTCCTGCAGTTGGGATGAATCCTGAGAAGTCAGATAGTAATTCAGGAGATACGGTTTTTAAGGAAGAGAAGAGCCCTTCCAGTGGCGAATCCAAGGAATTAGGAAACTCCGTAAGTTCCGAAGCTGGTGGTTTGGCTGTTGGCGGTGTATCACTATCTTTAGAGCCCACCTGCAGCACTAAGAGCTCTTCTGGGACCGACGGATCTGGACCATCCGAAGGCAAAGTCGCGTCTATGGCTACGAAGGATCCTGTAGCTGAGTCCATTAGAGAGGAGCCAAAATGTTCACCTTCTGCACCGTCAGATACAGGCGTGAAACAACCTGGTAGAGAGTTTCTGGTGAAGTGGAGTGGAAAGGCCCACATACATAATGTGTGGGTCAGTGAAGAACGTTTGCGTGCTATTGCCAAACGTAAACTGGATAACTACAAGCTGAAGCATGGATACGTACAACAGGTGCTTACTGAGGATCAATGGCACCGTCCGCAGCGAATTGTTGCTAGAAGATTGCAGGGAACGACAGACGAGGTCCTGGTTAAGTGGTGTGGACTGTCTTACGAGGATTGTACGTGGGAGAGCATCAATGAGCCTGTTATTTTGAAGAATGAGGAGCTCGTGCACGCCCATGATTGCTTTGAGAACGTTGCGCAAGAGAGCTGCACACCTTCGCTTCCCAATGATTCAGCTGGTTCAGCTGATTTACCCAATCTCAAAGTCCACCGCCCACCTGAAATTGAGGCACTTGCCGAGCAACCCAGTTACTTGAAGGGAGGATCACTTTTTCCTCATCAACTGGAAGCCTTGAACTGGCTCCGGAAGTGTTGGCATCGTCAACGTAACGTTATCCTCGCAGATGAAATGGGTCTTGGGAAGACTATATCAGCTTCCTCCTTCTTAGCTGCAATTCATCATGAGTTCAAAGCGAAGGCACCTTGTTTAGTCTTAGTTCCACTCTCCACCATGCCCAATTGGCTAGCCGAGTTTTCTCTATGGGCTCCATCACTGAATGTGATTGAGTATCATGGTAGTGCCAAGGCAAGGGCGCTTATTCGGGAGCACGAGTGGTATGCAAATGCTTCAGACGGCTCCAGCAAAAAGATGAAACAGTCGTACAAGTTCAACGTAATGCTGACAAGCTACGAGATGGTGATTCAGGACTCTAGTCAACTCCGATCTGTTCCTTGGGAAGTTCTGGTTGTGGATGAAGGCCATCGATTGAAAAATTCTGGGAGCAAATTGTTCACTCTTCTGAATACATTTTCCTTCTCCCACAGGGTGCTCTTGACTGGTACACCTTTGCAGAACAACTTTTCAGAGATGTTCAATTTGCTCAATTTCTTACAGCCGGATAAGTTCCCATCTTTGGCCACATTCCAAGACAAGTTTAGCGGACTCAGCACTGCCGAACAAGTGGAAGAGCTCAAGAAGCTAGTGGCTCCCAACATGCTTCGTCGTCTTAAGAAGGACGCAATGCAGAAGATTCCGCCCAAAACAGAGCTTGTTGTTCCAGTAGATATGAACTCCGTACAGTCAGAGTACTACAAGGCCCTTCTCACCAGAAACTACCTCTTGCTACGAAATGGCGCAAAGCAGCAGTCGATGTTGAACATTGTTATGCAGCTCAGGAAAGTCTGCAACCACCCATATCTGATTGCTGGGACTGAGCCAGAAACAGGTACGCCGGATTTTATGCAGGAGATGAGAATAAAAGCCTCCGCGAAGCTGATGCTTTTGCATTCTATGCTGGGCAAGTTAAAGGCCGATGGACATCGGGTCCTGATATTCTCCCAGATGACCAAACTCCTTGACATCTTGGAGGATTATCTAACACACCAGTTTGGGAGTGAGGCATTTGAACGAGTTGATGGATCTGTGTCTGTGGCCGAGCGACAGACCGCCATTGCTCGGTTCAACCAGGATACCTCCCGGTTCGTGTTCCTACTATCTACTCGTTCTTGTGGTCTTGGAATCAATCTCGCCACCGCAGACACAGTTATCATATATGATTCCGATTTCAATCCACAAGCTGATATCCAAGCCATGAACAGGGCGCACCGGATAGGTCAATCAAAGACACTGTTGGTGTATAGGCTAGTAGTACGATCAAGTGTGGAGGAGCGCATTCTACAGTTGGCTAAAAAGAAATTGATGTTGGATCATCTCTTTGCGAATAAATCTGGTTCCCAAAAAGAGGTCCAGGATATTATCAGGTGGGGTACTGAAGAACTCTTCCAAGAAACGTCTACTCAGACTGAGGAAGTTTCTTGTGATCCAGAGATATCTGTTCCAGAAGAAGCTGGAGTAGTAGATGATGGAGAGGCTAGACTCAAGAAAAAAAGTGGTGGGCTAGGAGATGTGTATGATGATAAGTTTCAAAAGTTGGACCGGGCTAAGATAGAATGGGATGATGCTGCTGTTACTCGCCTGTTGGATCGATCAGAACTTAGTACACGGCATCCAGAAGTTAGTGAAGGAGAGCATGAAAGTGACCTCCTAGGGTCGCTCAAGGTAAGGTTCAATCTCACCGTTTCTCGAACGTAAATTTCCTGGTATAAGAGAAGGACCGCACTCGTGCATTTTACGTGTGTTGACTGCTATTGAGTTCAGGATCTTAGAACAAATGGGTTTCTCGCACATATTCGCATTGAGGTGTCGGGTGTCATTTCATAATGTAAGATTGTCTGTAATGGTATATTTGTTGAGAAGTAGAGGTCCAAAATATTTCTTGGTTTTCACAAAGGAGTGTCAACGGATCGAAGGACAATTTTTCTTGGGTTCACATGTTCTGTTAGCGGTAGGGTCTATCCTGGTAAACCTCTGACTGTACTCGTCGTTTGGGTTCAGGCTTGGGACTGGAACGATCAAGAAGTTGTCCCCGAAGACCAGGAAGGAGAGGAGGCACTTGGGAAGGACACCGAAGCTGGGATTTCAAAGTCAGTCATTCCAGAGGAGGAAAATCAATGGGACAAGCTCCTGAAGTCAAGGTGAGTTTCTTGTGTTTTCCTGTCTACACTCCGTGTTTGGATTATAGTGTTCCACAATTACAAAAGTCTGTCGGTCGAAGGCCGTCATACTGTCGAGTATCATCTTAGAACCTTGTAATGATGTCCAGATGGGAAACCATGCAAGCCGAAGAGGAAGCATCTTTGGGCCGTGGGAAACGCCTTCGCAAAGCTGTATCCTATATCGAATCGATTGGGCAGAAGCCCAAGGAGCCCATGAGTGAGGTGAAATTCTACTTCTGTACATCAAAGCACTTGAATTGTGAAGCGATTTTTCCTTTCTTATGCTTGACCTCAAAATATTACATAAATATTGGACATCATTGTTAATCTAGTACGGTCTGACAGTATGGGCGACCCCGCCCCCCACCCCCGCCCTATTGACCATGTGGTTGACTTTATCTTCCAGTCATCGGATGCGGAAAAGGAGGAAGATCCAGAACCTGATTACACACCTGTAGGTCGAGCTTTCAAGCATAAACTGTAAGCCTTTCTATATATGGCGTGTTTACCATGATATGTGCGCGTTTTCATGTGCCAAACGTAAAAGAACATTTACGTTTAAACGAGGAGAACCAGGAATGGGAGGATCGAAACTGGTTGTATCATTTATTTGATATTGCATGAAAGTTAGGACTTTTGGACTTGTACTTATTTATATACTGAGATTCGAAGTTCTGTGAATATTACCAATACACATGGAACGTGGTTTTACAGGCAAAGACTTCGAGCAAGGCAAAAAGATCGCATCCAGCAGAGGTACAATGGAGCACCTAGTATGGTAGATGGAGAGAGGTTGGTGACAGTGACAGGAATGCCAACCGAGGGAATGGGAATCTTGAAGAAACTGGATGTTTTGCCTGAATCTCCTAATCCACCATGGACGAAGTCGCCAGGATTGCCGTTCCTGAACATACCGTCTGACCCTTTCGCACGTGCATTTAGCAAGGAGAGTGCTGCTTCTGTGATCCCATCGTCAGCGCGGGATATTTCCTCCTTAAGAAAATCAATCTCACCTACAGTTCCTGTTATCAATGTTGATTGGTATGCAAGTGGTAAATTATCCAATGCCCAGCAGTTCCATCCAGTTACAGGATTACCTTTATCAAACGATGAAGGCATTTCCACTTCAAAGGTCACCGGACATGGTCTTGGACATCCCAAGTGGCTTGGTGTAGGCTCTGAAGCGGGTAGTACCTCCGTAATGACTCAAATATTTGGAAGGCCAGCGGCTGTAGGTGATGATTACCGGGCAGATACTGCATCGGGGGTCACTTTATCTGCTCTATCACAGGCGGCTAATGAGGGTCACCTGAGCCACACGTTACCAGATTTTAGGCAAAGTTTACAAGGGATTCATCAAAGCAGCTCCTCACGGCAATCTCCTCCATCACAGCTTGATTCCAGAGGATCCACACCAGGTCCTATGGAAGTAGTGTCTCAGCAGGACTCCAGCTTGAGCTCTTTAGCGGGCCTGCGGCCTGCAAGTGTAGCCAAAACAACGTTTTCCTTCGAGGAGATGAAATCTTTTGCGGGTCATCAGTATAAATCAAAACCTCCAGATGTTGCACTCGAGTTCTCACAAAAGATATTTGGAACCGACAAGGCTCTTAACACCGGTGTTGTGGTAAGTTCTTTTCTGCCTGTCAATTTTAACGAAAAGAGAGGCTATTTCTTAGAGTCCGATTGGTTTTGATATGTCCGTGTTTCTTGAGAATCTGATGTAGAGGAAGTGAAATCACATGACATACCGCCTCCGTAACTGGAGCTTACAGAATATGTATGCTCTTTGGTTTTCTACGTGTGCAGCCTACAGGTGGAGAGACTCCTTCTATTCAGGGAGTCAAGTCGGGCTCGTTGCAACTTTCAACGCTATTGCCTGTGGAAGGCAGTTCTACTTTGAAAAATCAGAGGTCGGAATTTAGTCCCGCTCTACTTGGACCGTCTTTGCAGCCATCAACGCCCAATTTGTCAATCGCACTAGGGCTTGGAGGTCTGACGGTTCCCAATCATGATCAGTCCAAGGAAACGAGTCCTGCCGCTGATGCTCGGAACTTCTTGGAGATGCGTGTCCCGGTGCCTGGTGCGTCCTCCACTTCTGCATCTCTTATTTCTGCTGGAGGGGCAGAAATCCCAGATGCTCCTACCGGCGTCACTAACCACTTGCATAATCTAGGTAGATTGGAGACGATGCCTATTGAGCTGGATGATGATCCTCACCCAACTGCGAGTACGCGAGGGTTCTTGAGTCCAGCTAAAGTGGATGGAACAGGAAGAGCATGGCATATTGAGGAGCAACGGAAACATAAAGGTGAAGTTGACCGGTCATGGACTGATGAAGAACTGGACGCTTTATGGTCTGGGGTCAGGAGGCATGGGCGAGGAAACTGGGCTGCAATGCTGATTGATCCAAAATTATGCTTTCTGAAGTCTAGATCTATCGGTGATCTGTCAGAGCGGTGGAAAGAAGAAGAAATGAAGATGTTCGCAAAACCAGAACAGATTTCTGAAGCTGGAAAGCAATCTGCTATTCGTTGGGGCGGTGCGAACTCGGCTGCCTCTGTTGAGGGTGGCTCGGAGCAGCAGTTGCAGATAATGAGCGGCACTGAACGTGGAAGGGCTCTCCTTTCTAGTGTACCTCTTTTATCAACGAGTATCTCGGATTCTGGTATCGCTCGCCCTCAGGAGAGAAAAGAGTCATTGCCTTGGAATCTTCCTGATCTAGATGTGAAACCAGGCAAAGAGAGACTGTCCTACTCGGGGTCATCCACTTCTGGTAGTCATTCCACACTAGCAAGTTTGGATCTCGTAGATAAGGTTGGAGAACTGGGAGGCAGCAGGCAAGGACTCAACTACCACAACTTGCTTGACTTACAACCTGGACGATCATCCCCGTCACTTCCGCCTGGCATCCCTGGGAGGAATAGTGCCATGCCTGGAACTTCTTTGGGAGTGAATTTAGTGGGGTCATTTGTTCCTTCATCGCAGGCATTGAGTAGATTGGAGAACAGCGGTATATTGAGGTCAAGTGGACACCTTGACCAGGTCGGTGGGGATTTAGCTCCCTCGTTGAGTCCAGGTCTCGCCCTTGGACCGGATTGGCGAAGACATGACATTAGGTCCAAAGAGCGCGGATCTTTGCAACAACAGGGACCAGGTTATTCGGGTGTAGAAAGCCTCAAGCATCATCCCGGTTTCTCTGAGAGTGGCGTTTTCAAGGCACAGGATGCGCATCTACCCTTGCAGTTCCCGCCTCCTCCTAATCCAGTCTTGGGATCACCAACAGGACCCTCGTTGGGCAATAGGGCTTTGGTTTCCCTTCCCCACAATGGAGGAAGTATCTCTACAGCTGAGCACAGAAGAAGGGCCAGACCAGCTCCTCCTAAGGACGAATCAGCTCCCAGTAACTTACCACATTGGTTAAGGGAAGCTGTGAAAGCAAGGTCTGCTCCTCCACAGCCCCCTTTGCCACCAGCCATTGCAGCGGTAGTACAGGCAACGAGCATGTTATACAAGGGGAGCAAGCGACTGCTCCCTGCTCTGGTACATCCAGGACATCCACTTGTACCACCTCGGGAGCCTCCGAAGAAAGCTGAAAGAAGACGGCGGAGACCAAAGGCGAATCCACAGGTCACCGGGAATTCGCAGCTTCCTGCAGCAAATTATCCCCTTATTGATCTTACACGCTCTATAAAGTTAGAGGGCCTCAATCAGGCACTCCCACCGTCATCAGCAGAGGGAGTTAGTGGTATGATCTCCAGATCGCTTACCACTCTTGGGCAGATGAATTCTCTGTCTCGAACCAAAGGATTCGATTTTCCTCTTCTATCGAGTTTCGATCATGCTCAACAAGTACCCCACCTGCCTGCAGGTTCTATTTCAGAAATGATGGCTCGCAGAAGCTTGATAGAGCTCGGATTTATGTCTGGACACAACGATCCTTTGTTGGCTACAAGTGTGGCCAACAGCAGAAATCCGTCCCTTGATGAGCCGAACTTGGGATCCGTAGGACAAGGAAGACGGCCGGCATTTGATTTTCGTCCTCCTGAAGCAGATCTCTCATGGAAGCGAACTGATCTGCAAAGTATATCTTTGCCAACGACGGCTCCTTCAACGTCACGTCAGTTTAACAGAAACAATCCCGGGGGAGCAAACTATTCAGAAGCTTTCCCTCAAGTGGCCGGTAGAATGGCCGAGGGAAGTGTTTCAGACTCGGAAAAGAAATCTCAGCTTCCCCCATGGCTTCTCTCCGAGAATGTTCAAACTAAAGGCGAAAGCAGGCAGAAGCAACAACGGACGAAGGTTATCGATGTCGAAGCGGATGATGGTGATGATTCTTCCTCAAGTAAGACGGTTTCCGACCCAGGGATTCGTAGTAAACGAGGCAAAGATGCAGACAATGACGAGGATGCTTCGTCAGAGGAGACAATTTCCGATGATGGCACTCAGTGAGGAAGTTGAGTGAACTTGGTCGGAAGCTGTACTCTATGGATGATATTTTTCCAACTCCGAGTTGAGAAGAGCATGTTGATAAAACATATTCAGTGGTCCAGTGAGAAACTCCTTTTTGAGCTGGGAACCATAGCGGAATAGGGTTCTTAGTTCCTGGTGTTTGGCACCTGTGTACAGACAGAACTGCGGATCCTATAGATATGTAGGATCGCTGTCTAACTATTTTTTGATGAACTATCTTCATTCAAGCGGGAGATAGCGTCGGCACACCCACTGAAATGCCAGTTCCTTCATTCACACAGACTTGTGTGTCTGCACTAGAAGATAAATGTTAGCCACTTAACATGCATAGTATACCGGAGCGCGATGGTTACAACCCCGACATGATTTGCCCACCCCCTAGTTGTAGGTAGTTGATATATATATTTTTGGGCTACAATTGACCGGTGTACCTTTTGAGTACTCATGCACGAAACCTGCAGATGGTTGAAAAAGTTTTGTTCTTGCTATCCCCCTCTTCCCTTCACAAGGGTTAAATTCCGTTTGGGAGACTAACGTTCATTCCTTGTTCTATAAAGGTGAAAGCCATTCCGAGCAACATCGTTGCACTTCGAGGGATGAAGGTACCCATCTTCAGAGTTACTGCTCAAATCGGATTTCTTTTGATCCTTTTTGTAGTCACCTTCTCATTTTGTGTATTGCCTGCAAGTTTTCGGATGTGATCAGTCGCAACAAATGCTGACGTTTATTAGAAAGACCAAATGGAATCCTCAAATAATCAAGCAGTATGTGGAAAAGAATGTTCCATTGCTGAAGCATTGGAACTTGGAGACATTGCAGATGGTTCAATTCGTATTATTTTTCAGTAGACACCAAGGAAAAACGAGACGGACATTCTTGCACTACTCTCACCTTCAGAATTCTCAGAAAAAAATTGAAACGTCATGTGGCATGTATTACGCGAAGGCATTTGAGAAGCAGAAAATTGAAAGAAACACGGAGTCACTATGAATTCGCCAATCTGCGCAAGATTCATTTTTCCCTCTTGAGTTTGAAACTTGACATAGTAAATTGTGCAAAAGCCACGATTATAACGTCGGGAATACATCGTAAGCTCCTGACCAAATTTGGTACATGTTGACAGACAATGATTGTAGTCCAAAAGCGTGTTCTCTCTCGCTAGACGTCGTTGCTCCTGTTATGTGACTCCGGGAGTTGAGTCGAAGGTCATGGGAACAACCACAGTAGCTTCTTCAGACAGCACCATACGATTACCCCTGTAAAGCCAAAGAAGTCTCCTTCGTACCCTGGCCAAAGCCATCTGCTAACTATTTTTAGTACTGACTGAATGAAGCAGATTCAGACCCTTGAACCTTTCTAATACACTACTGCTATCTTCTATCACCAGAGATCTCTCAATTGAGAATGAGATCTCCAGTTGCAAATATGGACATCTCGTATCCAATAACCAACGAAACGAGACGTATGCTACGGTCAGACGATGTGGACTATGAAGAATAGTAAAAGACCAGCTAGAAGAGAAAACTTTGATGGATGGAGGAGAGAACTTCCGGAAAATCCAGGTTTGTAACATTTAGCACCCACAGCTGGCCACTCGAGGGATCCTTTGCTTAAATCAAACATGAGCATGCCGGTGTATAGGGAGCCTGGCATATTTACGTAAATCAGGTCTGGTCCCGAACCAAGTCCTCCAGCGAAAGCAGCGCAGCTAGGTGCTTCCGCGAACCAAAACGTATTTTGGGTCAAATTTTTCAGCAAGAGTGACCAAGTAGAGTTCACTTGAACTGGAACTTCCTCATTTAGGATAGCGAGTTTAGCATCAACCAAGAGGCCCAGATTTGGGTCTACGTAAACATTTAGGCTTCCGCCTACCACTTGTACCTTATAGTTAAGAGTCGGACTGTCGAAGGACTTTTGGTACCCACAGATATACTTTGCAGCGTAAGTTGCTGCAACGGCTTCCTTGTTTACAGACTGCACTGTCAACCTCAGAGGCTTCATTACCGTATCAGCAAAAGCATCGGAACTAGACGTGGTCCCAAGATCGAAGACAGCTAGAACAGCAACACCTATTTGGTTAGGCTGGTCGAAGACGATGTGAGTTCGATGGGAAAATATTTGACCCGATTTTGAGACCAGCATCTCTTTTCTCTCTGGGATCATACGTAATTCCCAAGGAAAAGCATAACCTCCATTACCGTCGGTAAAAATTGTGGCTGGGCTTATCCACTCACGAATAGAACTTTCTGATATGAGTCCAGGCTGACCGGTAATCAGAAACTGCAAGTACTTTCCCAGGTCTTCAGCCGTCGAATACCTGTAGAGAGAACCAGTAATTTGGAGACGTAAGTAAAATACTAATGTCCTTTAGCGAGCGTATTCAAACATATGACTAAACAAGAAGTTCAAAACTTTGACCTACTAGGACGAAATTTACAAAAGGTACACTGAATTTTCTAGGGAAAAGAGAGAAGGAATGACAAGTCGTAATGCTGTAGTTCAAGGCAAATAGTTTCAACCATAGCATTACTCACATTTGTCCTGTGGGTCTTGACCAAAGAAGATCAACTCTGTTATTTGGGTCGGTGGTAGGAGCTAGCTCGACGCCATCAAGAGCAATTCCGGTGTTGTCCATGTTCAGAGGTTTCAAGATTCTCTCCGTTACAAAATCCTCCCAAGACATTTTAGGGGAAGTTGCCTTTTCCCATGCATGGCCTAATAGCGAGAACCCTAAGTTGGAGTATGACGGCTCGTTGCTCCATGGTGGTCGAACCAGCTTCATCCCAGCTACCTGTTGTAAAATCTCCGTTTCATTGCCCACACAGACAATATTCAATAAATTGCAGACCTCTCGAGGAACACCAGCAGCATGACCCATGAGTTCTCGAAGGGTAATTTCGTGATCATCATAGGGGTTGATGATAGAAAAATCAGGGAGCCAAGTCTTCAGAGGATCATCGAGAGAAAGTCGTCCTTGTTCTCGAAGCATCAAAGCCCCCAAAGCCGTGAAGGTTTTGGTGTTGGATCCCAAGCGAAATTTGGTGGAAGAGTTGCCAAAGGTGTAGATGGTTTGATTTCCATGCACGACAGAGACTGCGTAGTATTTCATGCGATTTTGAGTGGTGAATTGTTCTATGGTCGTGGTCAGTTCCTGGAATAGAGATTGGAAGGCGGGTGATGAATAGTTGTACGTGTAATTCGGGAGAACAGTGGTTGCTGGAACGGGGAGTGGGCATGCCGGTAGGTCTGCGGCAAATGACGGCGCCACCAGCAACCAGATGACGAGAAAAGTGCGAAGGGAATGAGCTGATTGACACACCATTTTGACCAATAGAACGGATCTCTGTTTCCGGGCCAGTCTCAAGTCTGTATATCTCTAGGGAGTGTTCCTTGGTACGCTCTCCCTTCCTCTGTCACCCTGCTCCAGAAGATCAAAGAACACTCATTCTCATCCTCGGCACCAAGCATAGTCCGATCTTTCCCCCGTGAACTTGGCTCACTAGAATGCCAGAACTGAGCGACGGAGTCGCTATTCTCTTTACACACCCCTGCAGCTTAAAGGACAATCACAGGTCACATAAGCACTACTTGTTCTTTTTCTGTTGCTCATGGTCTGAACATTAATTTCAAGAAGTAAACGGGCAATGCAATACAGAAAGACGAACAAGAAGCGCAAATTCAATTCGGTAAAATGTACACCACATTCTACTGGACTCTAACAGTGAGACCTCAATCATTAACAGTACTAAGGTAGAACCTCTCTCGTACCCGCCTTCTGAGAGCTAGAGTTCCTCAGCTAGATACGTGATAGGGCTCTCCTAACCAGAGTGAACACGCAGGTTGAGATGCAAGCGTCACTATCTTCAAGACAAATCATGACAATCTGGTTGGCGGAAGTAACAATCCATCTATTCCAGAAAAGCGTAGGTTCTCAACTAGTCTCGCAAGCTTACTTTGAATCATGAGCGAAGCTTTTGCTCGTCCCGCGTGTCTGTCCAGTTCCTAGGTATGAACTCAAACAGCCAAATGCCAACTTCCGCGTGCAAATCACAAGTTGCTCCTCACCAATCTTGCTCGTCCCAATACAGAAAAGAGCAGATGAAGCACCAGTGCTATCGGTGGATGTTGGCAGGTCGCCCTTTCAAGTAAGCTACCTGCTCTGTATGGACAGTACGAGAAACTGATACCGCGCTTCACTCTACGACACTGCGACGGCTTTTACCATACCGTTCGCAGACAACTTCCGCAGCACCCGATTACGTTCGTTATACCATCGCTTAATTCCTGTGAGTCCAACTTCTGGCTTGGAAACACACATCAGTATCATCACAGACTTAAACTCAAACAGGTGGAGTACCAACGCAGGAATCACTCACAATGACTGTAATCCTGCTTTGCGTCTACTCTACCTGGTAAACAGGGGTCAGTTTCCCATACATCTGTTGATTGCGTAGAAAACGCTATTAGTTCACGGTCGTGAAACAGTCGGGCGCCTACCTCTTGAAATGGTCTGTAATTGCCAGTTAGTCATTGGACACGCCAGAAGCTCTCACCGGAACCAAATTTCCAGTCCAGCCCTGCAGTCGGTCGTACAGTTGATCGTCTCCTGCTGTGACAGAGACAGAGGTGTCAACTGTGACGATGTACTGCATGTCTTACCGGACTATTACTATTACCTTGACGGGCTATTACCTCTTTAGTTCCGGGGATATGGACACGCGTCTCTTTGTTGTTTTAGTTTTGGAATCATCCGTAATTATGGACACGCGTCCATACAATGATGAGGGAGTGCACGGGAACTTACCAATATTAAACGTCAAGGGTATTGCTTTCACTCTAGTACTTTGTAATATATTACTCTCACTCTAGCGATGGCTCAATCGAGAACATTGGCGAGGCAATCCGTAGTATAGCAATTACATAAAGTGATACATCATACAGTGATACTGAATGTTCCATTAGTTTATAAATCTGATGATTTACTTAATTCGAATATCTAAGGTGCAGTAAGGAAAGCAATTACATAAAGTGATACTTCTTTGAATGTTCCATTAGTTTATAAATCTGATGATTTACTCAATTCGAATATCTAAGGTGCAGTAAGGCAGATTTGATCGCTTTGTCAATACAACATACAGTATATTGGATTGTGTAATTACGCTAAGAAACATCGTGGATCTCTCTTGACCGTAGCCCAAATTAGATGGAAATAGATGGAATCTCGTAAACGATAAAATGGGGCTAACCCCACCTATTTTGTCTCTCTTGTATTGCTTGATGGGTCTTCCCATCCTTCATGTGTTCTACTTCCGGTCCCCTTTTCCTTGACTGCTTCCGGTTTCATAGGGGACACCGGTATATTTTGCTTGTTATGTAAAAGTTTCTCTGTTTTCTCTTCTGACAAAACAAGTAAAAAGAAAAAAGGCGACCGCGTAGGAAAAATGAAGGACGGGAAGACCCCATCAAGCCGTACAAGGGAGAGACAAAAAAGGTAACATGGGGCTAAGCTCCAATAGAGTCTGTATGAGAAATCTGCCCTACCGCACCTAAGATATCCGAGCTATGCAAGTCGTACGGTCTACACACAACTGGAGCATCCGAAGAAACATCACCTAATGTGATTGCTCTCGTATGGATTGCACCAGCCACGGCCCTCTGTAGAGCAATGGACACACGCTGTCTAAAATATGCTACAAAGTATGAGAGTGAGAGTGGTACCCCCTCACGCCTAACATGATAAGCTCTCACGCACTCCCTGACAAATGTGTCAAATGCCGTGTCCATCGCTCCATATAACTCCAAGGCTAGAGGAACAAAGAGGTAACCTCGCTGCATGCCCCTATACTTGGAGACCTTGCAACCTGCTGCTACACTCGCCGCCCATCCAAGAGGATGGGTAATCACTCCCTCCGAAACTGTATCCCGCGTAGGGTCCGTGACCACGACATCCGCTACCGTCACCTGATCATCTCGGACCAAGTATAAGTCTGCTCTAACACGTGTTGTCTGCAACCCATACAAACGCTCCTTCCAAGCCAAGTATCCACTCTCTCGCGCCATAGCAAACACCATGTCTCTAATGGCATCATGGGTAGCTATCCTCTGTCCTCCAAAAGGACACCGTGTCATGTGGACCGCCGCTGCATCTAGTGTAGAACCACACTCACAAGTGAGTAGTGAAGATGTAGATGGGTGGACCAAACCTAGGCAAAAACTCATCGCTGTAGAGAAAGTAGCCGGTGCGAGTCGGAAAGCCCTAATGCATGGTTGAGCTAGGATCCACGAGCCTGCACCCTTGCCGGAGCAAGAGCGTAGACGTGCTCTAGTAGCCTGAGGAATGGACGAGTCGACTAAGAAAGAATGTAGCGTATGCTCACACTGTCGCTCCATCAAGGAAGATTGTAGACCTCTAGTCCAATCTGATGATAGTGAAGCAAATGATGGAAAACCCTCTCGTGCTCGTGGTGATAGAATATCTCTCGTCTGCCGCAATAACACCTGGAGAGAAAAGGATCCTCCCTCCACCTCTGTCACATAAGTCTCCAAAACCGACCTATCAGCAACCACAAAATGAGAGGAAAGTAGGGGTGCCAAGAAGAGCCCAACTACCCAAAAACGCTATAGGTGCCATCTCCTTCATAGAGAGCAAGCCAACCCCACCACATGAGATCGGTAGAGCCGTCTGTCTACGTGCCAAATCCCCTATCACACACTCAAAAGTCCCTGGTCCAATAATATCACCAAAGACTCCCATAATCTTCCTATCAAATGCTCTCATACGTGATAGGAAGGACAGTGAGGGGGGAACTATACGGATGAGGTAGGATGGTCGACAAGCAATACTGGAAGAGAGTATACCAAATGCCACCTGCGGATCTCCTAGTAATGGAAGGTCATCCACATGGAGAACATCCTCTGCAAGGGCAGCGTCCAAGAAGCATGTGACAAAATCCTCTAATCCTACTGGCACTCCAAGAACACAAAGTCCATCTGTGGATGTGATACTCCCCTCTGGAAGCTCAAGGTGGGGAGGGATACCTAAAGGGGACCATGCCCTACACTTTGACACATTGACTCTCAAGCCTACTAGATGTAGCTCGGTAGTCAAGTAGTCAAAGGCCTGCCTAATCTGATCTACAGGGCCTACGATGTGTGTATCATCTGCCAAGGAGGGAAATACATAACCTGGCATGGCCAAAGTAGTAGATAGGAGACCTCTAAAGTGAGCCATGGCAAATAAGGGCCTCCCCAAAGGATCTCCTTGACGTGTACCAACAGTTGACTCCAAGACGGTGACTCCCTCCTATGAACCACCATGCTGGTAGTAAAGGGAAGCAGGAGAGCCATAAAAAGACCGCACAAAAGGAATGAGACTCGCCAAGGATCCACCAGCCTCCCTAAGCTCTCTAAAGATGGATGCACATGAGACACTATTAAAAGCGTTCTCAACATCCACCTGTAGGACAACCCACCCCGGATGGATATCTAGGAGTGCTCTAATGCCTAGAGATATAGCCTCACATCCTCCAGGTGTAGCTACTCCAAACTGATGTGGACTAAGGTGCTATCGAAAGTGAGAACAATGCTGAAGGACAATGGTACGACAAACCAAATGCAAAAAGATCTCTCCAATAACAATCGGTCTAATGCCTCCAGTGTCCTTCTCGATCGCGAGAAGTCGACTAGCATCTAAGACCGGACTAACAGACATAGGAATGTCTCCTCTCGCTACTGCTATAGCCACTTGAAACAACTCGGTAAAACCACTAGAAGGATCATCTGCCTGGAAGCAATCTCTAAGGTGCTCATAAACCATCCCTGACAAGCCTCGTGAGGAAAGGCGAGGGGCAATGCACAATGCTTGTGCAAATAGTGACCTATCAAGACATAAAGGCTGCTTAAGTTGATAATCTAAGATCTCTAATGGTAGTCCCTCTACTGCTATAGGATGCAATGAGCGTAGGGAAGAGATGGTCTCATCAGTAGGACTCACTATAGACAAAGGGTGTAGCGCTCGTGCTGCTCTACTAAACTCTCCCGCCTGACCCAATGTCCTACATCATCGTAATCGAGTGGAATCTATGGTGTCCTGTGGCGATGCTTGTCTCCTAAATCGTGTAGCCCTAACAGACTCCTCTTGAAGGGCTGCCCAATCCTCCGCTCGGAATCGACGAAATCTAGCCGCCACCTCTCTATGCCCCGCACGTCCTCCTCTAGCATAACGAAGACACCATCAAGGGAGTAGGAGGAATAGGAACCACGCTAACTCGTCCAAGGGATCACGTGCCAAACGATCCAATGGTAGGCGAAAAGCCTGTCTAGCCTCATCATGGAGTGTGCGGGGTAGCATATGGAATAGACGTGGACATGGAAAACTAGTCTCAAATAACCCCAAAATGCAACCCGCCTGAGAAGTAACCACTCCCACAACTTGATCGGTATCCCTGGAACGATCAACGAAGGTATAGAAGAAGCGTGCGTAATCCCGAGTGTCACTGCTGTCGATGTGGTCGCTTGTCTCACGTGGACATCCCAAGTGGTCCAATCATAGTCCTTGTGCATCCTTCCCACATGGGTCTTTACCCCTTGTGAGGTAAAGCGTCGATGACACACCGGGCATGGTGTATCCCGACCCGCTCTAGGCAACCCCACATGGGAAGGTGTAGCCATGGCTAGCACAAGAATAGTGATAGTAACACATGATACTCCTCTCCATATCTCCCCATATCTGCAAAACCACAACCCCTCACATCCCAACTCACATAAAAAAACAATCTCTCCAAACCCTAAAATCTATAAACTCTCATAACTTTCAGTTTCCATCTCCAAAATTTTCAAATCAAATTCCCATGGAACTTAATCATGAAAATCAAAAGATTGGAAATGAAAATTCCCAACTCATCACTCTCAATGCATAGTGATCACTTTCAACCCTAAAAAAACTAAAAAAATTTATAACTTTCTACTCCATTCTCCATAGTCTTCAATCTAGGTGCCAATGGAACCGAAATTGAAAAACAAAGAGAATCTACTATTCACTCGAATGCTACGTGCTAGAGAACACTCGAAAATTATCAAAATTGTCTCATGTCTCTCCCTCTTCTCTCCCCCGTCTCCACACTCTCCCGCATCTCCCCCGCGCGTCATCATCGAAGGGGAGACAAAACAAGTTAGTCTCTTCTTCTTTTACTTATGATGCTGTCCCACACTTAGGATCCGGACTCTTCATCGCAACTTAGCGTTAACTCGAAGGGGTGCGTCTAGACTAAGTGCGAGGGGTGAATTGGATCTCTGGAGAAGTAACTCGCCATGAAATTTGGTTTGCCCGTGACCGCTGTCCTAGTCTCACCCATGTCGAGCGAGCCTTCTATAGACGAACTCAGCATTTGCATGTCCAGTTTCCAACCGTTCTCAGTGGTCCACAACCTGTGGACTACTTCAGTCAGCAAGAATGTAGTACACAGCATTCACTGAGCTCCAGAGCGCTACACATCCGCATTGCGAGGTTCATGGCGGAGACCACGCTGCACAAAGTGAAAGCAAATTACAGAAAGTACATCTCCAAATGCATAACCGACGTTGTCGTGCACGATCCGTTGGTCACTATCGTACTGTGAATACTGTGAATGGATCGAAACGCGATCACGCAGGGCCCAATGCTTGGAGCAATAGGGGGGTTTTTATTGGGCAATTACCGAATTCCGTAGTGAATTTACGGGTGGTCTTCTAATATTTATGTCTCGAAATTACCCACAATATTTAGGAAATTCATTTTATTTCATAACTTGTCGAGTTCATGGGTTAATTATTCTTCTTGAATTTTCGCAAATTTAAGGAATCGGTCTCATTCAATTTCAGGGCTTGTGATCAATACGGACGGGTTGTATCGTATTTTTATGGTAATAGTCTAATTTTTTTATTTACAATTAGATTAATCAAAATTCAATAAAATAGTATTCGTTTTTGTTTCAATTTTATTGTAATTTAAATTATTAAAAAAATTTATATTTTTAGAATTCTTTTTATAATAAAAATTTGATCTTAAATTTGATCTATTGAAAATTTCAGAATTAAAATTTAAAAAATTACCAATTGACTAAGATCTCTATTGGAATTTACCCCATTTTACCCTCTATATCTTTTCATTGAACAGGGTTGATGGGGTTTTCCCCTCCTTCTTGTTTCCTACGCGATCGCCTCTTTCTTTCGCTCAAGGTGTATGATAATGTAATTGACGGCGGAGAGAACCCGACGTGTCGAGTGTCCACGTAGGATATACAAACCTAGATTCGACGTGAATGTAGAGACGATTATACTTCTATCAACCAGAAGCTCAAAGACCTAATAGCACTTGCAATCGATATTCACTGCATACAATCTTAATCCACTTGTAATTTGATACTCACAGCATCTTATTTACATTTTACTACCTCGTTCGTCTGTCCCTTGTAGGTTTTGATGGGGTCTTCCCATCAAACCCTACATCAAACCATGAAGGATGGGGTCCTTCATGTGTTCTATGTGATCGTCTTTTAATTCAGTTTACTAAATCTTTAAAAATGATTCTTGTCTACTATTACCCCATCAAACCATGAAGGATGGGGTCTTCCCATCCTTCATGTGTTCTAGGTCGTCGTCTTTTTACTCACTTTACTGAATCTTTAAAAATGATTCTTGTCTACTATTAGGGTAGGTACCTACAGACGTACCTAGGGATGGGATAACGGATGGAGACCATGAACGAAACTATGTTTGGAGACGAATACAACGAATGAAAGTATTTAAGAGGATGGGATAACGGACGGAGAGTGGGACGACGGACGGAGTTGCTATTGGAGAACGGGGTAAAAGGTGAAGAAGGTACTATGCATAGTTCGGATATTTTAAGCGCATAGGGTAGATTTTGCATATAGACTCTATTGGGCTTAGCTCCATTTTATTTATTTTGTCTCACCCTTGTATGGTTTGATGGGGTCTTCCCATCCTTCGTGGTTTTCTACGCGGTATGTTTCTCCTCGTACTATGCATGTGTTCGAAGGTCGTTTTGGCCATGTGCATGATGCACAGGGCCAAAAGACCGTGCCTGTGCATGATGCACAGGCACGAGCCTAAACTAATATTCACATAAGAGGTGATTGTCGCCTACTACTAGGGTAGGTATTTAGGGAACGGGGACGATGGACGGAAGTGTTCCCGGGATGGGACTTTGGACGGAACTGTATCTGGCGACGAAGATAACGGGTGATAGCGATGATGGACGGGGAGAGAAATGATGGATGGAATTGTTTAAGAGGATCCTTTTTGCCATGTGCATCATGCACGAGGCCAATACCAGTACAATCTTAATCCGGGACATCAATGGAGCCATTTCAAGTCAATGTGGTGGTCAACCGCATCAGGAAGTGTTGTTGGATAGGAAATGGTCCAACGGAATCAAGATACCAGCACAAGTGTGTGCTTTTCAGGGAATCCGGTGCACATAAGATCCGAGCGAGACCGAAGGCAATGGAGGACGACGGCGGCAAAGAAGGGAAAAGAGTGGGAATGGAGGTGCAGAAAACGGCCAAAATGAAGCAGTGGCCATCCGACGCACCACTGATAGCAGACAACAGCAGGGAGCTCTAGTACCATCGCTACAGTACCGCTACAGTCCGCAAAGTAGAAGCGAGTTGTTTTCAAACTCATGAAAATCTTGTTCGATGGAAAATAAAACTCTGCGATTAAATTGGGCTAAACTCGAGGTTACGGTGAACACATTCATTTGGATATGATGTTTACTTGAACATGATGCTGATTCATGGCAGTTTTTAAATTGCGAAGGGCGAACACGTTCACTTGGACAGGATGATGATTCGTGGAAGTTTTTAAGGTGCGAATGGGGACGATAAGTTCACTCTTGTACACCAGTGGATCGTGTATAAACCTCCAGAGACGAAAGAACCACCTCTATTGCGTTGTTTAACGACTTTGCCATTAGCGATAGTAAACACCGAGAGACAGACAGAATCACCGAAAGCAAAGCCCTCAGCAAAAACTTCCATTTGAACCTGCTCCATGACTAGACTGGTGTAAAAGGCTCCAAGACTCCATTTGAACCTCACCGTAGACTCACCGTAGAGGACGACGACGACGACGTGCCACCACGAATTCAACCTGTAATGATTGATTGAAGTGGATCGAGTTGGAAGTGCCCACATCGATCTATCGGGATTTCTCCTTCCAGTGAATTGCACACGCTACCTCTTCTTCTTCATTTATGAGAATTGGAGTAGTTTTTCTCTCGAGGTATATACAGCTGATTCTTACATAAAAAAGCTAACTTTTGGTGTCGTCAGCTTCCATCATAGTGGATATGTGACAATGAATTAGGACCAAGTCGTTATATTGTTGACTCTTTTAGTTGATGGAAATATCTACGTTTTATGGATGAACAGTAGTAACGATCATTTCGGATTTGCATCCATATGCAGAAGTAAGCCATTTTCTTTGTTTTATCTTTGATAAAAACAAAACAAAACAAAACAAACAACGAGCAAAACGCTATGTTCAGGAAAGTAGTAAAAATGATGATTTAAGTTAGGATTCTATATCTATAAAATAGCCGAATAATGGATAAATAAAACGTTATATAGCGAAGGAGAAGAAACTAATTGTTGCAGATATCTCTAATGTATATAACGACATGTAAAACTGTTAAAGATACGTTTTCTTTTGTTGTTAGACATGTGGTGTTTGAAAAAAGAAATCATCATATTTTTAATAAATCATCCACTTAACGATGTATAAGCATGTCTTCTACATAAATGTTGAAATATGTAGATATTTAACATTCTCCATGAACCTGCTATATAATTCACAATATTCTTTCTGTCACTATACACCAAATAATTATCATCAAGATTACATAAGAATTCACTCTCTCAAACATGAAAACATAAAATTTATGGTATAGATATTAATTCTTCATTATACGGACTCTTTTTTTGATCCAGATACTAGTTCATTTGGTCCTGATAGATTAATACTATATTATATTATTGCTCGTTCCTTGGAAAAGAAACTTCTTTAATTAGATTCTTTGATTCCTTTTTCCTTAATGCACTGTGAGAAATGTACATGATATTGGAGGAAAAATCACTCATATCTGGAACTTCGAATAGATTAATCTAAATGCATATCCAGAAGGATTCATGAAAGGTGAAATAATCTCAATATACAAGAAAAATTCAATGATAAATTTTTTTTGATGAATTTTAAATTTCACAACAGTCTTTCGATGGTCCTAGACACTAGAGTGGTTCTATTTTATATTTAACCCCATTTCTTAGGGTAGTACTAACCCCAGTAAGAAGCTTAGGATCATAGCTACACGTACTATCTTTTTAATCATTGTTCCAAAGAATATAATTTGGAAAAATGAGAAGTTCTTGATGGTACTCTTCCGAATGGAAATGAACTACTGCAGAAATTAGAAGATATCCAATTTCTAAAATTTAGGAATCTCGCAAGTACTGCAGACTTGTCAGCCGAGTAAATATTAGCTCCTGAGAATTGAATTCTCCTTATTCCCATATCATTTAATTTTCTCTACAAGAAATTCAGTTTCTATGTTGAGCGAGTTAAAAGAATTGTACTTAGTGGTACACGAATTTAGGATGGCTTAGACTTAAGCTCAAATACCATAAGTTCGAGAAATTTACTTAACAAACCACCACCGAAAACTTAAGACTGTCAAATAGGCATAAGTAAGTAAGTATATTTAGAGTGAGATGAGTTATGATTACTTCGTCTAACCGTCTGAGTGAAATGCACTAGAAGATATATTTAGAATGTCAATAAAATTCCTCAATATAAATACAACGGCAGATGATTTTTTATGAAGAGTCCTGGATCATCTAAAGCCATACAAGGTTTGAATATCGCAAAGCAAAGATGAATGTCTTCAAGTCTACAACTTATATAATTTCATCCTCAATCCTACTCGAAATGTTTCTCTTTTCTTCAAACAGTTTACATTGTAGCCGTTACATCTATCTGTAACCATCAATCACAACGTAATCTAATTAACATATCGTTCTAAAATATCTTAAATAATGCCGGATCCAACTTCATAAATACATTAGGAAAATTTTAATATAAGAAACTCAAGTTTAGAATTTGGATTGGCAATTTCTACGTCAATCAAATCCTATGGAGAAAATGGAATCGGTAAACTCGCTAGTGGGTTGCTCAACATGGAAATTGCATGCAACTAGATTATTTGTGGAAAGCCAAGAGCAATCATATTTACTAACCTTTTTAAAATCGCTCTATTATCTAATATAGAGCGATGATCATATGTTAGCATAGAAGCCGCAGAGTTCGCCATGACAGTTGAACTCTCAGAGGAGGATACTGAGCAGCCCAAACGATCCCTCCAGTTAAATTATGTGCTTCAGCGCTTCCACCTTGATACTGTCGAGAAAGTTTTGAGTCGTGCACGCATGATCAGAGAAACTCAGAAAGTTCGCTTGTGGAGTTTGTGTCATATCCGACGAACAGAAGTAAGAGAACCAAGTGCCTTCTTAGTTGCCCGTGACCAAGGGATGCTGAGGTAGAGTCCGATCGCAGCTTTAATCGCCCTTCTTCTCGATCATACAATCGAAATGCTCCTGAAAGAGGTGGTCAAGTGATTCTTGAAAAATGGAAACTCACACCTATGTCACATCAGTCATGTCCAGCCTGTGCTAATTCTCCACCTCCCTTCAAGAACGCAATACTTGAGGACGGAGACAATGCCAAGATTAAGTAAGAAAAACCATGAACCATGGGGAATATAAAAAGTACTGCACGATGTTTCACCCTTGCACGCTGGAGATGTGGCTCTCTACACTTTCTAGTCCGAGTCTGCAGTACACGGCGTCACATCAGTCATGTCCAGCCTGCGCTAATTCTCCACCTCCCTGCAAGACGCAAAATTTAAGGACAAAGACAATTGCCGAGTCTGCAGTACACGGCATTGAATCCCGAAAATCTTCGCAATGTAGAGGGTTAGACGTCGCCCCTTACATTCCAGTCAAGAGTGAGTGAATGCCGAGTACGATGAGCGCTGTAAGGAAGGAGATAAGATGCTGCTAAGTATCACTGAAAGCCGGGAACTGATCAACCTTGGTTCCTTATTCCTTTGGTATCAGGGGAAGGCTGGGAATGAAGTACACCCTGGCAATTTCATTGTCGTCTGAGATGGAGAACAGAGCAGCTGAAATTGAAGTGGATCCACGAGAAAGGTATCGCAGATAGTTTCGCGTCGTCGACTACTGAAGCAGAGCTGAAGTCAATCAACGGGGTTTTCGTGCTTGAGAAGGGGAGTAGAGATATATCTCAGCTCGTTGGGAAAGAGGAGAAGACATGGGCAGTCTACGAGCGATATGTTTCTTCTGACTATTTCTGGGGATTTCAGTTCTGGGTACTGCACCCTCAGGTTCAGCGCAGGAGTGTCCCTTCTTGCTCAACCCAGAAGATGTGATACCCTCTTACTCGCATGACTACAAATCTGATGCATTTCTTGCGCTATATGATCAGGTGGGAAAAGTTGTTGCGGAATTTGTGAGCAATAATTCTCTTCCTGCCTATGCCGTAGAGGTGGTTCACAAAAATCAGACAATCTACACCTCCGGGCTCACCTCCACTCCATTCCGAGTCGCGTCCATCACTAAAACCATTACAGCTCTTGGAGCTATGATGCTGCGTGATCAAGGGTTGCTCAAACTCGACGATTCGGTCAAAAAGTACCTTCCGAATTTCACCATTATCAACCCTTGGGAGAAATATGACACCACCATCAGAGAGCTCATGGCTTACACTGCAGGGATGCCCCTCACTTTGTGCCGTTTTCTCCTCAACTGCACAGGTACTGAATCGGAATTTTGAAGCAGATATCAGGTATGGAGCTGGTTAGACCTCCTTGGAGCCGAGAGCCCGTCTACTCCAACTTGGGGTTCTCCATTCTTCGTCATACATGGGAGAGCAGGCTACATTGCCTTTCATGACCTGGGCAGAGTTTGTCACTGACAAGATTCTTAAGCCATTAGATATGACTGGAAGCGGTGTGGATATCAATAAAATCGAGTTGGCAACAAATGACAACCCATTTGCAAAGCAGGACCTCGGCTGGAGTGCACCAGCAGCACAAATGTGAGTATCTTAGTCATATCCCGCACTGTTGATCCGTGCTGCTTCTCCGTTTTTAGAAACATTTGATGAGTTTTGAAGAAACTGTTCCGGTTCTTTTGATCCATCACTTCTCTATCCTACTTATCTCTTCACTTGTGAGCAACCAGATTTAGAGTTGCAAAGTATCTATTCATCTGCTGCCTTGAAAAGTTGATCCTAGGCTGCAATGTTTTTCTACCACTGTTGTATCTCTATTGTTCTACCGTTCTTTCATCCTGTTGAAAGAAGAGTTGAAATTTGTAGGTTTGGATCAGTCTTCCAGTTATCTATGTATGGGACCTGTCCTCCGATCACAGTATGGAGTATTGGGGACGGAGTTTGACTGCTGGCAGATTTCTAATTCTGACCATCTTAGTGGTGCTATCTTCGTGTGGTGTTATTGTTCTGTCGACGTTAAAAGAAGGTTGAACAGGGATTTGTCTGCAGGTACTCCACCGTAGACGACCTCGCCAAGTATCTTGTGTTTCTCTTGAATGGAAATCCTGCGCTTCTTTCCAAGTCCTCGATCAGGGAAGTGGACTCGCCCAACCAAACTTTTGCAGATGGGAAGGCAGCCTACGGAATGCCTTGGGAGCTTCGCAAACTTGAGAATCACACTGACTTTATCATCACCAAAGCTGGCGATATCAACGGGTACAGGACGCAGATCGCCATGTACCCCACCTCACGATCTGGGAATAGCTGTCACCACTGTGTACACCCTGCCATTCCTCCCAGGTCCGAAGCGCTTAGTTGATAACCTCTTTGACGTTCTCATTCCAGGAATTCAAGGAACAAACCAACAAGTGCTAGCAGACTCCTATGTAGGTGTCTGTCTATAACTGCCAGCGGACCTCACCAATCAAGAGTCCTACACGGAACACTACAGTTCGGTCTCTTTGCTACGCTGAACCTTCCGTTTCGAACTGATGGTCAAAGTTCTCTCAAGCTCTAGGAACTCTCTCACTATTTCGCAAGGATGGTGAAGATAGTTCCTTCTGGATTGGCAGTTGTCCTTGTGTACGTTCGTACTTTGGACTGAGTGCAGGTCAGAATTCGACAGTCCAAATGCACCAGATAGTGTCTATGACGGCAAGTTGATATTCAATCTCACAGCGAAGTCTATGACTTATCCTGCAGTTGGTGCACAATGCACATTACTACGAGTTGACAGCACCTTATTTTTTCCGAAGAAAAGAGGTGTATCTTCTGGATGCTTTAGGTCTGAAGGAAGAATAACACACGCTCTTTCCCTGCACACTCCGGCGGACAAGACCAGAAAACCATTTCGTGAACCTTCTAGTGAACCAACAGCCCCGTTCTGGAGAGCTGTAAATTGTCCTTACACAAGAGGTACCTCGGGACGGCCAATCCTACTCATTACACCGAAAACTTAATGAAATATAATACACGTGTAGGCCTGTTCACCTGTATAATCTGTGAAGGTAAGGAACTAGGAAGTTCGGTGTAAAGTCCTTTGGTAGAGTGAAGCAGAACACTGGCGCATCAGGAGACATCCCGAGACGTAGTTCTTTGGACCTGCAGTCAAGTTTTAAACTGCATTGTTGAGGATGTGTGATAGCCTGGAGACGGTGCGGTTGGATGGAAATGTTTGTCTCGGTTGTTTTTCCATTCTCTCCAGGAGAGCTTGTATTGGGCTTTGCGTTCCAGTCTTCTCCCGATATTATCTTCTCGATCACCATTTTATCCTGATTAGAGCTGCGCGATCGTTTGAAGAATTAGAGTCCTTACTTACATGTCGGCGTCCAGTACATGCTAATCAAACATATCGGAAAAAGATTAACATTGACGGACATGAATATAAGGGTATGGTAGCACAGGAAGGACGTCTTTGTTTATAGTTTTGAGTAAACTGACAGTAACTGATCACCGTCGACCTCATGTTGTCAGTCTTGAAATATCCACTTGTGGTGGGACGCAACCTACAGAAAACGGAGACATTGGCGCTTTGGATGATCTGGATAAAACAATCAAAATGCTCCTGAAAGAATTGGTCAATTGATTCTTGAAAAATGATACCCACACCTATGTCACATTAGTCATGTCCAGCCTGTGCTAATTCTCCACCTCCCTACAAGAACGCATAACCTAAGGCAGAGACAATTGCCAAGATTAAGTAAGGAAAAACATGAATCATGGGGAATATAAAAGTACTGCACGATGTTTCACCCTTTCATGCTGGAGATGTGGCTCTCCTAACTTTCTGGTCCGAGTCTGCAGTACACGGTTTAATGCACATGGTCGCCTCTTCCATTAAGCGGAGCAAAGGAGCCGTTACAAGGCTGGTTAAATATAATTTACTTGAACGCGACTGAGATGCCGGGGGAATCAATGACATTGTCCAAGCTCAAATTCTTGTCCGGTCACTACTCACTTCCGAAGTTCTCCAAGAATCGACTCGTGCAAATCTTTCGTACTCGAATAAGGTGGGGTCAGTATTACTGTGCGGCACAAGTCCTCCTCACGAGGAATCATCTAGCTGTAGACCATCCTCTTAATTGGGTAAGTTTGGGAAGGTGGGTAAAATTTGTCATGAAAGGTAAGGTCATCTAAACCCCAGCTTCGGTAGTTCGATTAAATCACGACTTCTCTAAACTGTCACTAGAGAGGACTTAAAAAGGTGTGCATGTATGCTCTACTCTCACACATACTTTCGTATTTGAATGTGGTCGTCTCCAGTGAGAGAGGTTTCGCATGTTCCTGAGTTGCGGGGTTGTCCCTTCCTTCACGTCCATGAGTGGAGTTTCCACTCAAGAGTGAGTGAAAGCAGAGTACGCTGATTAGGGCTGTAACGAAGGAGATGAGATGCTGCAAAGTAACCCTTCCACTCACTGAAAGCCGCGAACTGATCAACGTTGGTTCCTTATTTCTTTGGAATCAGGGGAAGGCTGGGAATGAAGTACACCCTGGCAATTTCATTGTCGCCTATGATGGAAAACAGAGCAGCTGAAATTGAAGTGGATCCACGAGAAAGGTATCGCAAATAGTTTCGCGTCGTCGACTACTGAAGCAGAGCTGAAGTCAATCAACGGGGTTTTCGTGCTTGAGAAGGGGAGTAGAGATATATCTCAGCTCGTTGGGAAAGAGGAGAAGACATGGGCAGTCTACGAGCGATATGTTTCTTCTGGCTGTTTCTGGGGATTTCAGTTCTGGGTACTGCACCCTCAGGTTCAGCGCAGGAGTGTCCCTTCGTGCTCAACCCAGAAAATGTGATACCCTCTTACTCCCATGACTACAAATCTGATGCATTTCTTGCGCTATATGATCAGGTGGGAAAAGTTGTTGCGGAATTTGTGAGCAATAATTCTCTTCCTGCCTATGCCGTAGCGGTGGTTCACAAGAATCAGACAATCTACACCTCCGGGCTCACCTCCACTCCATTCCGAGTCGCGTCCATCACTAAAACCATTACAGCTCTTGGAGCTATGATGCTGCGTGATCAAGGGTTGCTCAAACTCGACGATCCGGTCAAGAAGTACCTTCCGAATTTCACCATTATCAATCCTTGGGAGAAACATGACACCACCATCAGAGAGCTCATGGCTCACACTGCAGGGATGCCCCTCACTTTGTGCCCTTTTCTCCTCACCTGCACAGATGCTGAATCGGAAATTTTGAAGCAGATATCAGGTATGGAGCTGGTTAGACCTCCTTGGAGCCGAGAGCCCGTCTACTCCAACTTGGGGATTTCCATTCTTGGTCATACATGGGAGAAGGCTACATCGCCTTCCATGACCTGGGCAGAATTTGTCACTGACAAGATTCTTAAGCCATTAGATATGACTGGAAGCGGTGTTGATATCAATAAAATCGAGTTGGCAACAAATGACAACCCATTTGCAAAGCAGGACCTCGGCTGGAGTGCACCAGCAGCACAAATGTGAGTATCTTAGTCATATCCCGCACTGTTGATCCGTGCTGCTTCTCCTTTTTAGAAACATTTGATGAGTGTTGAAGAAACTCTTCCGGTTCTTTTGATCCATCACTTCTCTATCCTACTTATCTCTTCACTTGTGAGCAACCAGAT
Organism: Lunularia cruciata; assembly: GCA_948567375.1. Lineage (NCBI taxonomy): Eukaryota > Viridiplantae > Streptophyta > Marchantiopsida > Lunulariales > Lunulariaceae > Lunularia > Lunularia cruciata. The sequence continues at coordinate 12,780,231 of OX419760.1, forward strand.
TTAGAGTTGCAAAGTATCCATTCATCTGCTGCCTTGAAAAGTTGATCCTAGGCTGCAATGTTTTTCTACCACTGTTGTATCTCTATTGTTCTACCGTTCTTTCATCCTGTTGAAAGAAGAGTTGAAATTTGTAGGTTTGGATCAGTCTTCCAGTTATCTATGTATGGGACCTGTCCTCCGATCACAGTATGGAGTATTGGGGACGGAGTTTGACTGTTGGCAGATTTCTCATTGCTGACCATCTTAGTAGTGCTATCTTCGTGTGGTGTTACTGTTCTGTCGACGTTAAAAGAAGGCTGAACAGGGATTTGTCTGCAGGTACTCCACCGTAGACGACCTCGCCAAGTATCTTGTGTTCCTCTTGAATGGCAATCCTGCGCTTCTTTCCAAGTCCTCGATCAGGGAGTGGACTCGCCCAACCAAAACTTTTGCAGATGGGAAGGCAGCCTACGGAATGCCTTGGGAGCTTCGGAAACTTGAGAATCACACTGACTTTATCATCACCAAAGCTGGCGATATCAACGGGTACAGGACGCAGATCGCCATCTACCCACCTAACGATCTGGGAATTGCTATCACCACTGTGTACACCCTGCCATTCCTGCCAGGTCCGGAGCGCCTAGCTGATAACCTCTTTGACGTTCTCATTCCAGGAATTCAAGGAATAAACCAACAAGTGCTAGCAGACTCCTATGCAGGTGTCTATAACTGCCAGCGGACCTCACCAATCAAGAGTCCTACGCGGAACACTACAGTTCAAGTTCAAGGGGGAAATATAACCGTGGAAGTCAATGCTACCTTCGGCCTCTTTGCTACGCTGAACCTTCCATTACTAACTGATGGTCAAAGTTCTCAAGCTCTAGGAACTCTCTCACTACTTCTCAAGGATGGTGAGGAGAATTCCTTCTGGATTGGCAATGGTCCTTGTACAAAATATTACTTCGGAATGAGTGCAGGTCCAGAATTCGACAGTCCAAATGCACCAGATAGTGTCTATGACGGCGAGTTGATATTCAACCTCACAGCGAAGTCGATCACTTATCCAGCAGTTGGTGCACAATGTACATTACCAACGAGTTGACAGCACCTTATTTTTTCCCGAAGAAAAGAGGTGTATCTTCTGAATGCTTTAGGTGTTCGCTTGTTCCTGCGCACGCCGGCGGACAAGAGCATAAAACCATTTTGTGAAGCTTCTAGTCGAAGCACCAGCCCTGTTCTGGAGAGCTGTAAATTGTCCTTACACAAGAGGTACCTCTGGACGGCCAATCCTACTCATTACCCCGAAAGCTTCACGAATATAATACATGTGGAGGCCTTATCATGTGTATAATCTGTAAAGGGAGGTAAGGAACTAGGAAGTTCGATGTAAAGTCCTTTAGTAGAGGGAAGCAGAACACTAGTGCATTAGGAAACATTCCGGGACATTGTTAACTTTTGGACCTGCAGTCAAGTTTTAGACTCCATTATTGAGAATGTGTGATAGCCTGGGGGCGTTGCGGTTGGATGGAGATGTTTGTCTTGGTTGTCTTTCCGTTTTGCATTCTCTCCAGGAGAGTTTGTAGTGGGCTTTGCTTTCCAGTCTAGCTTCCCGATATCATCTTCTCGATCACCATTTTATCCTGATTTGAGCTGCGCAACCGTTTGAAGAATCAGCGTCCTTACTTACATGTTTGCGTTCAGTACATGCTAATCAAACATATCGGAAACAAATTAACACTGACGGACATGAATACAGGGTGCTGGTAGCACAGGAAGGACGTCTTTGTTTATATCTTTGAGCAAATTGAAAGTAACGGATGACCACCGACCTCATGTTATCAGTCCTGAAATACCATTTGTGGTCGGACGCGACCTACGGAAAACGGAGACATTGGCGCTTTGGATGGGGTGATAAGTTCCACTCTCAGACCCTAATCGAAGTCAAATTGATGAAATGGTAATTTTGCAATGGGAAACGGTAAACCCACCTCAGGTTTCCTGCTTATTCATCTCACTCCTCTTATCCAGTATCAGTAATAATTTTGCAATTCATTAAACATTGCCATCGATTCAGTTCTTTTCCTGACAGGCGTTTGATATGAATCTATCCAGACAGGTATATGCCCAGTAATACGTTTTTCTTCTCAGCTTGCTTGGTCATTCCTCATCGCGGATCCCGGGTTGACGACTCTGATTGAGGCGGATTGTGTAATTCAAAGCCCCATATACGCGCTCGCACTTAAGGTCTTGATCTGGCCTTTATCACCTGGAAGTTGGGAGTTTAGACATTCTCCTCTGATCGGTCATGGTGTACTTAAGGCACTAGGGATTAAGAAAAATGTCTGATATCCTGACTTGCAGATGACAAAAGTCGATCGCCCATTAAATGATCCTACAACTCGAGACTTGCAGCGACTAATAAAAGTGGGGTCGATGTGTTTCTTCTTTGCGACTTACTAACCTAATCTGGGCAGAATCTCAGGCAATGCACAATGGATGCTATGATCTCAAGGAACCCAGGCAGGCAACTGCATCCACTGTCGTTACCTGCTAAGTCAACTCTCAACTTGAGGCGCCCTTTTACCAGATTTAGAGCTGTCCTTGGCAGAAGGATAAAAACTGCCAGAGAAAAATCGACTACTGGCATAACCTGGGAGCTCAAACTTCTCAGGTGTACCAAAGGATGCAGGAGAGCACCGGGTTTATTGTGACCGAAGACCCAAATCTGCCGAGATGCTATTTTGGGTGTAACCCACAAGCCCGCCAGATTCTCTGAACCTCCTAGAGTTGACTGCGGTTTTAAGTTGTAAGCGGAAGTAGCAGTACCGTTCGCCAACTTGGCAGCTATCAACAAGGCATTGTTATAGCCCTTTTAAGCTTGCACCTGCGACGAGGTAAAAGTAGTTTGAGTTCCGTTCCCTTAAAGCTGACTAGAAATAAGCACACCGATCGTAGGACTTGGATTGCGATACGCCACCTACTCTCTGAGCGGTACTATCTCAATCAGAGTGAAGTATGAAGCTGTTGGGAAACTTTGACTTCTGACGCTTAAAACCACCCGCATTGTTTCAACATTGCACCTGTAAACATGCAAGAAATATACAGAGAAAATCAAACTCAAAAATCGGTGAGGAAAGTCGAATTCCCTCCTACAGTAACGGATTTTATGTGTGGGATCCAACATCAACAGTCCATGACCTTGACGACATCAGATCATCTCTATTCGTAAATTCTGCCCACAGGGATATATGAAGGGATCTCAACACCCTAGGCAATTAGATCCCTTCAGTTCAAGAAATTGGATCTTTCTCAAAGAGGAGAGTATACTAAAGTTCAAGAACCTGCTAGACTTCAAAGAACAGGAACTGTTCTCTTCACTTGAGATGTCGAAGCACGGCATATCTATCATAAGTCAAAACCTACTCAAGAGAAAACGCAATCCTGTTCAATTGATCTAAAAGTTATACACTATACTTTAACTCAACCGCGAACTTACAGGCGAAAGGAAGGTTACACTAGCCGCTTCAGGTTCTCAGATTTGACCGCCTGCTCCACAATGTCAGGCTTGGCCTTCTCCAAGTGCCAGCACATAGAAAAAATCAAAATTGTGTTGTCATCACACTCTATGAATACTCTCCTGCCACACCAAACCAAAGTCCACATCTGTTCAGGAGAACAGGAACCAATGTCCTTAAATTTTGCTTCCTGGCTATCTGATTCCTACATACCAGTTGGGGCTCTTTTAGCATTCCCAGAGACAAGGAACTGACCGATATGAGTATCCACAACCAGGTGAACCAAAATCGAAGATAATCTAAATAATCTACATACCGCTGTACTTAGGTTGATCGCTTCACAAAGTTGTAACTAAACTGCATCTCTAATCCCTAGAAATTTCAAGTGGACCTGGCTCTTCGGATCCTGTGATCTACCTCCTCTCTTCTGCAACAGGCTGCTGAACACATAAGGCTTTTCTCGAGTGGCTCACCTATGTTCATCTCCAAGGATGAAATCTCGGCAACCACTCGAATTGACCCGACAATGAGTGGCCAGCCTCGGGAATTGAAACCCCAGCCGTGTTTCGTTTCACAATCGAATTTTTTAGCATATCAAGACATGCAGCGCCGTCCTCCGACCTACACCACTACGAAAGGATTCAACCCAGGCTGAAAGTTGAATGCATTCCATTTGGTTCCAAAAAAGTCACAAACATCTTCATCAGATGCAAGAGCTGCGGGTAGTGAGCCCCACTCCTTGCTGAGCACGTTGTAAGTCACCACTGGATTACTCGCTCTTCCACCGAAGTAGATGTGGCTGCCATCAGACACAGGGTGATTGAAGACCGCATGGTTAATCGTTGCTGGAGGCCCACGAGCCACCTCTGCCAATTTACAAGTATTCGACTCGAACTTGGTCAATAAAATACTCTGCTTGGGAATTATCAATCCCTCCAAGTCCCCCCGCAGGACCAGAATCTCCTCGATCGGTGGGGAGGCCCTGGACACCACCGCCATCAAATCACCCCCACATAATACCAAGCTCACCGACGCAGAGGGACCTTCCAAAGAATGAGACAAGCTGAACCTTGAAACTGTCCCATCCTTCACATTGAGCGCCAGCATCACAATCTGCTGAGACCTGGATATTTTCCCAGTGACCAAGTAGAGGATACCATTCAAGTACCCACTCGGGGGACACAGGCAAAATGAATCATCCGTGGTGAATTTGGTACAGACCCAGGAATCAAGGCTGGAGTTATAAATCTGTGCGTCGTAGTCGTGACGATTGGGTTCGGAAGTTTGGGAGTCCGAAAACAAAATCACCTCATAAGAATTGGAGTCCTGGCACATGTGTATAGCAAGTCCATGACCCATGTTAGGTCGTCTCGGCAGCAGCTTCCAGCTCCTGGTAAGCACATTGGTAATGTACAGGTTCCGTTCCGAATTACCTGCTTCGGGAATGACGTACCCACAGAGCAGACATCCTTCCACTTTCACCTGTAACCGGCTGAAATTCTCAGGCAGATATGACAGCAGCTTCATCTTCTTCCATCGTTGTGATCCTCTGTCATAAGCAATGAACCTATCCCCGTTCAAAAGCGCTGGACAGTAGATTTCCCATTTACTGAAGCAGTTTGACACTAATTTCTGAAACGAGGAAACAGAACTATTGCCCTCAACTACTGGCGCTACTTTATCATACCACGTCTTGGACAGAACCCTCGCCTTGAAGAGAGATGGGAAGGGCATCATCGAGATGATTTTCTCCACTAACTCATCCGGGAACATCCCAATTCTCCTGTCCATTTCGGATCCCCAACCACAGCTAATTCTCTGGACAAACTTCTAATTCTCCTCAAACCACAAAATTTCTGGAATTGAACGAACACAGTTGCACCCATCATCCCATCATTTCTCATGCAGCTTTATCGGACCGCCTGCGAATGTACTCTGATTCTTCAACACTGCATGCACTCAAAGACCTACTCTTTCCAACCCAATCCGATTAAGCCCATTTCGGCGTTGCCAGCATTGGTGCTGGGTATCATTCATACCAATCCAAACATCATTGCCGCCATCCACCAAATTTCGCACTACCAGCTTGCCTACCTGCTGAGAAGTCACAACTTGCGGTATGCACCGAATGAAAGCCTTCCTCACTAGCAGGCAGGATTTGATGGTGAAACTCGGGCCAAGGTATAAACTTCTTCCGCCGTTCTAAACGGAATTTACAGAGTAATCTCGAATGAAGCTGCCGGTCGGAAAGCTCCACTAAGCAGCTAATAATACTAAAAGCATTCGCCTCTAGGAAGGTGGAAAGAGTTCACGGAGGGTCTTCACAGCAATTACAGAACCAACAACTTGAGGGAAAAAGTTAGTGTTGTGTTTCGCTCAGAACACTCAACGACACCTCCATGGGTGGGATCACGACGTGCCTCTTTTCATAAACTGCTACTCATTTTCCTTCATTCCAGTCACTCTACTCTTCCCCTCTCATTATCTCTTTTCGGGGCGCCCCCTTTGGCCAAGGCGGGGGGGCTCTTGGGTGTCAAAGAACTTCCCCCCACGCCTTGGCCAAATGTGGCCCCGAAAAGGACTCGAAAAGAGTGAAAGAACCCGCAGTTCGGTCTCCAAACATTGCGCTGCTGAGCTCATCCGCTTAATTTGGCAGGAGCTCAGACAAGTCCGAAGAAGGCGTTCTCCAGCCACAGGCTTCTTCTGTCTTTTTGACCTCTACCCCATATTTGGAAGATCTGTTAGCGCAACAGAAGCTCATCTTCCACGGATGGATCAATATTCTCCGTCAGTCCGTTCCCCGCCACACTCCTCGGGACTCACGCGGTCCCACTGCAGGAGCCGCTGCTAATGCCTGTCTCTCCTCTTGGCGGATAAGTGTCGTGATCTGCACTAATTTAGCGGGACCACCATCGGGCAAGGCAATACTGTACAGTATTCCTGGACTCCTCTCCCAACGTTCCTGGAGGAGGAAGGGATAATATTGAAAGTATAATCCTGGATTAATCCTGATAATCCTGACTCTATTGGGGCTTAGCCTCATGTTACCTTTTTAGTCTCTCCCTTGTACCTTGTACGGCTTGATGGGGTCTCCCCATCCTTCGTCCTACGCGATCGCCATTCTTTGATTAAACTAGAAAGGAAATAAGTTCCACAAGTTTGATGGTGACACGAAAAATCTATCAATATACATGTCTAGTTTCTTTAGTTTCTTTCTTTAGTTTCTTAAGTTTCTTCTATCATTATACGTTCCCTTTGATTAAACTAGAAAGGAAATAAGTTCCACAAGTTTGATGGTGACACGAAAAATCTATCAATATACATATCTAGTTTCTTTAGTTCTTAAGTTTCTTCTATCAATTTACATTCCTGAGAGATCGCTGAAGCTGCGGGAGAGTGTGGAGACGGGAGAGTCACGAGACAATATCTATATTTTCTGAGGTCTCTCTAGCACGTAGCACTCGAGTGAATAGTCAATTCTCTCGTTTTTCAATTTCGGTTCCATTGGCACCTAGTAGAAGAGTTATGGAGTAGAAGAGAATGGAGTAGAAAGTTATGAGGATTTTTAGTTTTTTTAGGGTTTAGAGTGATTATTACACATTTAGAGTGATGGGTTGGGAATTTTCATTTCCAATCTCTTGGATTTTATGATTAAGTTCCATGTGAATTTAGTTTGAAAACTTTGGAGATGGAAATTGAAAGTTACTAGAGTTATAGATTTTAGGGTTTGGAGAGATTGTTTTCTTATGTGAGTTTGGATGTGAGGGGTTGTGGTTTTGCAGATATGTGGAGATATGGAGAGGAGCAACATGTGTTACAATCATTATTCTTGTGCTAGCCATGGTTACACCTTCCCATGTGGTGTCGCCTAGAGCGGGTCGGGATACACCATGCCCGGTGTGTCACCAACGCTTTACCTCGCAAGGGGTAAAGACCCATGTGGGAAGGATGCACCAGTACTATGATTGGACCACTTGGGATGCCCACGTGAGACGAGCGACCACATCGACAGCAGTGACACTCAAGATTGCACACGCTTCTTCTATCCCTTCGTTGATCGTTCCAGGGATACCAATCGAGTCGTGGGAGTGGTTAGCTTCTCAAGCGGGTTGCATTTTGGGGTTATTTGAGACTAGTTTTCCATGTCCACGTCTATTCCATAAGCTACCCCGCACACTCCATGATTAGGCTAGATAGGCTTTTTGCCTACCACTTGATCATTTGGCACGTGATCCCTTGGACAACTTAGCATGGTTCTTATTTCTCTTACTCCCTCGATGGTGACTTTGTTATGCTAGAGAGGGACGTGCGGGGCATAGAGAGGTGGCTGCTAGATTTTTTTGATTTTGAGCGGGGGATTGGGCAGCCCTTCAAGAAGAGTCTGTTAGGGCTACACGATTTAGGAGACAAGCATCGCCACTTGATTATGATGATATAGGACATTGGGTTAGGCGGGAGAGTTTAGTAGAGCAGCACAAGCGCTACACCCTTTGTCTATAAAGAGTCCTACTGATGAGACTATCTCTTCCCTATGCTCACTACATCCTATAGCAGTAGAGGGACTACCATTAGAGGTCTTAGATTATCAGCCTGAGCAGCCTTTATGTCTTGATAGGTCGCTATCTGCACAAGCATTGTGCACTGCCCCTCGCCTTTCTCATAAGGCTTGTTAGGGATGGTTTATGAGCACCTTAGAGATTGCTTCCAGGCAGATGATCCTTCTAGTGGTTTTACCAAGTTGTTTCAGGTGGCTGTAGCAGTAGCGAGAGGAGACATTCCTATGTTTGTTAGTCGGGTGTTAGGTGTTAGTTGACTTCTTGCAATGGAGAAGGACATGGGAGGCATTAGACTAATTGCTATTGGAGAGATCTTCTTGCGGGTGGTCAGTAGTACCATTGTCCTTCAGCATCGTTCTCACTTTTGATAGCACCTTAGTCCACATCAGTTTGGAGTAGCTACACTTGGTGGATGTGAGGCTATTTCTCTAGGCATTAGAGCACTCCTAGATATCCATCCGGAGTGGGTCGTCCTACAAATGGATGTTGAGAACGCTTTTAATAGCGTCTCACGGGCATCCATCTTTAGAGAGCTTAGGGAGGCTGGTGGATCCTTGGCAAGTCTCATTCCTTTTGTGCGGTCTTTTTACGGCTCTCCTGCTTCCCTTTACTACCAGCATGGTGGTTCACAAGAAGGAGTCACTGTCTTGGAGTCAGCTGTTGGTACACGTCAGGGAGATCCTTTGGGGGGGGGCTTATTTGCCATGGCTCACTTTAGAGCTCTCTTATCTACTACTTTGGCCATGCTAGGTTGTGTATTTCCCTCCTTGGCAGATGATACACACATTGTAGGCCCTGTAGATTAGATTAAGCAGGCCTTTGACTACTTGACTACCGAGCTACATCTAGTAGGCTTGAGAGTCAAGGTGTCAAAGTGTAGGGCATGGTCCCCTTTAGGTATCCCTCCCCACCTTGAGCTTCCAGAGGGGTGTATCACATCTACAGATGGACTTTGTGTTCTTGGAGTGTTGGTAGGATCGGAGGATTTTGTCACATGCTTCTTAGACGTTGCCCTTGCAGAGGATGTTCTCCATGTGGATGACCTTCCATTATTAGGAGATCCACAAGTGGCATTTGGTATAATCTCTTCCAGTATTGCTCATCGACCATCCTACCTCATCCGTATAGTTCCCCCCTCACTGTCCTTCCTATCATGTTTGGGAGCATTTGATAGGAGGATTATGGGAGTCTTTGATGATATTATTGGACCAGGGACTTTTAAGTGTGTGACAAGGGATTTAGCACATAGACATACGGCTCTGCCGATCTCATGTGGTGGGGTTGGCTTGCTTTCTATGGATGAGACGGCACCTATAGCAATTTTGGGTGGTTGAGCTCTCTCAACATTCCTACTTTCCTCCCATTTTGTGGTTGTTGATAGGCCGGTTTTGAAGACTTATGTGACAGAGGTGGAGGGAGGATCCTATTCTCTCCAGGTGTTATTGCGGCAGACAAGATATAGTGTATCCTCTTGAGCATGAGAGGAATTTCCACCTTTTGCTTCACTATCGTCAGATTGGACTAGAGGTTTATAGTCTTCCTTGATGGAGCGATAGTGTGAGCATACGTTACATTCTCTCTTAATCGACTCGTCCATTCCTCAAGCTACTAGAGCACATCTTTGCTCTTGCTCCGACAAGGGTGCAAGCTCTTGGATCCTAGCTCGATCGTGCATTAGGGCATTCCAACTCGCACCAACTACTTTCTCTACAGCGATGAGGTTTCGCCTAGGTTTGGTCCACCCATCTGCATCTTCATTACTCACTTGTGAGTGTGGTTCTACACTAGATGCAGCAACGGTCCACATGACACGGTGTCCTTTTGGAGGACAAAGGATAGCTACCCATGATACCATTAGGGACAAAGTGTTTGCTATGGCACTAGAGAGTGGATACTTGGCTTGGAAGGAGCATTCGTATGCTTTGCAGACGACACGCGTCAGGGTAGACTTATACTTGGTCCGAGATGATCAGGTGACAATAGCGGATGTTGTGGTGATGGACCCTATACGGGATACAGTTTTGGAGGGAGTGATTACCCATCTCCCTGGATGGGCGGCGAGTGCAGCAGCAGGTCGCAAGGTCTCCAAGTATAGGGGCATGCAGCGAGGTCACCTCTTTGTTCCTCTAGCCTTGGAGTTATATGGAATGATTGACACGGGATTTGACACATTTGTCAAGGAGTGCACGAGAGCTTATCATGTTAGGCGTCCAGGGTTACCACTCTCACTTTCATACTTTGTAGCATATTTTAGACAGCGAGTGTCCATTGCTCTATAGAGGGCAATGGCTGGTGCAATCCAGAGGAGAGCAATCACATTGGGTGATGTTTCTTTGGATGCTCCAATTGTGTGTAGACCGTACGACTTGTGTAGCTCAGATATCTTAGGTGCAGTAGGGCAGAATTCTCATATAGACTCTATTGGGGCTTAGCCCCATATTACCTTTTTTGTCTCTCCCTTGTACGGCTTGATGGGGTCTTCCCATCCTTCGTTTTTTCTACGCGGTAGCCTTTTGCAGTTTCTTTTGAGGTATGCTTCTTGAACTACCGTGGAGGTATAGAGAACCTGAGGATGAAGAACCTCAATCAAACCAGTGACAACGATTGCATCAGAATGCTTGTAATATCACTTCGAGCACATGAAGTGCAAGCTTCAAACTTTTAACGCTATCACATAAAGTTTCACTTTATATATTCAATAAGTAATTTGATGCATCAGGGAGCTACAACTCAGAAAGTTAATTTACAAAAGGGGAATGGGCTCCCATAACTTCAAATTGTACATCATTAAGATTAAGTTCAAGGGTCCCCCTTGAACTTAATCTTAATGATAGTGGAACTTAACACATAACTTATCAAATTAATGGTTTTGAGCTCTAGTGTGATTTTGAACCTACATTTGATTCGCGAGAGAGATCATACAATTTCGTAGAAGATTTACAGAATCATACATACGTTGAAATGCAACTCTCGTAACTTTTCATTAGGGAGAACTTTAGAACAGCACTTCTCCTCAATTGATATCCCTATTTTACCTCTTAAGTTTTTTCCTTGTACGGTTTGATGGAGCTTCAGGCCCATCCTTCTTGTTATCTTCGCGTGTCGCTTTTACTTTTTATTTCACGATCGCATGGGCTTTCAAAGTTAGGTCAAATAGCTCCTCATCATAACGAACACTTTCGAAGACAATCAAAGTTAGATTAATATTCATAATCTGTCAAGAACTTACGATAAAATTGTAGTCATAAACTTTGGAAAATGTCTTAAAGGCCTTGATCTTTTCTTATTTGAAACAAAGGTTCAAGAAATTCAAGACTTAAGAATTTCCTCGGTGCTTGTTCACTTCAAAACGTACATATCTCCATGGGAGGCGAAGGTTATAGACACGTTTTTAAGTGTCTAGTTTTCGCAACTAAAAGTCTTGGATTCCATACGCATTTACCTCTTCTCCACAACATGATGATTGCAATTTAGCGAAATGAAATGGAATGAAACAAAATCAAATCAGCATTCCATTTGAATAGAACCTGCAAGTCTTAAGTAAAGTGGACTGGTCAGTGCCCACGCGAGGAAGATGTTCTTGTTCTTGGGCATCTGACAACTCAGAGGATATACAGTGTGTACTCGGTTTCAGCGTGCTTGGGAATCATCAGATTGAGTCTCCATGCACCTACTGTACGTTGTACGGGGGATGAATCAGCGCCTCAACTTTACAGAGGAGTTGTCGCACTGTGGTCCTCACAAATGAGCTGAACCTTCCACGACAGCGTTCTATGCGAGAACTTTTCTTCGGTGGACGATCTCATCTACACGACAGGAATATGGACGGATAAGTTTCAGTTCGTCTGACTCTCTCGCACTGGACAAACTTCATTGCGAGCCTTGCAGCATCAGCTCAATCGGAACTTTAAGGTTTATAAAATTCTTGGCGTGAATATGATATATCTTCCATTCATTGAAACCCGCTCCGGGCAGCCATCATCAATGTCACCCTCTTTCATACAGCGTTTTAATCAAAGGGAACAAGAGACTGGTTCATACGACCGAGGCAGTTGTTTCAGAAGGTTGCTAGAAACTATCTTACTGCAGTAGAATCTTCGTACAATAATGGTGTTTCCATCAGTGAGGTGGTCTCTTCCTACACCTTCTGAAGAAGGACCATAAGTTGAATCAGGGAATGACCTGGGGCTCAGGGACCCCGGATTATTGTTGCGAATACCCACATATCCCAGACATGCTGAGAAGTGTGCGAAATGCGCAGCAGCCCCTTTGCAAGACCTTCGGCTACCTCTTATATCTCCATATCCAGATAGTTCCCTTTCTAATTCTTGGTGAGCCAAATAACTGGGCCACTGTTGATTCCAAGAGCACAAGTGTCCACTGAATGATCTCCTCCAGTTTGCTGAGTGTGAAGAAGGAAATTGACATTTTCGTGGTTGCCAGACGCCGAGCTAAGATTGAGGTTTTGTGTGGGAGGGCCTCTCAAATAAATGACCAGCATCTGAACTCACCAATGTCAAACGGGAGAATCTACAACTCTGAGGGTGCCAAACATGAATTCCACACACGGTAGTACAATCATCTTAGAGGTCGGGGGAGTGAGAGTGTGAATATCCGCAATTATACCCATGCAGGTGTTTGAACTCACGAGAGGCCAAGGGAACAATGGAAAGAAATCTTACCGGACAGTTATAGAAGTTAGGACACATACCAACCTCAAACTAAACTGTCTACACTCTTCAGAAACTGTTGCTTGTCATTCAGGTTCCGTGGCTATTTTCAGCATCTGAGAATGACCTCCTCGGAATAATGTTGTGATTAACTGGCCTAAACAGCATATGAATAACATATAAGATCCATGGTAGAGAAGTCATTGTTGCATGATCCTTACGACTCCCTTGAGTGGTACGAGTTGAAAACAAAGCAAAGCTCAAACAGCCACTGAAGTAAATCCAGACTCGTATTTCTCGTTCCAAGGAGTAAGGAAACTATTTCTACCAAGTTGTTTGATCTTCAAGTAAGAAGAAGGTCGGGTTGTACGAGTAGAATGAGAAATGTACTCACATGTACAGAACAACAGTATGCAGGCAAATATTCTCAACCTACTCCAGTTGCTCTTCGACACTGATGAAAAGACACCTTCTCAGAGAACATTACAACTGCCCATTGTACTGTGTATCACCAATGATCCCTGAACGCAACGAGGGCATGGACGAGATCACTCCGAACTAATATGCAGTCACCTATGCTGAGAATGTATATTTACGGACAATATCCTTTGACGATACTTCGTAACATGTGTGAATTCTAATGACTAGCCTTTACATTCTTGCATGTGACAAGCAACTTCTCCCGTATTGTAGACACAGCATCCTACCTCCACTCCTCAGGGTATCCAGAGTCACCTTCGGTTTCTGCCCAGCAAACGCTACAATAGGTCCTTATCGCTTTAAGCATACAGTCAATGTCATGGGGAAATACCCATCTCTGATAAGGTTCGAGAACTCGATTGATTTCGACAATCCTACAAAATTTAGTGATTCCATGATATGCTCGCGAACTTCTACTGTCAATCAGCTGTTGTACGCAGTGCCCCTGGCGTTTGTATACTGATCACGTCCCCTATTGTAGATATTCTGCACCAGCTCTTCTGTGCCGCTCGCATGGTGGCTTTCGGTATGCTTCGCTACTCATCCACATTTCTCACCATTATCCAGTAGAAGATTACAATCGCTATACCATTCAATCGAGTTCCAACTCTTACTCATTAATGCAACAAGTTCGGTGAGAATGATAACGAGTTACTTCACGATTTCAAGCCAGAGATCCTGCTTGGCCTCCAAGACTTCGCTCAGCTGCTGATGCTCTCAGAGACGTGGTACAGCTCTTTCTTGAAGGATTTCTTAGTCACACTCTCGTTGTCTACCGTGCCCGGAACCCATGAAACCGTCTTACGATGGGATGATGACCCCGCGTTGTTTTTCGACAACTTATATTGAGCTTGTTTTGAAACGCTACTGGTGGGCAACGAAACAGATCTCTCCATCTTACGCCTTCTCCTCCTCCTCCCGCTCCAAGCTAGATAGGTTTCTGATCACAAATGTAAGCTTGAAGGCTTTCCCCTTGTTCTGCGGATCCAGGCGAGGAAACTATAGCACTGCACTTGCACAAATCCTAGGAAGAAAATCGATCCACTGTATTTCCTTAGTGCTACTTGAAGAACTAGAATTGCCGTTGAGAAACAAGGTATTGGTCATCTCTACTTATTTCCTCCGCGTCTCATTGCCACAAGTCGCTTATCTGGCAGACTCGGTCAGAGCTTTCCTGACATCGGTCCGGCATGACATTCCATTTGTTCAAGACCATTGGTCGTACTGTCATGTACTATGTTCACGAATCACGATCCATTCAGAATGAAACTAAGCAACGATCTTGATCAAAGAAGCGTATGTCTTGCTTGACCGTGGAGCTTGGGATGTGGTTAGCGACCAGCGCAGTAGCGGTGGTGTTCACGGGCTACTAGTAATATGCAACTTTCATCAAAGACTACACGTGCGGTGCACTTGTTTGCTACACTGTAGCTTTGCTTACTTACCAACTGACATGACGAAGTCATGGCAGAGGAACTTGGAGAAGGTTGGTCCAGTAAGAGTAAGAGTAAGAGTAGCTTCAAGTTGCAGCCTTGCAGGATATGGGTGCAAGAATCCTGGTGCTCAAGACTATGATGACGCGTAACTTAGTGGTGATGGAATCAAGCATCTTGTGGAAACACGGTGGGGTCACTGTGATGAGTGCTAGAGCCACTTGAACAGCCCGTTTTAAATCCACTTCTAAATCAGGTACTTCATTTTGACGCTAATTCATTTTGACGCTGTACATATTGTAACTATTGTAACCCTTTCCATAGCCAAGACTAGAACCCTACCGCGTGTGAAAACAAGTAGTGTGGGAAGACCCCATCAAGTCGTACAAGGAAAAGACAAAGAGGGTAAAATGGGGCTAATAGTATAGAGCTGAATATTTGTAATTAATCCGTATAGTAGAACGTGCTTGAAAGATTTCTTGGAAGTCTAAGGACTTCAAGGGAACCTATACAATCAAATGGTCTCCTCTTTACAGGGTGGACCCTGTGAAGAATATATTTCCCATCGTAAGTTCGAGAAAGTCGTCGACAAAGCTATGGTGTATTAAGGATCAACTGAGAGAGGGGTGAACTAAGGAAGAGTTGTATCTTTAGCCTTTTGGCAAGGAGGCACTTGCACACAAGGTGTAGCCTGTGGGGATGTTACACTGCTCTTGCTTTTGATTGACTTAGAATTTACGTCAATTAGGCTCTTGAGGACACACACGCACACACACACAGAGGGAATGAGATAGGAGTGAAATATATCACACAACATATGAAGCAGTTGTTCCTCAACTTTAGAGCACCGTTAGTTAAATTAGTGGCTTCTGAATATTTACTGAAGGAACAAAGAGTTGAGCCCGGGTACATAAGGTGAAGGTAAATACTAGTTTTTTCCATCAACTCAAAATACGCCACCGACAATATTAAACAAACGAAACGGATGAGAAGGGGATTTCACAGTCCAGTACAATACAAAACAAATAAATAAAGGATGGATTTTGTTCATTTCAGCTAAAGACCTGCCCCACCCAGCAGCACTTGTCAAAAGTAGTGACGCTGCATCAGAAACGAATTTGCTTCCACTGAGAGTTGAACTCAGGACCTCCCGCTTACTAAACGGGTGCTCTAGCCAACTGAGCTATAGAAGCTGCTGCCGGAGACACTTGGAGAGATTTTCTTTATATTAAATCTCCAAATCGTATGTGTCTCCAAATATAGCTTGGAAATTAGGTTGATGATTGGATTTGGACTTGGTAATTCAATCAGCCCTTATGTATGCAATGTATTTGACTCCATAAGTAACTTAAGCTAAGGTAACAACTTTTTCGTATAACTTTAAAACCCTTGCATCGAGTACCATGGCCGGGCCCTCGTTTGGAACTGTCCTCAGGATTAAAGACTTTTCTGTTTAGGAGCCGTGGGACTCTCCCATGGCAAGCAGGCTTCCTCCCAGGACAAGAAATCTTAATTCACACTTCCGAAGACCTTTCAAACACGTTTACCAGAGTACCGTGGGTTAAGTTAGTCAAACGAACTATCTGTCCTACTAAGTAACTTACAACTCACAAAGACTCAATATAGAAAAGCCTGCAATTCCCATTGTCTTCGCTGTGAGACCTGCACGGGTGTTGTGTCTTTTCCACTTAAACGATGCGCTCGAATAGAACTTGAAAGGATGGTTTCTTCTATGTGGAGTGTATGATGAAGTGGAACTTCAGCACTCCGCTGCTTTTTCAACTCATAGAGATCTTCTTATGGATGGGGTACATATAGGTTAGCAACATTCTCGGAGTAGGTTTCCTGGACCTACCGTACTTCGGCATCTTGGGATGGTGCTGAAGTCATCCGTTGCTATGACAGTGTCACCGGGGTCTATGAGACTTTCTTGTAGTATCCTGGTCAATGTGCAGCAGAGCGAAAGTGTCTACTGTATCGGCAGCCGCCATACTCCTCCACTTGCTGCCGGTCCTTTCGCGGTATCACCTCGGACGGGCAAAACCCGGGTACGTGCTGCAGTTGCACTTCAAGGTTTCAAATGATCAAAATAAAACTGAAACCGAAAAGCTATTTATCCCAAACCCAAACCATGAGATCGGGGGAAGGTGAGTCAGGCTCCTGTTCGAAGGTGCTTTGTGAAGCGAACTGTTGATGCTCAGGGAATGAGGGCATGGATCACGATTTTTGCTGTCGCTTGGCGTATGGTTGAGGGAACGGACTGCAATTTTAGCTGCTGCTAGTGGAATGAGGGAATCACTCCGATTTCAAGCGTTGCTGCGAATGAGAAAATAGAGAGCGATTTTAGCTTTCCTGCTGTCGAGGTTACCATACGGTCTATCTTCGCTTTCTAGAAGGTTTTTCACAATACGTGTTGGTTCATGCATCCTCCAAAGTCAATTTTTGTTTTCTATGAGTTTTCTGGGACATGCCATGCTTTTAATATATGTAATTAATTTCAATAGCTCGTGTTTCGAATGATATTTCTTGGGAGTTCAAACCTGCTTTGAATCACAACGATGCAGCTCGTCAACTTATTGCAGTGACAATCAAAATTGCTGACGACGAGAATGATTCCTGTGGAAACTGGATGAGCACAATCACATATTTTTGGGATATGCAATGGAGGATACTGAAATTGATGCTTGGAGTTCAATTACCATGTACAATTTTCACTTTACAAATTCTAAGAGTATGATGAAAACAGTAATAAAAAATTACAGAATTCATAAAGAACTTCCGACGCTCATTGAGCATGACACAAATAAGAAAAACAAATGTTGAGAACCCAAAATCACTTGAAATTGTATAATCCAAATAGAACAATGTGTAACTTCGAGAGATGTAAGTAATGAATGAACTTCATAAACTTGAATTAAATTGAAGACACAATAAAGACGAAAAAATTCAGGAAAGATAACTTTTTACCAAAGATTATTACGAAATGAGTTAGGAGCTACCTTATCTAAATGAATAAATTTATAAATATCCAAAGATTAAACTTTGGATATTGAGATTGACTTTATCAAACATCATTAAATAGCAGAAACTTTAAACCAGGTATTAAATGGCCAAATGAAAACTAATGTTTTCTCAGACTTTTTGTTTGAGAATATTTTTTCATATTTGAATGCTAAATTTGGTATCTAAATTTATGTTACTAATAGTAATCTGAATATTTAAGGTTATATATATCATTTACAAGCTTAGGACTATTTTACACAATATTTTCAATACAAAAAATATACACCCTAAAATTTAAGAACTAAATTTGATCAAAGAATAAATTCTGGATAAACTCAGCTCAGGATAATAAATTAGGGGAATTGCTTCAAAAAACAAGTTTAGGGATAAAAACTAAATAAAAGCTAAAAATTTAAATGATAATGATAGTAGAATATTGTAAGCTCAATCCATAGCATTGATGGTAATTCATAATACTGCTGGTCTATACATTATATAGAATGAAGATGAGACTAGATGAGGGACCACATTGAAGAAATGCGATTCACAAAGTTGAAAATAATTCAATTTTTGTTATTATTATGATTATTAATGGTTTGGATTGATATCATTAAAATGTTGTTTGGCACAGCTTTCTATATAGACATCATTTAAATTTTGTTCTTCCCTTGCAACAATATAATTGACTATGAAACCCTTGATGATATAACGCATCTAGAGTAGTTTTCTAAAGAAGCTCCTCTGTCTCCATAATTATAAAATTTAATGAATTATTCATAATATATGATATTCTAGAATACCAAAGCTAGATTGTCCAGCGAAACTCCTATTGCATGTCTTCATCTAATATATTGTTAATTCTAGCATCATATATTGTTAATTCTAGCATTTATTTCTTTAACCTGATGAACCAAATGTCTACTGTATATTTTTGTATTCAACCCATTCGGATATTAAGATTAATTGTCTTTTATTTGAATCTCTTTTATAAAAAAGTTCAATGTAGTCAAAAAAAAAACTATTCAATTTTATTTATTTATTTATTTATTTATTTATGTTCGACTATCATGTCAGATTGAGGAAACTAAATTTAATGATCATAAATAAAAAATATCTCAACCAATTCGACCAAAGCTTATTGTTAAAGTTTTGTATGTCAAAACCATAGATGAGGGACAAATGAAAAATTTATTGAATAAGAAAAAAGTCTGGATGTTAAAATTGGCTTTTGTGTGTGATTCGAAATAGGTTTTGCATAATTACATAACTAAAATAGCATCTTGTTATCTTATTTTCCGAATAAAATAGATTAAAATGATATTACAACTCATGCGCGCTGTACTTCCTGAAAACATATATATATATATATATGATACTAAATATATTTATGCTTCATATGAGTACATGTCTTATTTAAACAGATTAGAATTAACCCGACTCAAGCCTCGTGTCTGAATATCATATGGTGTCTTGTATTCCCTTTTGAGCGAGTGGTACACTGTTTACAAAGCCCGTACGGAAAAAACAGCTAGCACGATCAAATTGTAAAATGGGGCTTAGCCCCATTTTACCTTCTTCCTTTTTTTCCCTTTTTTTCTTTCCCTTGTACGGCTCGATGGGGTCTTCCCATCCTTCGTATTTTCTACGCGGTCGCCTTCTTTCCGATCAAATTGTCAAACGCCTTGCCCATCGTTTTACGCCCGTATCAGATGCGCAGTAAATGAGTCAATGTCAGCCAGTTCCTCGAGGCCGACTCTTACACAGTTAAATTTGGTATTCAAGCACCACTGAGAAGATTTTATTTTGTCATTCTGGGGTCATTTTCTTCACTCCCTGCTCTTGCGATTTCTCGGTCCTACAACAGGACATGCGAGCGGGCGAGTGACCGGAGTTACAAAAATGCCGATCACTGTAGATGCGAATCACCTTGGCACTCGACCATACCAGGTTTAGTGGAGACAAAATTCTTCTTCTTTCTTCTGTACTTGGTGGCAGCCAGATGTGCTGCATGTTCATAGTACGAGGAGAGGAATGAGTCTGTCTGGAGATATCGGATTGTGCAGTAGTTATATCAACGTGACGAAAAGCATCTGATGGGACAGATAGTTCTTTGCTGTAGGTGAACTGTATCTGAGCTTTCACAAGTCCAGGTTCTAACGTACTTATAAGGACCTTACTTAATCTGCTGTGCAGTTGATGCTCAAAACAGTCTAGGCTCAAAACAGTTAACCCTTGAATTCAGTTCATAACTTTTGACTCAAGACTGAGATGAATGATTTGTTCATTGCATTAGAAAGCTTATCTTCAAGGGTACATGTTGATGATACTAGTTGGTGATTTTGAGTACTTGAAGAAGCTGCTATGAAATTTCCATCTTATGACCTACTCCCTTGAGTATTGGAGGTTTAAGGTGGAAGGGCAGGGACTCAAAAAGAGTCTCTAAGTGCAACAATAGCCTTAGTAGTACTTGTGGAGCAGAAGAAAGTCAAGATAGGTACCTTGAAGCTTGGTAAACCCAAAGTTTGATGGCCACATGGATTATTTGCCTTGGGAACAGCAGGTGAAAGGAGTGTTGAGTGCAATTGGTCTGGGTAAGCTCTTGAGGGAGAAATGTGAAGATGTGATACAAAGTGATTGGGATGATATGCAAGAGCAAGCCGTGAATATTGCTTTTCTTTACCTTTAGCCCCATGTGATCAACCAAGTGGTGGAGCATTTTGACTGTACCTCAATGGTTGATGCACTTCAGTGCAAGTATCATCCAAATGAATTGTCAAACCAAATGTGCACAAATCTCAAACTAATTACATTCAAGATGAAACCAATGACTAGCATTGAAGATCATGTAGATGCATTTTTCGACCTAGTGGTGGACTTGAAAAATTTGCGAGAGGACATGAATGAAGAGCGGAAGGCGCTGCACTTGCTGGGCTTCTTGCTGCCATCTATCAATCACTTTCACAAATTTTGTTGCATTGTGAGAAGAAGAATATTACTTTTGAAGAGGTGACATTAGCTCTACTTACGGATGACTTGCAACAAAAACTTGTTGCAAGTCATCTTTGGTTGTCCAACGTGCGAGAACTAAGCAAAGGACTAATGATGGTGATAAGGAGAAAAGCAAGGCAAGGTCTAGATCTAAGTCTTGAGGCAAGTCCAAGGAGAGGAAACAAGTGACTTGTTGGGAATGTAGCAAGGTAGGCCATGTGAAGAAGGAGTCTAAGGTTAAGAGCAAAGGAAAGGTAGATGAAGGCTCTTGAGCAAACATAGTTTATATTGATGAGGATACTCATCTGTTGGATGATGAACATGATTTGTGACATTGTGAGTATGCACTTTGTGCCTCATCTCCTAGTAGGGATGATGAGTGGATTCTAGATTGTGTTTGCTTGTATCATATTTGCTATATCAAGGAGTTCTTCCATTCTCTTTCAACTTTGAATGGTTCAGTTCTGATGGGCAACCTTGTCAAATTTAGGGTATCACATCTATAAGGATTTGCATGTTTGATGGAGCTATGCATAAGTTGAATAATGTTTGGTTCATACCTAGCATGAAGAAGAACCTAATTTCCTTGGATTATTGCATGCCAAAAGTCATCAATTGAGTGTTGATGATGGGGTACTTTGAGTCACTTCTGGTGGTAAGGTTATCTTGCAAGGTAACTTTCAAAAGAATCTATTTGTATTGGATGGTACTATAGTGTGTGGAGAAGCCAATGTAACCAGGTCTTTGGATGAGATGACGGTTGACTAGGTCATTTGAGTGAAAAGGGTTTGGTTGTCTTGAGAAGGAATGATATGCTATGTGGCTTGAAGATTGTGAAGGTGGATTCTTGTGAGCATTGTATCTGTTTTTGGAGTGGGGACCCATAGTTCCAAGGGTCAACTCAAGTATGTACATAGTGATGTGTGGGGACCATCCCCTACACCCTCACACTCTGGAAAAGTTTACTTGTAACATTAATTGATGATTACTCAAGGTTTGTGTGGATTTATTTCATGCACCACAAATCTAATGTCTTTTCCACTTTCAAGAAGTGGAAGACCCAAGTTGAGACTCAGATTAGGGAGAAGGTGAAGTGTCTGAGATCAAAAAATGGCAAGGAATATGTCTCTGGAAATTTTGAGGCATACTGCACATAATAGGGGATAACTCACCGCCTTACCATGGTTTATACTGTACAGCAGAATAGTGTTATTGAGCGGCTCAACCAAACATTGTTGGAGCATGCACGGAGTATGTTGAGCAATGTTGCCACATCAGTTTTGGGCAAAAGTTGTCAACACGGTAGCATATGTGGTAAATATTTCTCCATCTAGTGCAATCAACTTCAAGACGCCATATGAGTTCAGGCATCAGCAACCAATTGATTATAGTAGATTAAAGATATTTGGTTGTAATGCGTATTCACTCACACCTATGGAGAATAGGTCCAAGTTAGATGTTAAGTCAAAGAAATGTTTTTTTCTTGGCTATGAAAGTGGATTGAAGGCTTATAGGCTATGGGATCCAATAGCATGTAAGGTTATTCTCAATATACATGTATCCTTTATCTCAATATGGATAAATCTAAATCATTTTAGGAGGGGGAGAATGCTCATGCTCCCTACACTGCCAAGTCTCCCACACTAGATCTCATTGAGGAGGAGATTGATCACTTTAGTGATGAGGAGGAAGGAGGTGCTCCTATAGCGGAGCAAGTTCTTGAGGAACAAGGACAAGTAGAGCAAGTAGTTTTTGGTGAGCAACAAGATATGTTAGGTCAGCCTCACATTGGACCTACACATGGAGATCAATCAAGAGTTCATCAAGGAGGTCATCAAGGCGTGCTAGTTGAGCTCCAAACAGATATGGTACAAGGACTGATTCAACTAAGTTATTGGATGATGAATTGACTTTTGGGGATAATGCTCTTGCTTTGGTCTTGGAAGAAGGTGAACCCTTGTCCTACAAGAAGGCATGTTTTTCTAGTGAGAAGGATGAGTGGTTTGGTTCTATGGAGAGGGAGATGCAATCCTTGAGGGATAACAAGACTTGGGAACTAGTTAGGTGTAATACTCCAAATACAAGAGAACTCTCCAAGAGAGATACAAGAGAGAAAATGCAAGTTTCACACTCAATACTTTGATGCCCCAAAGAAGCACCTTCTCTTTATTATATAGAAAAGAGGATCTCCTCAAAGGAAGCTCCACCCTTGGATCAAATACATGGATTGGTTACATGTTAGCAAGCTCCATCCTTGGAGTAGTTGTTTAGATAGGTGACATGTCAATCCTCGTCCTATCTTGTTAGCAAGCTCCATCCTTGGATTAGTTGTTTGGATGGGTGACATGTCAATCCTTGTCCTTTCTAGTTAGTTGGCTTGACCAAAGGGAATCTTTAGGGAATCTTCCTACAAGGAGCTCAAAATCACATGGGTGAGGTACTGTTGGAAAGCTCTCAATGAGACAAATCATTGGGGAGAAGCCAAGCTATTTACATTTGAGGGGAGGTGGTCTTCTCATTTTTGAGGCCTAATTCATCTGTTTAGGCCTCCAAAATTGGCTCTAAAGTTTTCAGGCTATTTTTGGCTTCTGCTCTATTAGTAGAAGTACTCTTTTGGGGACACCTATGTCTGATCTTCCTAGCCCATTGTACACAATATCCTTCTAGATGTTACCAAGCCAATTCTACCTCCAAATAGTATGTCTAGCTACTTGTATTACATTAGGTTACCTAAGGATCAACAAGAGATAGATTGCAAGTAGATCTACAAGTTGAAGGAGGGTTTAAGGAGGGATCTAAGATCTAAAAGGCTAGGTTGGTAGCCAAGGAGTTCACTTAAGAGAAGGGGGTGGACTACAATGAGGTCTTTTCTCCTGTTGCAAAGTATTCCACAATATGTTTATTATGTATGTTTGTTGCATTATTTGGTCTTACCTTAGATCAAATGGATGTTGTCATGGCATTTCTCTATGGCACCTTGGATGAGAGGATCTTCAAGAGACAACCCATGGGGTTTGTGAAGAAAGGCCAAGAGGACAATGTATGCAAATTATTGAAGTCCTTGTATGAATTGAAGCAAGCACATCCCCAATGGAACAAGAGGTTTGATGAGTTTATGCATGCTCAAGGTTTCAATAGGAGTTTTGTTTGACCCTTATATGTACATGAAACTAGTGAGTAATAAGAACTTTGGTTTTATTATTCTTGTGTTGTATTTGGATGACACGTTTATAGTTGCCAAGGATAGATCTGAGGTGAACAAGCTCAAGGCGCTCTTGAGTTCAGAGTTCAAGATGAAGGATCTAGGGTTGGCCATAAGAATATTAAGCATGGAAATCAAAAGGAACTTGGGCATTGGTAAGTTGTGGTTGACGTAGGGAAGGTATGCTAGGAAGGTACTTATTAGGTCCAACATGGAGAATTGTAAACCAATAAGTACTCCTCTAGTTCCTCATTTCAAGCGTTCAACAGCATGTAGTCATAAAAATGCCATGGAGAAGGGTTTGATGGCTAACATTCCTTACGAGAGGCTATTGGGAGTCTCATGTACTTGATGACTTGCACTAGACCTGATCTTGCTCTAGCTATGGGTAAGGTGAGCAAGTATATGTTGACTCTAGGAAGGACACATTGGGAAGCAACTGAGTGAATTCTGAAGTATTTGAGAGGTACACTAGATTATGGGCTCTTATTTGATAGAAGATCAATGAATGCTGCATCACTAGATGGCCATGTAGATGTTTACTATGGATAAGGTCTGGACAAGCAAAGTTCAAAAACGGAGTATGTATTCATACTTGGTGGTGGGTGCAGTAGTTGGAGATCTACCTTGCAGAAGTGTGTTGCATAGTCTACTACACAAGCAGAGTATGTGGTAGCAACAAAGGAGACCATTTGGTTGGATAGACTTGTTGTTGAGATGGGGCTATTGCATGGTAATGCAATGCTTCATTGTGACAATCAACATGCTTTACACCTTGCTGAAAATCAGGTGATAAAAATATTATGAGCTCTTATTTGATAGAAGATCAATGAATGCCGCATCACTAGATGGCAATGTAGATGTTTACTATGGATAAGATTTGGACAAGCGGAGGTCAACAATGGGGTATGTATTCACACTTGGTGGTGGGTGCGTTAGTTGGAGATCTACCTTACAGAATTGTGTTGCACCGTCTACTACACAAGCAGAGTATGTGGTAGCAGCAAAGGAGGCAATTTGGTTGGATAGACTTGTTGTTGAGATGGGGCTATTGCATGGTAATGTAATGCTTCATTGTGATAGTCAAAGTGCTTTACACCTAGCTGAAAATCAGGCGATAAGAAGTAGATTTAAGCACATAGACATCAAATACCACTTTCTTAGGCAAGTTATGTCTAAGAAAATGTTTGAGCTAGTCAAGATTGATGGTAAGCTCAACCTGGTTGATGCCTTTACCAAAGTCATACCTTTAGAAATTTTCTCTAAGCATTGTGCTACTGCATGTTGTGCAAGTGGAGCATGAGTAGGATGACCTAGCATTGGAGGTGACCTTGGATTTTTTTGGTTACTCTATCCTTGTATGGGCTACGATTATAAGTTCTAGTTTATCATGGTTTAAAAGAGGATCAAGTGATTGGCTATCTGTCTAG
Organism: Lunularia cruciata; assembly: GCA_948567375.1. Lineage (NCBI taxonomy): Eukaryota > Viridiplantae > Streptophyta > Marchantiopsida > Lunulariales > Lunulariaceae > Lunularia > Lunularia cruciata. The sequence goes on from OX419760.1 coordinate 12,805,487, forward strand.
AACTGTGGAGTGATCAACTGTTTGGCAAGGTTACTAACCCCCAAGACAAGAGTCAAGGAGGAGTTTGTTAAGATTTACTCTTATGCCTTGGTTAGTTGCTCATTTGTTAGTTCATAGTTGGAGTGGACCTGAAGAGTGTTGGAGCTCTTGCTTTGTATGGGAATATGGCGTTAAGCCTTGCGAGTTAAAAAATAGACTCCTAAAGCATTCCTTTGTGGATGTAGCCTCACATCAAGGTGAACCACGTACTTCTGTGTAATGTGTAATGTGTGAATTGGCTAGTGATATACATCATATGTGCATGTCGTTCTGACTTTGGTTTGTAATAGAATAGAATGAACCCTAGAGTGTCCCCGTTCAGCCAATAAGTTAGTACACTATAGTCATCCTTTTTTATTGGCACCTAGCACAATAATGGATCCATGTACTCATGACTTTCAGATGTATCCAAGGTTGGCTGCTAACCTTTTACTAGACCATGTGTGCACAACACTTCCAACATTTGCTTCATTGGACTCTATGAAGATTCAAGTATACATCAATGAGCATTTACACACCCTCACCAGTATACTCATCTATGCATCATTATATGATAGAGCTAAGATTCTTTCTTTTGTGGGTAAATGCTTTGGAGCTTTGCTCCATACCTCCCCTCTGTTAGACAATTTTTTATCCACATGGGTGGAGTTTTTCAATGCACTCCACCTAAGTTTAGGTCTTCTTCATCTGGCCTTGCTAGGGCTCCTAGACCGGTGCATCAAATGTGGACTATGGTCCATATTTGACACATTGGACATACATCATTATGGTGTGTTATAGGAGGAGAGCATACAGAGTTCATAATGGCATTCAAGATACAAGGGTTGAACTCCTCCGATCTACACAATACTAGGTACAAAATTGAGTTGTAGTTGGACTTATCCGGACCATGGCTGTCTCATAAGCTATGCTCACCACCTACTTTAGACAACGAGTTTCAATCACACTATAGCACTCTCAAGATTGGAGTCTTCATAGACAGGCAGCTGCAATAAGAGTGCACACCAAGTCTAGGCACTACCGCACTTACCAAATATATCATTAGAGTACCTTTATCACACCGGCAAGTAGCAAGTTTCTGGTTGCTTTTTGACTAGTAGTTTTGTTTCCTCCCCCTTGACTTGGCTTGTAGGCCTAGGTTTTGCTTTGGTTTTTGCCCCTTAGGTTTTTGTGTGTATCGTGCTCTGTTTTCCTTTTGTAATTTTTTTTTTACTTTCGGTGTATATAGTTTTAAGTGTGTTTATCTATTGTGCCTAGGTACCTTGGTGCTTTGTACTCCTTTTCTCTTTACTTTCGGGGTATATATTTTGATGTGTGTTTATCTATTGGGTCTAGGTACCTTGGTGCTTTGTACTCCTTTTTCTCTATCTTTCGAGTATATATTTTACATGTTTATTTTTTGTTTATGATTTGTCCTTTTACTGTTGGGGTATATATTTTGATGTGTGTTTTTCTATTGGGTCTAGGTACCTTGGTGCTTTGTACTCCTTTTTCTCTATCTTTCGAGTATATATTTTACATGTTTATTTTTTGTTTATGATTTGTCCTTTTACTGTTGGGGTATATATTTTGATGTGTGTTTTTCTATTGGGTCTAGGTACCTTGGTGCTTTGTACTCCTTTTTCTCTTTCTTCCAAGTATATGTTTTATAAGTGTTTTTTCTTGTGATTTATCCTTATTGTCTTTCTTTAGTATATATTTTTTATTTCTTTTTTATTTCTTTTTATTTTGTTTCTTTTTTCTTTTCTTTTGATTCTACTCCATTTATACCTATTTTTTTAAATTTTTTTTGTGCTTTGTACTCTTTATTTTCTTTCTTTTGGATATATATTCTCTTTTGTTTGTACTCCATTTATTTATTTATTGGGATATACATTTTGATGAATTGTTATTTATTGGGCTAGGTAACTTGGGTGCTTTGTATTCCAATCTTTCTTTTATTCGGGGATATAATTTTGTGTTTGTGCTCCTTTTTTTCTTTCCTTCGTAATATATGTTTGTATGTTTTTATTTATCGGCCTAGGTAGTATTGAAAGCACAAATTAAGGTAGTATGGCAATTGGAATCATGGCTGTGATTGATTGGGATATATTTTTGTGTTCATCGATCGGACTAGGTAGAGTATTGAAAGGACCAATTAAGGTCGTATGGCGATTAGAAGCATGCTATACACAAGTAGTATTTTCTGTAATGTACATAGGAACAGTTAACATTGTACAATGAGTCTTATCATCGTGAGTGAAGAGTTTGTCGGTGAAGAACTTTTCTACATGTGAATAAGTGAAGGATCACATTCTGGGATTCCAAAGTCACTTTTTTTTCTTCAAAGTGATTAAATTTAATGCAGTAAGTTTTTTCATTCTGAAAGAGTCTATGGATCCAGCCAGGCACATCAGCTTAGGGCTGAGTGCAGCATTGAACCTAGACTGCGTTTGCGTGCACACCGGCTGCCACCAATGTAGCCGGCTTGCACGAGAAAATCTGCAACGACTGTGGTAAGTATTGGCAGTGTTTTTCTAGAGACGATCTCTGTAGAGAAGGTTCACAACACGTTCTGCGGTTATCTCACATGAACGGCAACATTCTTATCTTTTTGGGATACTTATCATTTTGAGATGTTATCATATAAGTGTGTAGAGGTTGCTTTTGTGTAGAACTCCTCACACTCCGGTGTCGCTATTTGTGATTGGCTCACAATGCGAATTTAAATTGGTACGGGCTTTTCCCGGTCTACAAGCCGGGATTACTCGACTCGTTCCTTCCAGGTTGCATGATATGACGAATTCATTTTCTTCACCGAGGTTCTCAGCCTTGGTCGTTGCTGGAAACTGAAAGTAATCAATTCTTTCAATGGAGAACCTAAGGAAGGCATACAACAGCGTGAATTATACTAAGTACAGACAAATAGTTCTATTTAGATGAGTGAGTGGTAAAAGCATAACTCACAAAGTCTTTAGCGTCAATTCGGGCCTTAATACGACTGGAATTGCTTGGATTCGGTTTGAACTCACCATAGGAATATCTAGGGCAATTACTTTGGGGGTTTGGCATTTCAAGGGAGAATAAGGGGGGTTCACTCGGTAGACCAAACTGTGAAGGGTTTGTCATGTCTGTCAAGTGCTTCATAGCATACGAAGACTCAAAGCCAACGTCAGAAAGTAATCGAAGGAAGGGGACAGGATATCCAGTGCATCGTGAGCTGAAAACTCACACTCAATCTACCGAGAGAGAGGACGGAGAGATACAATGTAGAAGGCATGGTCTGTCCCAAGGAGTAAAGGCAACGACGTCGCTCTCCAGGGCTATGGAATATGCCGTCGAACTTGGAGACACGCCACCGAGGTGCCAGCCATCACAAGAGTTTACTATATGACGTTCACGCAGGATTATACGACTATCTAGAGCTGTAGAAGCTGGTCGTTCCGTGGCGTAGAGAGCACACTCAGCCAAGAGTGTGGGATCTCCGTCATAACCTAGAAGGCCTGAGCCTTCATTTCAAAGCTGTCATTCTTCTCATACGCTGCAGTTGAATTCTAGAAGAACCACACCAGAAATACAACTTCTGAAGGACTCGGCAATCGAACCATGAAGGACACCTGGATCCAACAGCTAGTGTGGAGAAAGGGTCCAAATGAAAGAGCGGAAAACACCATACTCTACGAGATAAACCAGACAAAACGAAGGAACAGAAACAGACACTTAAATGAGGATGAACCTACTCTCCTCAATTCCCGCAGTTCCACATGACTTTCGTGTACAATCAATCTGCCTCAAGGCTTCGACTACCTTCGACCTGCGATGGGATGATGAAACCCAAGCATCCTGACGGAATTGTCTCGCTTCCTCGTTAATATACTTCAACGCATTGCAAACTGCTCCTAAACCCTAAGCGACAGTATGGGACTTCAGGTGGGCGCCGGCTTTCAGAAGGACTTGAAACCGTCGAAGCCGCTCCGTTTCGCTCAGACCTAATTCTCGAGACGGACACTCCACACGAACTACTGTACACCATCTGACAAATCCCCTTAAGCTGGCCCTCTTGTCCGCCGTGGCGCACAAGGGAGGACTACGTTGTCGTTTACCGTAAAAACATGTGAGGCCAAAAGAAGTGGATCATAGTTATCATATTGATATTGATGTGATCAAAGTTTATCTGCTTGAATATTGGTATACTCAAGTGTTCTATTTGAGTGAACTGGACGACTTTTCCCCCCTTTACAAACATGTAGATTAAAGCTCAATAATGCTTAAGCCAAGCTTCATGTGAACCAAAAAATTCTTATTTATATTTTTGCATATTAATGAGTCAATGGAGGATACCACTTCACTAACATATATAATGCTTGTGGCATCAGAGTTCTGAACTTATCTCACTTATTGTAAGAATATGCATTGTAAATGAAAGGAAACCATAATGATAACTGTTGAGATACGCCAGCGGATGAAAGAAATGAGCTTCCCACAGCGAGAGGATGGTCTTGAAAAGAGGGCCTTAGAACAAGTAAGGAGATGCATTTGAAAAGGAGAGGAAACCATAGCTATACTCGGTGAGATGGGGTAGTAGGGTGTGATGGGAAAGGACAACGTGTATAACAACATGCTATATGAGCCAATGTGTAAATGTAGGATCAATCGTCATGATAAAACAGTAGTATTGTTTAACATATAATAAAAAATTCTAAGAGTGTATAGTATTGCTATATTAAATGCATCTATATAGATGATAGATGCTTTTTCCAATTTAGCTCAACTAAAGTAGGCATAGCAAAAAGAATTTTCATCAACTCCTCAAATCCTTCTAAAGTTATCTTATCTCTAAAATAAATACAGAATTTACTCAAAGCATAACTTCGTGTGAAAGTAAAAATTAAAATCCAATACTATCATAATATTTTTGAAAAGGTCAAAACTTTGTACATTGATAAGAAATGGTAATTTTAAAAATATCTTCTCTAGATAAATAGGTAGACCTTCGTTAAACACACTTTGTCCTAATAAAATAATTAGTCCTTGTATGCACTCAAATATGATATTCTCTAGGTTTAGGGAAGTACTAGCTTTATCTAATCTTTATTACACATCGAGGTGTTCAGATTCCTACTCCTACTTCCATAGAACAAAAATCATCTATAAAATCTATCCCAAACTTCCCAATGAATGGCTTTTAAGTCTTGCTAGTGAATCTTTGAAATGTTAAGGAGCATTATGAAGACTATAAGATATTACTTGAAAAGCAAACATATTTCAAGATGTAATGAAGGTTGTAGTATGTCAGTGTTTTAGACCAATGTCTAATTGGCTATAATCACTATAACCATCAACTTGAATAAAGCATTCATCAACCTTCCTCTAAAATTTCATTAATGGTAGACAATAATAATCATCTTTTATCATTACATCCACCTTTTTTAGTCAACATATACCTTCAATCTTCCCAATTTTAGTCTTCAATATCACAAAAGAAAAAATATATTTTGAATTCTCCATTTCAGAGATGAAACTTACCTCGTTAAGAGTCTATATCTCCTCTTTGACAATTATTATATGGGTTAAATTTTCTTTGCTTTGGCAAGTAGGTTTTACTTTCTCCTCCAATTCAATGCAATGCTGGTTCAAGACTTATCTCCTTCAACTCCTGGTTGCTAAAGGCAACACAAAAAAAATACATACACTTCCAATAAATTTTCTCATATTTAGCTTCTACGCCACACCATATTTGAGAATGGAAATCTTTCTCTCAAAAATCTTACTTTGTCAAGATTAGTTCCTTAGGATTTAGGTAAGCACTTTGGATTTAGGTAAGCACTTGGACCTAGAGTCTTTCCAACACCCTAGTTCTTGTCGCTAGCAGTGTCAAATCTTAGTATATCAACTTTCTATTCTCAGAATTTGTACGTAGTTTTTTGATCTTTTGGAATATAAAAACATTTGAGCTAATTTGGTCGAGAAATATGTTTAACTCACCAAAGTCCTCTCTTGATACAAACTTTACTTGAGGAAAAATAGATCCCTCAATTTGGAAATAAAATAGTCGTTGCTCATACTTTCTCTTTCTAAGTTTGTGGTGCAAAGTAGCACATCTTGATACATATAAAATTATAAAATATAGAATTGCATACATACTTTAGCAACTTGATCCCTTTTTTGAGCTCCATGGTGCAAATAAGCCCCTCTTGATACATGTTGCAAATTCTAGGTGCAAATAATTAATCACCAAAGTAATGGAATACTCTATATAGAAAACCTAAGAGTGCAATGCTCCTATAGTAAGTTCCTTAACTTTGCACTTTTTTAAACAATAAAATTTCCTAACCTTTAATTCATAGCTAAGTTATAATGTCTTTCTCTAATATTTTTATTCTTCCGAAAGTATATCTTCCTCTTATCTAGCATCAAAATTTTATAAACCAAAAGAACTTAAACTCAGAAATCTAGCAAATTTACCCAATCAAGAATTTGCAATTGCTTTGAAATGCATAAGATGTATATAATTTCATCCAAGATATCATTATGGAATATAACATAAAAAAGTTACTTGTCACTCTCTAATATTAGGCTCTTGTTTTATTTCAGATAGTTTCATCAATATACACTCATAACCTTCTTTGATGAATATACAATTATACTCCATATACGTATATATATATATATACTTCTTTAGAGAGGTTCTGAAAATGAAAGAAGAAATGTAAAGAAATAGTACCAAACTAGTCTCTCACCCGAGTGATACTTCTAGTGATAATCCTAATGTACATAGTATAGTATGGTAGAATGAAGGACCACCTCATATTAGCACCATCAAGTGAAACAACCTTAAATAACTCTCCTTCATTTCCCTAATCTCCCAGAGAGTTGCTATACTTCTCAATATACTCTCTCACCCCAAAACTTCTGCAAATCTCTCATAAGAAAAGGTTTCGCCATATCAATATTAATGAACTTCTTTACCAGCACTTGCACAAGGGTCCTCTAGTGCTAAAGGTTCTTCGAAGATCAAGAATCACTTTCAAGTAGGAAACGTCAATATTTACTCATTAGATATAGTAATGCTCACAAAGCATCATCCATTCATTCATTTTATGCTTTAAACTTAGAGAGAGCGATGGATGTCTCATCTCCTAAGCTCCCACATATATACATACCTGAATTATCGTAGTAAATTTCTTTGTAACCTAGTAAAAATCTTCACACTGTCTTTTTGCCTTTGATGCCTCCCTTAGACCTTCCAAGTATATTCATTGAAAATCCAGATTATTCTCTTAATTCATAATTGTAACTACTTTTAAGTTTTGAAAATCAAGTCCAATCTACCTACCTTGACCTTACTCTATATTCCAAAGCCACTTAAATTTAGCCAAGCAAATAGAATTTGATATATACTATATACCAAGTCAAAATGATATTGTTGCATCTAGTTGTCTTAGCTTAGATGCATGTAACTCTTACTTATTCAAACCAATTATAGTTAGTTATAATTGACCCAAAACCAACATATTATTCATTATAGGCTAAAGTGCATTCTAGGATATATGAGCAATGAGTTTATCAAGGCCTGAAGATATCCACAAATTAGGTGCAAGTTGAAGTTGTCAAAATAATGACAATCCTTGGCTACGTGTAAATAATTTTCCTTTTACAAATGTAAAATTATTTAAGACTGCAAATTAAGTAGTTGTTATATGCTGAAAAAGAAGGCAACTTTTACTAATTCTTCTCTCAAGATAATATTAATAAGATGGAAAATAAAGGCCAAAAATATCCTTAAAATACAAATGATCACATATAGCAAGCACATATGCTTTTAGTTGTTTGAAAATGTAGAACATAAGGTAAATATGCATCTCTAGAAGTCACTTTGTGCAGAAGTTCCTGAATCAAAATTATATAATCATGAAGGAAAAAGAGGCATATCACTTGAAATTAATATTGATGATTTTTAAAATCCTTTATCCATACTCAGAGCAAGTCTAATAAATTTTATTTTGGGTGGTGAATATTTATTTATTTATATTATGTTATATAAAAATATAAAATAATATAAAATAATGATTTTTTGTACATAGTATAATTATTTTATATTTTATTTATTTATACATTCAAAACATTTTATGGTTTGGAACTGTTTGAGTTATTACACTTCTAGTAAGAAACAAAAAGAGAAGTTCCGCTTATTGTATATCAATATATCCCTCTCCATCTAAGCTTCTAATTTTCATTGTTTTTTTTTTGAAAATTCTCCTATATAAGTTCTGCATCCTTGGTGCAAAAAGACCTTCCCTTCTTTAACTTTTTTCTACAAGATGCTTAATTTATTAATGATTTGTTGCATTTCTATCACAAAACTTGTGAGGTTGCTATATAGTCAATTCAGATTCAATTTTGAAGTTAAAAGGATGAATTTTCTTGTTTATATTAGTAGAATATCAAATTCATATGGGACAAAAGTCTTTGTATTGTTTTTTCTTCTTGTGATTATTAATATTGATTTAGGAAATATGAAGAGGTTTGATTCACCTAGATAAATTATTTGAGTGAAGAAGGACCACAAATATTGTAGATTTTTAAACCATATTTTATTGATAAGCATATTATGTTTATTTTTTTATTAAGGAAAAAGGGAAATTATAGTCCATTAACCTGTGGTATCATGAATTGACACATAAAAAACTTGAGTTACTCAATTGTGCTCAATTTTAAGTATGTAAAGAATGGATATTCCTGAAAATAATCACAAGTTTAGAGGCTCTCATATCTATTCTTAGAATTTTTTTGAGGTTTCTTCCTAGGCAAATTTGTTCTTGTCTATGTCTTGCATTTCTTATCTTTTTAGGAGGTTCATAATATCATTAGCTAGCATAATATCTAAAGATGGAAATTACCTTGGTAATATCTTGAGTGATGTTATATATGATATTCTAAGTAGATTAGATAATGGTGTAACCAAAACCATACTTTCACTAATAGGGAAGAGGCCAAAAACACAAGGAAAACTTCAAAGCTAATTTTGGAGGCCTAAAAAATAATTTATGACTCAAAAAATGATTTTTTCTCTCCCCTTTGAGAGAAAAAATGTTAACTTCTCTCTCCTTGTTGAGAGCTTTCCAATGGTACCTCATCTATGTAATTTTGAGCTTCTTACATGAAGATTCCTCAATGATTCCCTATGGTCAAACTTTGTTGACCTACCAAATAGGACAAGGATCAACATGTCTCAATCCATGTAACTAATATAGGGCTGGAGCTTGTTAGCATATCACCAATCCGTATATCTAATCCAAGGGTGGAGCTCCCTTTGAGTAGATCCTCTGTGCTATATAATAAAGACACAATGCTCCTTTGGAGCATTGGAGTATTGAGGGATGAAGCCTTGTGTTTCTCTTGGGAGTTCTCTTGTCCTTCGAACATTATAGTGAGGATATTACTAGATGGCCCATTGAGGAAGGACATGCTTTTGTCCACAAAGCTATGACAAGACCTTCTTGGCTTCACTATATTTCTAGGTCAACTCAAATTGATAGCATAGGTATCAACACTCATGGGACTAAGACCATTGGTATATATAGAGAAAGAGTGAGTCATGGATCTCAAATAGGTAGGTTAGACTTGCTACCTAGTGTTTAGAGAGAGATGTTCAATGGAGATATTGAATGATCTAGATATAGTTGGCGTATCAAGTATAGAACCTAATGTGTTGACACTTGACATGGATATTGTTGCTTGGAGACCATAAGTCAATGAAGCTCTTGCACTCACCTCCATTTATGGTGATCAAAGAGTTGCTCGACTAGCTGGAGGAGAGGAGGAAAAATTTTTTGTGAGCTCTCTAGCCTTAGTAGGTTGACACAAAGGATGAATTTGACTGGAAGAGATCATTCCTTGCCTTGTTTATGCTCATAAGAGGTTGAGAAAGATTCTAGTGTTAGATATTGGTTGTCTAGTGGATCTTATGTAGGATACTAGTTGTCTTTGCTCCTAATGGTCTACCTTAGTGTAAGAGCATGGATGGATGTATTATAGAATGAGGAGTACTATTAGATTTGTACCCCACCCCACCCATGAGTTAAAGGGATCATGGAGTTTTCTATGTCAAACTTTGAGATTCTGTTTGATAGATAGTATGAGGGTAGATTGTGAGCATCTCCTCCAAGATATGTGGGATTAGGGTTTACTATTGGCCATAGTATACACCAAGGAGTGCCTTGTGAATGTTAGAGAAATTTCACCCATAAACCTTATAGTGCACTTACTACCTTGGATGTTTGCATTTGTGACATCCTCATGGTGCTATCCTCCTACTTTTACTCCTTATCATACTATTGTCATATGTTTGCATTTGTGACATCCTCATGGTGCTATCTTCCTACTTTTACTCCTTATCATACTATTTTCATAGACCTCATCTGAGTGAGCTTGGTAGATCTCTTATTTAGATTTCAGATGGCCCCTTGATTTGCCATTGAGTTTCTCAATTTGGAGTGGATAGATGGTCATTTTAGAGCTTATAGCACAAAGCCATATGATGGATTAGTCGCTACTTTTCAATACCCCCCGCTCCATGATGTAGAGTGGGAGTTGCTATGGAGATAGAGTCCTATATTGATCACTTGACCCATCCATACATGCATGAATGTAGCACTAGAGTGGATCCAACTAGAGTAGATCCATTTGTGTACTTATATCATTGGAGGGTATACCATCCATCTCACTAGTGTACTAGTGTATTATGAGACTTGTCTTGAGTGTTATTTCTCAATATGTATATTCATTGTACAATCTTATTGTCCATTACCTCTACTTATTATACATATTTATCCATCATTATTTCTTGGGCTTGTCATTTTATTGCCAGTTAATTAATTGCATATATAGTGTTCTTTTGCTACCTAGAATTGAAGTTGAATTTAATTTTCAAGTTAATAATAGAATTAAAATCAGAAATTTCATTAATCCTTGAGTGAAGTTTGTTTGTTACTCAAAGAAAAAAATTATATGCTAATCATGGTGCTTTTGAATGAAAAGATTTGGAATAGTTTCATGTAGATTGAAATAAATCATTTCATTTAAACTAATTATGATTATCTACATAGATTAAATTTCTCCAAAATATAAACTGTTTCAGACATGTAATCTGAAAGATTAATTATTATTAATTAATTAAATTTAGTAAATATTAACTAATTAATATTTTTATCAAATAGTAAAACATCCAAACCAATCAGGAGAAGATTGAGCACTCATCTAGTAGCTTTAAAGCAAGGTTGTTGGTTTTCCAGAACTATGATACAAAAGATGACAACAATTGTCCAGGATTGTTTAATCTATTTTTTTATCTAAAAAATCTACAAGTTCTATATGCACATTGAAGAAGGTACACACTCAACATTTAGACAATGGACTCCTAGCATTGTAGTTTTCTTGGTCTATGATGATCCTTGCAATGTTTTACTATTTTTGTAAGGTAGTGTTGCATAAGTACCATGATCAATTTTTTATGAAGCATTCTTGAAATGTATCAGGTCATGTGGCACTCACAAGAGAGCAAACTCAACAAGAGAAACACAAACTACATATTGCTAAATTATTTTGCCTCCTTATTACTCTTGAAGGTTGTTATAATTTATGTTTAATGGAGATTATGATACCACATGGTCTGCATATTAAGCAATACCATGGTTTGCACATGGTTTATGTAGACATCCCTACATATATTCAAATACCATAGTCTACGCAAGATAGTTTGCATAGACCATAGCACTAGAGTATACACATGACCTTAAATGCTACATATACCACCTATGGAGACTAAGCTCTAAGCATCCTCAGCTGCAAAATGGGCATAAAAATATAAAGTCATCTTCACAAAAGAGTCATGCCACCAACTTTACCACTTCAAAACTAATAGGCAAAGGCTTTGAACTAAAAATTTAGGAGGACACACTTACAAGGATTCAAGAGCACACTTTACAAGGAGTTTGAATTGTTATCCCTAGATGAACCATGGGTGAAATCATCAGAAGAATACATCTCCAAAAAATTACTCATTATCCCTCTAATTTTATCATACTACATTTTTTATTGGGCTAGTTTCAAGGGCAAGCACTCTAATTGCTTGGCTTTGACCTTTCTCTCCTTGAATAAAAGTTTCTCCCATTTTACTTTTTGTTTCAAATTGAGGATGATCTTCTCAAGCTCTAAGTTCTTTGATTGGAAGATTCTCTTTGCCTCCACATAGACCAGTGCTCATCTATCTTAGCCACCTTCTTGGCTTCTATCTCGGCTAATCTCAATCTTTGTAACTTCCAAAGATTAAGTCCTCAATTTCATATAGCTAACAATGTCTTGGGAGGAAGTAGACATCATAGAAGACTTTAAATTCTCTCTAAGCACCTTCTTCTTCTTTTGAGACTCACCTTCATGCCCTCTTGGGTTCTCTCCTCCTCTTTCTCCCTCATGGTCTCTTGTCTTTATGGCTACAAAATCCTCCATTGCACTATCCTCACACATACCCGACACATAATGAGAAGATGGTGATATGATACCTTTCTCCTACACCTCTTGCTCTTCTTGCACCTTGGGTCTATCATTTGTACACCAATTATACCCTTGGGCACTTGAAAATGTGCAATCAAATGAATTTATCCTTGGTGTGTAGGGAATAAAATTGAATTGGGTGGTTCCAAACCTTTTAGTATCTTCCCTACCGTACCCTTCACCCTCTATGTTTTCCCCATGGCATGCTTATAGCTCATTTTCCTCACCAATGTCATTTAACTTGATAATATTCATTCTCTCATTTAGACAATGTTTTGTGGTAGAGCAAACATAAACTCTACTACCAAACATTAGATATATGCAATGAAAATGAAAGCATCAATAATTCAATTTACTATCCATGGTTTTCCAACCCCTTTTCAGTTCACTCTTGGTTAAACCTTGCCTTGTGCTCTTGTCTTTGATGTCTTGGGCCAACCTACAAGAATCCATATATCATAGCCACTTTTGCATTAATCAAATTCTATTCATACTCTTGGGGAAACCTCTCGTAAATTTCATGAAAAAGGTAGCCATCATGCTAAATAAAATACTCTTCTTCATCCGCTTCTTGCAAGGACTGTTGTAATATGAAGCAATTGCTCAAAATCCTCTAAATAGTCAATAATCTATGCATAATGATGGTTAATTGTTCTAAATCCTTCAATGGATAGATCTTCCTTGCCTTTTTCATTGTGCAAAGTGGTAGTACCAAATGTTTTGCATTGGTCATCAAATCCATTCATGGGAGTGAAGGGAGTGAAGGGAGTGAAAGGAGTCTTAAAAATCATGGGAGTGGGAGTGGGGGTGAGAGGGGAAGGATTCCTAAACATAAGGGGTGGAAGTGGTTTGACACATTATTCTTAACAAATGTTGGACACTCATGAATGACAATTGTAACAATATGGAGTTTACAAATGAGTTAGTTGGGACTAACAAAGTAGCAAGTAGGTCAAATTAGCCAATAATTATATAGAAATAATCTAGAAGAATCTAGGAAGCTACTTGGTACCTTCCAAGTATTGGGTAATATGCATACCAATTGACGATTTCTAGGAGGAAGCTTCTTGGGAAGATTCCTAGTTAGCTTAGCTTGCACACCAAGTAGATGGCTTCTAGAAGAAAGATTCTTAGTAAGCTTCATGACTAGCTTAGCTTGCAGTCCAAGTAAACAGCTCATAGAAGAAAATTTCTTGGTTAACTTGGCTCCAAGATTAAGTGCAATAGTTTGCACTCTTTGATGTATTCATCAATGTTTGGGATGAAAGGAACTAAGTTTCCCTAATTCTTCAACAATTTGGTGAATGCAATTTCTTTAGATTTTCAAACTTGTGACCGTAAGAGCTACCTCACTTTGATGCTATTCCCTCATCTCCACCTTTCCAGATTTTCAAACTTGCAACCATAAGAGCTACCCCACTTTGATGCCATTCCCTCAACTGGTGGCAACTTGTTACTCCTCCATGGACCTACCCATAAATTAAATCCAGCTGAGGTAATGTCACTCGTAATACATCACTAATCCAACAGTGGAACCATTTTGAACTGTTCCTAAACTTGCCTCTATGTGATCCTTAAATTCAACCTCAACCGGAACAACATGATACAACCCATTCACTTTTGTCATCTTTTCCCTTTACTGTTAGATCAGATATATGCAAAAGTGAGTGTGGAGACGGGAGAGAAGAGGGAGAGACGTGAGACAATTTTGATAAAATCTGAGTGCTCTCTAGCATGTAGCCTTTGAGTGAATAGACTATTCTCTCCGTTTTTCAATTTCGGTTCCATTGGCACCTAGATTGAAGACTATGGAGAATGGAGTAGAAAGTTATGAAGTTTTATAGTTTTTTTAGGGTTGAGAGTGATCATTATACATTGAGAGTGATGGGTTGTGAATTTTCATTTATAATCTCTGGGTTTTCATGATTAAGTTCCATTGGAATTTAATTTGAAAATTTTGAAGATGGAAATTGAAAGTTATGAGAGTTTATAGATTTTAGGGTTGAGAGAGATTGTTTTCTTATGTGAGTTGGGATGTGAGGGGTTGTGGTTTTGCAGATATGGGGAGATATGGAGAGGAGTATCATGTGTTACTATCACTATTCTTGTGCTAGCCATGGCTACACCTTCCCATGTGGTGTCGCCTAGAGCGGGTCGGGATACACCATGCCCGGTGTGTCACCAACGCTTTACCTCGCAAGGGGTAAAGACCCATGTGGGAAGGATGCACAAGGACTATGATTGGACCACTTGGGATGCCCACGTGAGACGAGCGACCACATCGACAACAGTGACACTCGGGATTACGCACGCTTCTTCTATACCTTCGTTGATTGTTCCAGGGATACCGATCGAGTCGTGGGAGTGGTTAGCTTCTCAGGCGGGCTGCATTTTGGGGTTATTTGAGACTAGTTTTCCATGTCCATATCTATTCCATAGGCTACCCCACACACTCCATGATGAGGCTAGACAGGCTTTTCGCCTACCACTAGATCGTTTGGCACGTGATCCCTTGGATGAGTTAGCGTGGTTCCTATTCCTCCTACTCCCTTGATGGTGTCTTCGTTATGCTAGAGGGGGACGTGCGGGGCATAGAGAGGTGGCGGCTAGATTTCCTCAATTCTGAGCGGGGGATTGGGCAGCCTTTCAGGAGGAGTCTGTTAGGGCTACACGATTTAGGAGACAGACATTGCCACAGGATACCACAGATTCCACTCGATTACGACGATGTAGGACATTGGGTCAGGCGGGAGAGTTTAGTAGAGCAGCACGAGCACTACACCCTTTGTCTATAGCGAGTCCTACTGATGAGACCATCTCTTCCCTACGCTCATTGCATCCTATAGCAGTAGAGGGACTACCACTAGAGGTCATAGATTATCAGCCTGAGCAGCCTTTATGTCTTGATAGGTCGCTATTTGCACAAGCATTGTGCACTACCCATCGCCTTTCCTCAGGAGGCTTGTCAGGGATGGTTTATGAGCACCTTAGAGATTGCTTCTAGGCAGATGATCCTTCTAGTGGTTTTACCAAGTTGTTTTAGGTGGCTGCAGCAGTAGCGAGAGGAGATATTCCTATGTCTATTAGTCAGGTCTTAGGTGCTAGTCAACTTCTCGCGATCGAGAAGGACACGGGAGGCATTAGACCGATTGCTATTGGAGAGATCTTTTGCGTTTGGTCAGTCGTACCATTGTCCTTCAGCATCATTCTCACTTTCGACAGCACCTTAGTCCACATCAGTTTGGAGTAGCTACACTTGGAGGATGTGAGGCTATATCTCTAGGCATTAGAGCACTCCTAGATATCCATCTAGAGTGGGTCGTGCTACAGGTGGATGTTGAGAACGCTTTTAATAGCGTCTCACGTGCATCCATCTTTAGAGAGCTTAGGGAGGCTGGTGGATCCTTGGCGAGTCTCATTCCTTTTGTGCGGTCTTTTTATGGCTCTCCTACTTCCCTTTACTACCAGCATGGTGGTTCACAGGAGGGAGTCACCGTCTTGGAGTCAGCTGTTGGTACACGTCAGGGAGATCCTTTGGGGGGGCCCTTATTTGCCATGGCTCACTTTAGAGCTCTCCTGTCTACTACTTTGGCCATGCCAGGTTGTGTATTTCTATCCTTGGCAGATGATACACACATCGTAGGCCCTGTAGATCAGATTAAGTAGGCCTTTGACTACTTGACTACCGAGCTACATCTAGTAGGCTTGAGAGTCAAGGTGTCAAAGTGTAGGGCATGGTCCCCTTTAGGTATCTCTCCCCACCTTGAGCTTCTAGAGGGGTGTATCACATCCACAAAGGGATGCTCCAATTGTGTGTAGACCGTACGACTTGCATAGCTCGGATATCTTAGGTGCGGTAGGGCAGATTTCTCATACAGACTCTATTGGGGCTTAGCCCCATGTTACCCTTTTTGTCTCTCCCTTGTACGGCTTGATGGGGTCTTCCCATCCTTCATTTTTCCTACGCGGTCGCCTTTTTCGTCGTTTACAGTCGAGTTTACTGTAAAGTGTCATGTCCGGTAAGCAACCCTCTATTTCAAGTTCCCATCAGTGCAATAGGGGGGTCCCTTATTGTACTGAAAACCCGATCCGACGTAGTAAAATGAATCAGACATGGTCCGTACCAAGTTGAGCGTGATTGACGGAGTTGCACGGGAAGTCCAGATTCGCAGTTGAGAATCTTATACGTGTGCGGAACAAGCAGTCAAGGGTCCTCTGTGTCTCCCGCGTTTTTTTCCCTCTCAGTTCAACTCTGGCTTTGAAATATGCAGTTGCTTCTCGCGCCAATTTGCTAGGGTTCTTATCACTACATGTTTGATCGTCTACGGCCTCTCACTTTGCGTCGCATACAACTGTGATATTGCACCGACGAAGGCGCGGAGAGCGAGTGTCTGTCCTTCAACGTGTTTTTGTCAAATTTCGTGTTGACCATGCCTCCGTGCCTTCGGAAATAGTCGAGTTGAGCGGTGTTGATCTCGGGGGGTTCTGAAAGATCGTGTGTATTGACTGGGAACTTTACCCGCCCTCCCGGTCGAACTCAAGAGAGATTGACGACTGGTCCAATTTTAAGTGAAGTAGGGGGCGGAGAATTGTGATAGTGTGCATATCTCTCTGAAATGACTGTGGGGATGTTATGATCTTGTCAAAGGCAAGGGCAAATGCTTCATATTCGTTTTGGCATCTGGAAGTCAAGCTCTCGGGATTAACTCAGTTTACAGCTGAATCTGCTCCAAACTACTGAGCGTGGTAAGTGAGTATCCTGTACATTTTGTGTATGGTAGTTAGAGACGTCCACTAGACACTTGGAAATTGCAACTGCAATCAAGAAATGAGCATAGGTGACCTGAATTACCTGCGGAATCAGCAATTCCAAGTAATTATGGTTTTACGAGTTCCATTTACGGTTCGTTTTAGAGGACGGGCAACTTTATGTCCCTTTGAATTCTTTGTCCTTTTCGAGTAGATAGTGACCATCCTCTGTTGCAATCTAAGATTCTCCCCAGTTTGAGCGCGTGATGGTATATGTGATCTAAGTTGGTATAAGTGATCAACTGTGGAACAAGCAGTCAAGGGTCTTCTGTGTCTCCCTCCTCTTTTTCCCTCTCTCTGTTCGGCTCTGGCTTTGAAAGGCACTCTAAACCGTGAACTGCGTACCCAGTTTGTAAAATGAGCGTTCTCTTTGTATTGTTAAGCGTACCTCACCTAATTTCATGCAGGCGTTTTGGAAAGTCAAAGAAGCGTTCAGCTACGACGGGAGTTGCAACTCTTCAATAATTCAAGTGGGAGTGATGAATTTCTGTCTCACAGCTCATGTGTAGATCGTCCTGGTTCACTCCGGCCACTCTAATGTGCTGAACAGTTCCTGTGTGCAAGGGAGTGTTGTTCGTTCCTAACTTCCCTCCGTCCGGTGACTTTCGTAGAATGTCCAGGAGACACTATTATACTATTTAGCATGTTGGTTTTGTCATCAGTGACACACTCGCAAGAAGTATTGCTTCTCACAGCGAAACACTTGGAAGTGATTCTCAATATGAACCCAAGAAGCACACTGACTGGTCTTACTTGAGAGGTTGGTAGCTGAGGAAGCAGACGTTACAAGTCGGGGGATTGGGGTGGTTTAAGTATACGGGAGGATATTGAAACTTCTGCCAGTGGATGAAGGGACTTGAAGGCGGTGGAACACGTATTGGCTACGGATGAAAGGAGGAACTGTCCAAATTTCTTGGCATGGATCTGACCCGATCCTTTCTGTGGATTTTCATTCGACATCAGGGCTACTCGCTACCGCCGGTGCTGATCGAGACATAAAATTATGGTCTCTGCATCACGTGGAGAAGTCTAAAGCACTACCGACTCCTACCTTTAAAGCAAACCTTTCATACCACAGTTCAGCGGTCAATGTAATCCGTTTCTCTCCAGACGGCGAGCTACTTGCTTCCGGTGCCGATGGCGGTGAACTCGTTATATGGCGCCTTGTTCAAGTCGGTGAGGAAAGTCCATCTTGGAAAGTGTGGAAAACTCTGCGTTTTCATCTGAAGGATGTTTTGGACCTGGAGTGGTCGATGGACGGAGCGTCACTGGTTTCCGGATCTGTCGACAACACTTGCATCATTTGGGATGTCACCCGTGGCACGGTTCAGCAAGTTCTGAGTGATCATCAACATTATGTTCAAGGTGTTGCGTGGGATCCTGCCCTTGAATATGTTGTTTCTCTGAGTGGTGACCGCACCTGCCGCTTCTATTCAACCAGATCGTCCACCAAGAAGACCAAGGGCAAAGAGAGGAAGGAGGATAAGGATAGGAATATTTTTGAGTGTAAGCATGTGCTCTTCAAGAAAGACGCCGCTGCCAATCCCTGTAGCAAGGCTGATGAGAGATCTGTTGCAGCGTCCAAGCAGTACCTCTTTTATGATGAAAACATGCCATCTTTCTTCAGGAGATTATCGTGGTCACCGGATGGGTCTTTCCTGGTAGTGCCATCAGGTGTTGAGAAGCATTCTCCCGAGGCTGCTCCCTCCAGTTTAGCTTATGTCGTACTAAGGGAGGAGTTATCTAAACCTTCCCCGCAGCCCACTATACAGCTTCCTGCCGGGAGTAAACCAGTGATGGGAGTACGCTTTTGTCCTGTCATCTTCACTTTGAGATCCAAAGAGCACTGGAAGCACGACACGACCGCCCCCTTCGTTAGTCCTTTCAATCTACCTTACAGGTTAATCTTCGCAGTTGCCACTCTAACCTGTGTCTACATTTACGACACACAAGTAAGCTGTCCAATTGCTGTGCTCAGTGGCCTCCACTTTGCGCCCATCACTGATCTTGCGTGGTCTCCTGATGGGAAGTTCCTTGCAGTGTCATCTCAGGATGGATATTGTACGTTAGCGGGCTTTGATACTGGTGAACTCGGCTTGCCTGTGTCTCGGGAAGTTTGCAAAATTGAGGATATTCTCGGCAGTTTAGCACCATCATCACCTGGACAAGCGAGCCTAATGGATGCCAACACATGCATCGAAGTTCCGAAAGTGGAGAAGTCGATGAAACAGAGAGCTGATTCTGCTGTGAAGGTGAAGCGGGCGAAGCTACGACGGATCACTCCTAAGGTCATACCTATTACGGACTTTCTGGAAGCTTTACCGGTTGGAGGATCGCGCGCGAGCTCGTCTAGTGTGGTTACTAACTCAGTAAAGTCGCAGACTCATGCATGTGATGAGAACTCATTAAAGGACAATCTTCAACAACAATCGACTGACGCTAACGGCAAACCACTCGTTGCGGAATCAAATGCTGCCTGTATAGAGCAGATAACATCTGCGAACGATTTGGAGCAACTGGATGTAGGATCAGCCACCTGCAGTACACCATCCTCGGCTTCAGTATTACCTCTCTTACCTGCTGAAGAAACTAGTTGTACTAATATTCTGACGTCATCAGCAAAGGCGCCCGGTAGTAGCTGTGCTCAAATACAGATGGAAAGCAGTGGGCTGGCCGAGTTTCGGAAGCCTCAAGATGAGTTTGCACACTTATACGTCCGTCCCTTGAAGGGCCGACGCATCACACCGAAGCCCGTCACAGATGACCAATGCCCAGTGACCTCGAAGCCTATTTGTTAGGATCTACCTGTGAAGGTTCAGGGCTTGACTGCCCAAGTAACTACGTATAGAATAGAAGTTCGTAACATAGTGAACGGAGGAAGTGTTTAGTGGGAAGTAGGGTGGGCCACGTATCTCTGTAAGTGTATCCTCCACATAGGAGGAAGCAAACCTGTAATTGCTCACAGCTTCTGAACCTGGGATATCCTGTTTTGGAGATATACCGCCGAAACCCATATGCCGCAGGTGACTACTCACAGAAGGATGGTCAGCTCCAGGTGCTCCAGTCTTCTCATCTCAGCTTCAGAGTATACAGATCCCAGGAATGTTGATGCCAAACAGAGTGTCGATGTGTACACTATTTGACTAGTAGATAGGGATGATGTTTACAACCGAAATGACGATCGGCTCATCAATGTTCTGGAATAGATGAAATACAACGTATGCGGCCAGTGTTAGGCTTGCTGAGGAACGGATCAAATGAGCATTGGCTTTAAGTCGATTATGTTAATACGTAATCGCATACTTCACGACGTTGGAAAAGGTTGTCATGGAACATCTTTACCGCGTTTACGGGTACAAACACTTGTGCAGAGTGTTTGTGTAGCATGCTACCATATTTGTTGACTTCTCCACAGGAGTTCTGAAGAGCTGATACGTAGCGGTAGAGCACCTACCATCTTAACTCTCCACATATTTACAAAACATCGGGTTCTGCTTTCTAAATATTTCAACAACATTGTCGAAAAGGAAATGCACCTGGTGCTATCCAGTCTACTGCTACAGTGTACACTCCTTTGATGGCAGCAATGGCCAAATTCGGCTTTGATGATTTTGGGCCGTTTCCATAATACTTCCATAATACATGAGACTGCCAACGCAGAGGAACTTTATCGGATCGGTTTTTAACTGTTGGACTCCTGTAGGATATAACATACGTGGACTAGTTCTTCACTACCACCAACACTCTTCGTAATCGTTCTCAGGAGCAATGTTCTCAGGAGAATGTGCAACTTAGCATAATTTCTTCCTCTTCTGAAGGTCATTCTCCTCACTAGTCGCTTCCTAAGTGAAGCACTCTACCCTCTAGGACATTTGTTTACAGAAGTCACTTTAGGAGGCTCTCCTATTCTTTCTGTTTAGATAAGCTCTCTGATTCTGTCCTCGCCCGTTTCAGCGTACGGAACCTTCTCCGAATTCTTTTTATTCTAAAATCCACTCGTACTTCCCTACTTCCGGACTACTTGCATAGCTCAGATATCCTAGGAGCCCGGAGGGATTTCTCATATCTACTCTATTGGGGCTTAGCCCCATTTGACATATTTTGTCTCACCCTTGTACGGCTCGATGGGGTCTTCCCATCCTTCGGTCTCCCTATTCCCTTCCATCTTACTAAGAATTGACTTCCGATTATTCTCAAATCCACTCCTACTTCCATCTTACTTAGAAATGAAAAGACTCACTGTTCCCTGTAGGTATCTTCACCATGCAAGTTTCATTAACCCTTCCTATGGATGTGTTTGAAGCTTCTCTTGAGATCTTGCCTTCTGTTAATTTATCCATGCCCCCCTCTAGATGTACCAAATATCGTTCTCTTCAAGATCTCCTCCCTCAACTTTCATAGCTATTCAAGATCTGGTCCCTCTGGAAGCCGGTGAATGTAGTTGATTATGGCGACTTGTCATTGTGTCTCCTTGAAATGAACTTGTTGACAACTGCCGCTACTGCAACAGTTTTCGTTCTACTAGTCGAATTCAGATGGTCAAAGCTAGCTGCTGATAGGCTCAATAGTTGCAATCTTATGGGATCAGGAAAATGTTACCTTCCTCAGACACATTTAATCGAAGATCCGAATCGATGTTCTAAGTCTTGCCCTTGGTTCAACTAAAACCCTTATTCGTAAAAGCTTCCATCGTACTACGGGATTAGATTGACGATGATTCTCCATGGCTCACACCTTCGCAAGAAAATTACAAGCAGAAGTATAGTATATAAAGCATAGCTTATTGGTGTCGAACTTCATGGCTCAACTGGTATGGGTATGGCTTGCATTGCCAAGTGGACAGAATCAGCACCAAGAACAAATGTGGCAAGAACTTTTGCGCGTTTAATGCTTCTCTAATTGATTCTGGAAACAGCGGGGTCGTAACTCAGAAATTCAAGACAGGGTAAATTTCAAAATTTCTTGAACGTATGGATCAAGACATCTGAGCTTACGCGGCACAGATGTACATCTTGTGATGGGGGAATTGTTCTTGGACGTTGACCCCACTCAGATCTGTTTCTCATTCAGCATACATCCATCTGCAATACTCGAGGAATCGATTGAGCTGAAACTCTAATCTCTGTAGAATCCAACACGCTAGTAACCTGTTTATGACGCTGCCATAACACTACTCCTAGCTGTCGCAAATTCGGGTCAAGACAGTAATTCGCACATCAAGAACGATCTCCAGAATAAGATATCTGGACAGACAGGGAGAACTCTTCTACTATGATTTCAGGCGACCATTCAAGTAGAACCCATGACGATCTACAGCAAATCTATATTTCCGATCGTAGTCCATCAAATCTTGTCCATTGTACTTATGTCTACTGAAAGTCCATCTCTGTCTCTTGTTGTTTTGTTCATCCAGTAATGGGATTGGTGATTGATACATTTGTGATTTGTGAGAGAGTGCCGAGAGCTTATCATATTAAAATTTATGATTATTATTTACACTCTCATACTTGATAACATACTTTAGATAGCATATATCCCTTGTTCTACCGAGTACATGGACAGGTGCAATACACAATAGAACAATGACACTAAAGGATATTTCTTCAGATACTCAAGTACTTTGTACATCTTGCATAACTCTGTTATTTTAAATGCCGTCATGCAAATTTTCCATAGTATTGGGGCTTAACTCCATTTTACCTCTTTTGTATCTGCCTTGAATGGCTTGAGGGGGTTTCCCATCTTTCACGTGATTTACGTGTTTGCCTTTTCCGAAAACTTCCTTCAGTTTGAGCTCAACTTTGTATTGTGAAAAGGTACCATTAATTACAATTTGTGATCATCATATAAAACCATATTATTCAAGAAATGGAATCTCATTATATAATTAAGTGACTTCCACTCATTCCTAGTTCGATACTGACTTCTTCCGAACACCGAATTTATGGATTTTGATTCACGAATGATTGTATATCCGAAGTAGATGGAAGGTCTGTCGCATCGAAAACGAGCTATTATCACAGTATAGCACAGTTAACATATTGTCTTACGTCGACGTGTCTTACCTTTGAGGTTTTCTAGAATCCTGGAGACAAGTCATATCGACAGAAGTTGAAATGTCACTTCAGGATTTGGATTTAATTCAATTCTGACTTAATACGTAAACATAATTCCTTTAGAATTGTATCATATAAATTGGTTTTTATATTGTATATTGTATACTGAATATCATCAACGACGAATTTTAAATCTCGGTTTCATTTAATTGCTTTTGGTTATTTTAATTCTTTATGTGATACTTTTGTTCTTTTTCTTTCACATTATAAACTTTTGCAATCACACATATTTTGATTTCCTTACTTCTTTTAAGTTTCATGTTACTTTCTAGATGTTTACTTCTTTCCTTGAGATTTCTCTAACCAAATGATAATTTGATAGTATTACTTTGAGTGCATGATAAATGATCGAGAACATATCAAGAATCACTCTGACCATTTAAAATCTGAAATCCGAAATTCCATAAACATTAATGTGACTCCGATCGAGTAAAATTTGGGCAACGCAGAACTAGTTGCCACTTTGCGGATGTACCAGACATTTCTTGACCGAATATGCCCTCATAATTCAAACTTTCCAAGATGCTTAGTTATTTGACCCCGATTAGTTACTCAAATGTGATATCCCAATTAGGACAGAAACATGTAGAAAACAAAACAAGTAGTCTTAGAACATTTCAAACATAGTGCAACAGTATTCACACTCCACGTCAAACCGTTTAGGATGCATTGGATAAGTCTTCTGGCAAACTTGAGGCACGCTATTGTCTTTCTTCGTATCAAAATTCCAGTAAGATTGATTTTGACTTTCGCCGCCTGTGTTCTGCAAATGAAGCAAAGTGTACCGTGGTACCCCAATTCGCATCGCGTGATCGCAGGCAGTATTGTACTACGTAACCATGTGAACTGCGATGGCGACCGAACTAGAGCATAGTACAGCCCAGCTCTAGCGTTGCTACTCATGCTAATTAGTGTCGTTCTTACTAATTCAAACCAAGTGCAATAAGTTCATAGTTCGCACCATTTTCATGATTTTTCATTATTTTTGCATTACTGTTGCCGCTGTATGGGTGGTGTATGGTATGGGTTGCACTCCAACCTGCTTATGAATCCGATTGAGCATAACTCGATTAATTGTGGATATTGCATCAATCCCAATGCAAGAAGAGGAAGTTTAAGGCCCCGGAAGCATCGGCTGCACCTAGCTGGAATTCCACATTAAATATTTTTAGTTCACATTCGGCTGGAGTTTTAGTTGGAGCTTCCACCACGACAAGAGGAGGTTTAAGGCTACAGCCCTAAACGTCCTCTTGCCCGCACTATAAACTTGGACTTTGAAAAAGAATAATAGTCTCTCGTCAGTTCGGCACCAAGAAAATAGTATCATAAATTTCTCTCAGCTCGGACGTATATAATCTCACTCACATGAATGGTGATGTTGTGAGACTAATACATTCACAGAGTCTAAATGCGTTAGAAAGTAAAGATATTTGGGAAAGGGTAGAGGATATCTGGAGTGGAGCGGTTTATTACTCCATTAACTGATTCTGATGGTCCTGTCCCCCCACATATGCGGTCCGGGGTCGTGGCAATCAAAAGTGTTAAATATAGAAAGGGAATGTATATAAATAATACCCCGAACCCGAAGGAAAGTTGAAAGGAGTACAACGCACAAATCAAAAGTGTTATGGAGTTGGAGTAATCCAGTAACGGATTCTGATAGTCCTGTCATATGCGGTCAATAATCAAAAGTGTTAAATGAAGTAAGTTCGGCGCATTCCTTGTGGCGTTTTATATCTGAGTATGTGCCTTTCCTTATTTTTTCAAGATATTTGTTCGGTATGACTACCGTTGTAACCACTCGTTTCCAATTTTACTTCGATGTTATTCTCAATGAGTTTCTTTAGTGTCTAGACAGCGAGCTATCCAAGGACACTCCAATGACTATATAAGACCTATCAATCTCTTATCATTTGTGTGTAAAGGGATTACAATGGATTTTCCATATGGAAAATCAGGAGGATGCATCTTTTTGATCCTTCGTATGCGGACTTCCTATATCTTGGTAAGTGAGCCGGGAATAGAGGTGTTATTTACTGTTCTGTGTGCAGAAGGATTATGTTGGATTTTTTACATAGTATAGAGCTAGATTTTTGTGTACACAAATACATATATACATTATGGATTGCTATCTAGCAATCTGATTTGAATCTAGTGAGCATGAAAGCCTGTTTTGTGTCTTCTTCGTACTATGCAAATGGTAGCAACAAGGATTTGCTATACTGCAATGTTTGGGAGTTTTTGTCAGCGGAAATAAAAGTTACGTGGAGTCAAGCGCATTGGTAGTTTGATGCGCGGTGAACAAGCAAAGACAAAAACCAAGTGAAAAAAGGATCAAGGAAATAAAAAAATGCAATCAAGCAGAAGAAAAAAATCTAGGACATGGAGCACTTTGTTGGGCTTGGTAGAAGCAGGGGAAGTTCAATCAATTGATACTGGTTTGGGTTGATGCATTTTCAAATGTTCTTGGATGGTACAAGTGTGACTACCATTTGGTTTCATTTGCCTTGAGATGGATAGAATCAGTACGGTTGAGGTTGTATCTTGATGGAAGAGTTTGTAAAGACTGAGCTCGTGCAAGAAAATTCAACATGAAGTCTTGCTAGAGGAGGTGAAGTGTAGTAGATGAAGTCCTTGAAGATGCTGGTGCAGAAGAACCTTACAATCCATCAAAAGACAAGCTGAACATTTTGCCACCTTTTTCTTTGCAAACAAAGTTTATTATGGTAGGAGATGACCTCTGTCTAACACTCACAAGTTGGACGCTACTAACTATCCCATATGGAAAGAAATAGTTTAGGCTATCCTTGCAACACATAACTTGTGTAAACATGTCATTGGAGATGCATATATTCCACTTGCTAGAGAATAGAGAGCTATGAGGATTTGAAGAGATCACCAACCATTGTTGGTGATCAAGATGGTTACAAAGACCACATGTTGGTGGATATTTTGGAGATAAGTACTTCAAAGGAGGTTTGAAACATCTTTAAGAAGAAATCTGAAGTAACAAAGGTGGGAAGCTTGGAGTATTGGGAGGTAAACTCATTGCTTTACAAATGGATGAAGGTGTGAAGATGGAAAACCATTTCATATACTTGAAGAGCCTAGTTGAAGATATCAAGACTCTTATTGGTAATGTGAAAGAAGTTGAGTTTGTGCATGCATTCTTAAAGAGCCAACCACTTGCATACAAATTATTTGTCAAGGTAATGGAAGGTAGACTAGGAGGATTGATATCTCTTGAAGAGCTTGAGAGCTTAGTTCTCCAAGAGGAGATTAATATTTAGCAATTCCAAAAGAGAAAAATAATACTCAGTAAAACTCAACCTTCCTCACTAGCATTACACATTCCAAGAAAGGATATAAGCTATTCAAGAAGTTGTTTCAAAACCAAGAGTGATATGAAAACTTACCAATGGTCAAATTCCAAGAATGTGATAAGAAACAGGTTGTTCAAATGAGATATAATTTGGATATCTTTAGATATAAAGATAAATATCACAAAGTATCTTTTCATATTCCTAATTTACCTCTTGGTAAAAAACCAATCATAGCAGAAGTTAATGTTATCAAGAAGGCGCACTAGAAAAAGGTAGAACAGAAAAATCACTATCACAAAGGATAAATGCCAACTACCCTAAGAGTGATGATTTAGCTCAAAGATGCTATTCCTTCTTACCAAAGAAATCCAACTTCCTTTCAAAAGAACATGTTATACCCTTCCTTGAAGACACATGTCTCTAAAGGAACAATTCTATCCAAAGGTACAATCTTTAGAAAGTACTTTCCTTTGCTACTTTCAACACTACAACATTGAGAGAATTTTGTCATGGCATTACTTCTAGGAAATGATTGTAGGAACCAGGGATCAAACAAACAAGGCTCTTGAAAATTTCATCTACAAAGATTCACCATTACTCATAAACCCAAAGGAACACACTCACACTTCATGACGGTAATTACATAAGCAACAAGGAGCAATAACTCTTTCATTTTAGTCATTGTTTGCTTTTTCTTGAACATAGAATTTGTTAAACACCCAACTTAAATAGTTAAACACCCAACTTAAATAGCTAAACACTTGGAAGTAACTTTTTCAACTATCTATCATCAGATGTATAATGGAAAATTAATTAAATATTCCAACAAGTAATTTCTATTGACTCTTCCACTTCTTTAATAGCTTAAATGGTCACAAGTCTTGAAGATCTTGCAATATCTACTTCCTTCATTGTAGTCAACTCCTTCTAAAGACCCTTTAGGATTATATCTAGCTACTAATAAGATCTCCATGATTAGAACATGATATTATAGTCAAGGATTAATTTGTCATGCATCAATCATTTTCACATTGGTTCTCATGCCTTAGCTCCAAACTCAAGAAACATTCAAGATATATAACTCTCACAATAGACCCCGCATTGAAACTACCTTGAACTTAATAAAAAGCTCTTGCAAATAAATTTTCAACAAGGTAAAGAAAAATTGAATTGGACTTGTAACAACAAGGATAAAATCCTTCAAATATGCTCTCTCTTAGCTCTAAAACCATTGGAAATTCCAAAACTTCAAATGATCAATTTTTTTGTATAGACCTTTAAATTCTGCAATCTTGGTGTCAATGGAAAGCCATTGAAATGATGCTTTTGAAGAAAGAAATATTGCTCTATTTGCACATGTAACCACAAAGATAAAAACCTTGAAGTGAGCATTGTAAACTTCTTTCATGATGAAGGTCTTTGGGCCTTCAAGTATTTGGATTTTTGGAGTGAAATCTAGACTTTGTAGAGAGGTGGTTTTGTAGCATAAGTCTTTTAGCTTAACTCCTAATCTTCTTGAAGACAAAGATAATTTTTGGCTAACCATGCTTCTCAACCATTAAAAACAAAAAATGAACACATACCTCCCTACATATACAAAATCCCCATACCTAAACTAGAAAGTAAATAAGAAAGTAAAGGAAAAGAAACAAAAAAAGAAATTAAAAAATTCCCAATACTATAGGAGATGGGGTAACCAAGGAGGTAGTTTGGACTTAGGTGGTAAAAAGAAGAAGCAAATAGCAATGATCACCATTGCAACTAACCAGCTCACTTTGGTGAAGAGTGCTTCAAGAAGCAAAAAAAATAGGAAGAGGTGCTGCAAAAGGGATCTTTTGGATTGGACTAAGTGCAAATATGGTTTCAAAATTTTCAAGAGCAAGTGTTCTTCATGGCATTGTACATAATGTTAGTAGAAGAACCTTGGGGTGGATGTATTTGGTGTCTTTGAATCATATCATTTTGTTGACTATTATGTAATTTCAAGGTTACAATATATGGCTTGAGTGTTGGCCTCGGAGATGGTGATAATTATGAGGTGCAAGATGAAGGTGAAATTCATCTCTAATTTTCTATTGGTGAGATTTGGATCCTCATTTCACTTTGGTAAATATTGTGTGTGATCAATAAACTTCTAAGTGTTGGGTATCTTACATATGATAGACAAACAATAAGCTTATGTGTAAAAAAATTTAATATCATAAACTAAAATGAACATATTAAAGCCAAGAGTGATAAAAAGTGAAAAATTTATAAATTACAAGGTAGAGCTCTTGATTCAAACCCTATACTTAGCACAATAATAGTTGATAATACCCTATTATGGCAAAGGAGACTTGGCCACTTGCGTCAAATCAAGATGTCCGTCCTTTGTTAAGATACATTGGTTATTGAAGTCCCTTCATTATCATTTGAGTATCATTCTTGTGAGGTTTGCATTGTTGTATTTGGCCTTATTCTTTTTGGAAATACATTATATGAGCTATATATATGCTAAACATTATATCATATGTTGGGTACCTAGTTGTGGAGCCTATGTGTAGGAGGTTGTTTCTAGATCTATCAAGGGTGGTAGTGCACATTTTATTCTCAACCGCTAAGAACTTATATCTCAATTCTCAATCTTTCTTCTATTGGTTAGGAAAAAGGTAACCTAACCTGTCATCATAGCATGTACTTCTAGTTTGCTGGTATGATCACTTTTAGCATGATCAAAGAGAAACATACCACTTAAAGAAAGGAAAACTAAGCGCAATGCAATGAATTGCCACATTTTTGCTTTGACTTTTCTAGCTAATACTTGTTTAGAAGTTGAATACTTGATCCAAGAGGAGATCAAGCAAACATAGTTAGTTGTTTTGCTTGTAGCAAAATTTCCTAAAGAAGTTCATGTAGCTACAATTTTAAAATAAGACCTTACCATTCCAAAGGCTATTTTGAAGGAGAATACTCCAAAGAAAACTACCTGAAAGGAGATAGCACCAAAGGAAGATGCAACGATTGAGAAAAAAAAAGAGAAATCTTTGTCTCTCCTTTGTGTACTACAAGGTGACATTGTGGATGATTGAGCTTCCGCCAAGGAAAATGCCACCTTCAAGCAATTATTGAAAGACTATAATTTCTATGAGAAGCAATTTGCCTTTGGCAATTAAATCTGTCAAATTTATGAAGCAAAAAGAATTTCATGCTATTTACCAAATTGAGTAGGAAGGTTTAGGTTTACTAAAGATTGAAGTGGAAATTTTGGCTATATTAAAAAATCAGTCCTAATTATTCAGGAGTTGGAGTTATTATGATTACAAAGGACATTGCTCATAGGCTAGGGTATTTTGAATTTGAACCAACTCCTTGAATCTTATGATTTGCAGATCAAACCCAAAGAGTCCAATGTGTTGACCACCATTGGTAGAGTTTACTTTTGATTGAACCTCATTGTCCTTAGGGTAATATCCAAGTCTAAATATTGAATATTGATTTATCTTTTGTCTAATATGTTGACCACTATTGGTAGAGTTCCCTTTTGATTGAACTATGTTGTTCTTTGGGTAATATCCAAGTCCATATATCCAATATTCATCAAAAGACCTTGGATCTAATGCATATGTGATTATTGATTGGTAGTATCACAAATTAAACTGCAAAGACCCAATAGAAGTGAACCAAAAGATGATCACAATAAGCTTGAAGAAGATACCTCATCTAGAAGAAAATTCCTTGTTAGACATGAGATATACCAATGACTCCTTGGGTTATCTTTGGACAAAGATATTATGAACTATCTAAAGTGCTATAAAGTTGATAAGGATGAAGAAAATATAGAATTTTAGGCTCAAGGCAATGATCTCAACAATGATAAGTGATTGTTAGAACTTGGCTATGTTGGAGGCAAGTGTAATGTTTTGAGTGCAAGAGAAACCCCAAGAGAAAAAAAGGTTTCATTCCTCAATACTCCGATGCCCCAAAGGAACACCTTGTCTTTATTATATAGCAAAGAAGATCCACTCAAAGAGAGCTACACCCTTAGATCAAATATATGGATTGGTGACATGTTAGCAACCTCCACCTTTAGATTAGCTATATGGATTTGTGACATGTTGATTCTTGTCCTATTTGTTGGTCAAACAAGTTTGACCAAAGGGAATCTTTGGAGAATCTTCATATAAGAAGCTTAGAACAACATGGGCGAGGTACCATTGGAAAGATCTTGATGAGACAAACAAGGAGGAAAAAAAGCCAATGCCCAATATTCTCCAAGGGCAAGGAAGATTCTATTTTGAGGCCCAATTCATTTGTTTAGACCTCCAAAATTGACTCTAAATTTTCCATTTTTCTTGGCCTTTGCTCTATTAGTAGAAGTACTCTTTTGGTGACACCTCTATCTGATCTACTTAGACCATCATATATAAAATCCCTAAAGATATTACCAAGCCAATTTACACGTCTAGATAATCTGTCTAGCTAATGGTATTATAATGAGCCATGTAAGTTAAATTGAGGGAATTATAAATGTAGATAATTGTCAAGATATCATTTTGGTAAAAGAGCAAAGTGCTAAAGATTTCAAAGTATGTATATTTTGATGAGTACAAAGTATATGCTTCTCTATTTGACAAGTTCCAATTTTGTCTTTGCATGGAAGATTGAGCAAATGCCATGCATTCCTCAACAATTTGAGGAAAAAATGATTTGGTGAAGGCAGCTATACTTTTTTTGCAAAGATAATACAAATTAAACTCAAAGTTCTCCTTGTTGGTGAAAGACAAAATTGACAAGTATCTTTAGGTTGGATCAATTTTCAAATTCTTAGTAGCAAATGAGTCCTTCTTTTTGTAATTATACCAAAGAAGAAGACATGTAAGATCCAAAGATTTCAAGACTTCAAAAGACTAAATGAAATCAAAAAGAAGGATCACCACTATAATTATGGATGCAATTCTAGATCAAGTGGCTAGACATACTTATTATAGCTTCATGGTTTGATTTTTTAGATACAATCAAGTATCAATTTGTGAAGAAGATAAAGATAAGAACACCTTTATGACTGATTGTGAAACTTATACATGTAACCAAATACCATTTAGTTTGTGTAAACCCATGACATTCCAAAAGGATGATGAATGCCTTATTCAAGAATTTTCTTTGGAAGTTCATGGAGGTATGCATAGATAATTTTTGTGTCTTTGGCCAAAGGGAGGATCACCTCCATTTCTTGTGACAAACCTTTAAACAATGCTGTGCCATAGGCTTGTCTCTTCACCTAATGAAGTGCTTCTTTGTCATGACTAAAGGAATATTGCTTGGACATCAAGTGTTTGGAAGAGGAAATGAGGTAGAAATTGAGAAGAAAAAAATCATCAAGGCCCTTGAGGTTCCAAAAACATAAGAAAACTTTGTGCATTTCTTTGCAATGTGGAATACTGCCAAATATTTTTTGTGAATTATGCAATTATTGTGGCACACTTAAAAAGTTACTCAGGAAGTCAAAAGAATATTTATGGAAAAAGGACTAGCAAGGAGCCTTTGTTGCATTGAAGACAAAATTGGTTGGAGTATCGGTTATGAGAGCATCTGATTGGAAATATATTTTTCAAGTGTATATGGATACTTCATTGGTGGTTATTTAAGTTGTAGTTAGAAGGATGACTACAAGCAGAATTATCCTATATACTATGTAAATATATAGTTGTCTACTCCTAAAAGAAATTATTCCACAATAGAGAGTGAAGCTTTGAGCATGGTGTGTGCCTATAAGTAAATTTTCCATTATCTCTTGGATCACAAATTTGTATTTCACATTGACTATCATGCCTTGTAACACTTAGTGAGGAAGGAAATTTTTTTTGGAAGAATAGCAAGATGGATTTCCTATTGCAAGAATTCACATATACAATTTAAGTAATGAAAGCAGTTCATCATGAGAATGCAGACTTCTTATAGAATCAAATCAAAAAGCAATTTGAGGACTTGAAAGACAATTTTCTAGACAAAAATATCTTTAAACTAAAAATTTCATGAGGTACTAGTTACTTGGAAAAATAAAGATACCTTTGTCAGGTGGCATCAAGATATAATGATACAAAGAGTAGAGAAATTAGTGAGAATGGAAAAATTAATGAGATGAAAATACAATATTTTCCTCATATAGGGTTGCCCTTTGGATTGATCTAACTTGAATATTTTTAATCTTTGGTCTTGAATTGTAGAATTTAATGGTTGATATTAGTTATAGATTCAACTTATATCAACTAAAATTAATTAGACAAACTTCATATAATATAAGTACATGATCTATAAAGATTTTTATTACAAGTCCAAGATCCTTCTATTTATTTTTTTGTTCAATTTCTACATACTAATTTTACATCTAGTGAGATTATCAAAGGATATTCTTATTTTTTTTCTAGTATCTTTGGAGATCCTACAACATCATCCTTGTATAAAATTTAGATCCAATATGCAAGAGTAGTTTTAGATAGATAGGATAAGGAGGAAAATTTAAGATCCAATATCAACAACAAGGATTGTGTGTCACACTTAGTATATATGGATGCATCTACAAGTCACCAAGGAAGCATTAGGAATTATTACAACAAATACAAATGACAAATTTTAGGACATGGTCTCCATAATTTTAAGAAGACTTTACCGGGAAGAATATAAAATACAATCCACAAAATGTGAATATTTATACAGTAGGCTCAATATCTCAGTGTCTCCAATGTGTTAGTTGATTTTGGTATATTTTAGAGTGTCAATCCAAATGCTGGGGGATTATCAACTCCTTTGCTTGGCAATAAAGGACAAGGTAAAAGCATGATTTGTATAAGTTAGCAACAACAAATTAATACAAGAAGCAAGTTGTAAAACATCCATATGATTGGCATTTTACCCATGGCTAAACCAAATTTTTAGACTACAACAACAGTTTTACCTAGTGTGGAATTGAGACCTATGTTTCAACCTTTAAAAAAGGTTATAAAACCTTCTTCATGCAAATTTGGTAGTGATAGTGATTCCAAATCCTTGTAATATGACATTTCACCAAAAAATACACCTATATATGCTCTCTCCTTCTCCATCACTATATCACAAAGTCCAATGTGTTCAACAAATTTCTCCTAACATACCTTCCAGTCAAATTGAAGAAGACTTTCTCTTCAAACCAACCTGATTTTAATTCTTGCCTTCTCTTCCTCAAATTTGTGAATTTTTTTTTGTCTCTTCCAGCTCACAATTTTTGAGTTTTTCCTTTCACTTTTGCCAATGTGGCCTTGTCACGCCTCACCTTTCCTCAAGAGTGCAATTTTTTTCTATTTTCTACCTATATTAGGGAGAAAGAAGCATATTATATGTTTAGGTAAGAAACCACTCAATATATTAGTATTTAGCTTCATCCTCATGTATGCCACGTTATGAAGGGGACTGCTTTGATGAATTTTCCGCCATCAACATTCAACTTGGAATTTTGTCATCTCTCAAGAGGAATTTTGTTGCATGCACTTCAAGGCTAATATCTTTGTGGTTATATGTCCAAATGGAGAGGTCTTTATCTTGATAGAATTGGTTTCTCAAGGGCGTTCCATTGACACCAAAAGCATAGTGTTTCAAGGCATGTAGTAAAAGGTATGACCATATGAAGTTACAACCACATGGACTTTATACATGACCCTCATTTTGGATCTCATTTCCAACCTCGCACTAAATATACTTGTACTTGTCTCCAACCTTGTAATCCTTATAATAATATTTTTTTTTTGACCTCATATTAATTGTACTTGTACTTTTTTCCAATCTTGTACTAATTATACAAGTACTTGTTTCCAACCTTGTACTAATGATACAAGTACTTATTTCCAATCTTTTACTCATTTCCAACCTTGTACTGATTGTACTCATACTTGTTTCCAACCTTCTTTCTAAATTTTTACTCCTTGTATTGTACTTGTCTCAAACCTCGTACTCATATCTCATTATCTTGTACCTTGTACCTTCTACATGGACCTCATCCTTCATACTTTGTCCTTCATTTCCCATACTCATATCTTGTCTCAAACCTCATACTCAGACCTTCTATTCAACCTTGTACTCATACTTGTCTCAAACATTGTACTCATACCTTATTTCATACCTTGTACGTGGACATCATCTCATCCTCTTGTACACAAACCTCATCTTGTTTCTTGGACCTTGTTATCTTGTTCTTTGTATCGTGGACCTCATCTCTCATACTTCATCTTTTAGATGAAGTATGAGAGATGAGGTCCACAATGTACTTCATATCTCATACCTCTTATCTCACGATGTATTTCATATCTCATACCTCTTATCTCATACATTCAAACTTGCAAAGGAATGGGTAGTTTGTCACAATGCCATGAGTTTGTATCAATGATGAGTAACAACCAAAACAACTTCATACAAAATGACAGGTGGCTAACTTTGTTAAAAAAAGTAAGTGTCATCTCTCATATATAGGATAGTGTAGTTTTTGTAGTTTTAGTACAAGAAATTTTGTATCTATACAAATGTTGTACAAATTTAGTTAGGATATGATACAAAGATATTGTGTTATGATTGTCACCAAACACTTGATTGAAGGTCCAATTTAATAGTACAAAGGAAATGCATGCACCATGGTAGACACAAGAAAATACATGGTTCAACTCATTGAGGCTATGTCCATGGGAACACACTAGTAGATTTATTGATAGTGAGACTAATGTGTCACAAAGAGCTTCTACTAGCTCTCTTATATAGTAGTCCAGCCCTAGTCTAACTAACCATAGTCAAACTAACTGGAGTTACTTAAGACCTGAGTTAACTCCTAACAATCTCCTCCTTGACTCATGTCTTTTGGGTCTTTCCCTTAACCTCTATAACATATATGATTACTCTATGGGGAGTCCTAGAAGGAAACCTAAGGTCCCTTTATAAACTAGAGTTAACCAGAATTAAGCCAAAGCCTAAACATGATAGAGTAAAATCATATATAAATAACCTAATTGCTAGTCTACTCTACTTGTACCCATATGCAACACCTGCAATTTGGCACAATGTCTCAAAATTTTTCCAAAAGAATGTGTGTGTCTACTCTTTGTATGAATCTACATACTTAGTCACTTAGTTGTGAGGAATCTTGGCATGGAGGCATAAGCACTGGAGTGAGGAAATCATTTTTTTGGAACTAGAGGATAGATCTTTAGGTGGTCTATATAGGTAAATGATGATATTCTAATGGACCTTTATAAGCCTAGATATCATTAAGTAACACAAATTAGGAGACCAAGTAGCATGAGCAATTCTAGTCTCATATAAAGTAGTGATTTTTTGGAAAGGTGGTGCTTATGTCAATTTTTTGTCATCAGAGTGATTGGACCCTTGGAAGATCTTACTCTTTTTAGTTTGCACATTATAGGACACTATTTGGGAGACATCCTCATATTGGCAATCTAGTACAACACAAACTTTGTAATGTGATTGTGGATATACTTATAAATGTACTTATAAATGTCTTGATGGTGGTCATTAGCAATTTTGTTGGGCAATGAGGAAGGTGAAGAAATTTTATGGTGAAGTGACCTTCATTACAAATGAACCATCACAATCAAGAATCCTATCTTTGATTTAATCTATTGTGAATGTGATTATTGATGATTTGCAATGCACTAGTGGTGGTGACTCTACACTCTTTTGGGAATGACTATGCCCTAGAGGTTAAATACAAAGCAATAGATTGTCTCACAATGACACAATATCTTCATTTTTAGTCATTTCCAACATGTATCATTGAGAGAATGACTTGTTCTTACCATTTATTAGTACATTGACATTGGGTTGTCTCATGCCTGACATGAAAAAGAAGAGGAGTCAAGGCACCTTTTTTATCCATCCATTTTTGATTCTAGTTGACAATGATAAACTTGCATTTTGTTTCCTTTTTCATTGGGTGGATCTTTTGCTTTAATAGCAAGAAGTAACCACAACTCTACTAAAAATAATACTTTTTCTCTTCTTTTTTTGATTATAAAGATAATGCCAGAGTATCACATATGGGTCTTTTTTGAATCTGAATCTTTAACACACTCCTTCCAATCAATGAGAAGAGGAATCTTCTCCTCTACTATAAAGAGTTAGTCTATGTAAACTATATGTTTGAACCGTCTTAAGCAAAAACAAAATATCGTTGGCCAAGTCTAATTGATAAAAAATTTACCAAAAATATATCTTAAATTAATTTGGTAAAGGCTAAAAGGGTATATTGTTCTACCAAGCTTAGTTTGAGCTTTGTAAACTCTAACTTCCTTGCATCAAGAAGTTGTACTAAATGAAAACAAAATATACCTTACAATTTTTTATGGTATTGACAAGTCATATAAGCATTGGTGTGTACTTAATTACTCAAGAATATAAGTATTGGGGGGTTCCAAAAATGGGTTTCCAAGTTCACACAAAAGAATGATGGGATCTCTAGAAACTACATAAAAGGCACAAGGAGTACTTGGGTTTTACAAGCAATATCTGTAGCCCAATAAAATTTTAGAGGTTACCTTTTTCATTTCTCATAAATTTTTATGGTGGTTCATAACCTCTAGAACTCCTTTGGAAAATATAGGCCACAATTTTCCAGAAACAAAAATGATATGATATGGTGAACTTTTAGGGTTTAGTTATTAAAACACCCACTTCTTTTTATAGGTACTCATTAAATAATTTTTATGTTTTCTTTTGAGTACTCATAAATAACCCATCAATAGCATTTTTGAAATGCACAATTGGACTTCAAAGTAGGGACAATTAGTTTCCACTTAGCAACTCTAAAGCAAAGACATTACAATTAGGTAGAGACTTAAACAATAAATAATATCACCTCCAAGAGATTTATTATGGTAAACTCCTAAGATTCACATACCATACTAGTAGTTTATATTTGAGCACTTTTGACAAGAGTTTACACTTTGAGTAGTTCTTGATTGAGTTATAAATAATTGTGTTAAGGCAAGATGGATGACTATGATTGACAAATACAAAATTAATGATCCAACCTTTTGGATGGCAGGTAGTGCTTGTTCCATTGTCAAATTTTGAACCTTCTTTTGAAATTGGAGAATCCTTTCCTTGAAAGTTGTCTTCTCAATTATTGCAATCTTCTCTACGTTCAACTTTTCTTCTTGATGTGTGTCCAATTGCTTCAAGTCTTCATCAGGTTTTTAATTGCTTTGGATTTTGTCTTCTCCTAAAGGTATGTACTATGAAGATTGGCCAACTCTCTCTCAAGATTGGTTACCTTGAGTGTACTTTAGGGCTCATTCTTCACATGCTTTAAATTTATATTCTTCAGGGTATTTATTTCCTCTTGCAATGCGATTGATTTGGCACCTTGCTTCTTTACTCTTCTCAAAAGTAAAGAATCTTTCTCTTGAAAGTCTTTGCTTCCATGTAAAAGATCAAGAAGAGAAATAGGAAAATGGAAGACTGGAGTGGAAGATCACATTGGTACTCTTAAGTAAAGGAAACTCCAAATGCCTAGCATGAGCTTGGGCTTTGGTATTTATAATGAATCAACAAAAGGTTCTTAAGAAGCTTCCAAAGAAGCTTCTCCTTCTAAGCCACCTTCTTGGAGTGCAAGCTAAGCTACCCTAGAAGCTATCAAGGAAGCTTCC
Source organism: Lunularia cruciata (assembly GCA_948567375.1). NCBI lineage: Eukaryota > Viridiplantae > Streptophyta > Marchantiopsida > Lunulariales > Lunulariaceae > Lunularia > Lunularia cruciata. Next base: position 12,843,965 of record OX419760.1, read on the forward strand.
TACTCAAAGCCACCTACTTGGTGTACTAGCTAGCCGTCAGCTTGACATACAAGTTACTCTACCCTAGGAAATTTCATAGAATATTCTTGTTGTGTACTTCTAGAACATTCTACCCACAAGCTTTTTTGATGCTTCCACATATTTTTAGGCTATTTATACTTCTTTTTACTATATTTAGCTTAGACTACTAACTCATTAGCTTCTACCAACTTATTTACTAACTCCATATTATTACATATTCCCTTGTTGTTAGTTGGTGATGTCCTCATCACTATGGAATATTTAAACTCCTATAGTGTTGTTTATGCATTATGGATATGAGAGAGAGGCTCCCATGTAGCATAATGATGGGGAATCCTTTCCAAAGGACCTTATATTCAATGTGTTGTTGGTGGCCACATTGGATATCGTTATGTGCAAGTATATAATCAACTTCATATTCCTCATGATCATTGATAAGGATAGGAAGAGGTGGAGGAGGTTAGACACAAGTAGAAAAGAAAGATATCTTAGAAACAAAGAGTTTTAAATGTGAAACATGGAAGACAAGATGGATCTACATATGATTAGGGATAGCAAGTCAGTAGGCAATGGGAGAAATGATCTAAGTAATCTCAGATAGACCTATCCAATTGGGAGCAAGTTTACGGACTTGGGTATTGAGTGGGTCTCATGTGGGAATCATGTGGGCCAAACTAGTCCCATAGTGGAGAGATAGTGGACTATGTGACATAAGGAAGGTGACTTATGCAGCCTTATGCACAATTGGGCTTCAATGTGGCTTGGGGAGGGGTGGTAGTTGGACTTTTGTAGTCAAGTTTTTCCTCATTGGGGAACAAGAAATTCCCATAGACACTTACCTTGGAGATGGTTCAAGAGTCTATCACCTCCTTCAACCTTTTGTAATATCTCACTGATCCTTAGAATAGACAATGATAAGGAGAAAGCTTATGAGGAGGGACAAGGAGTATTATTCCATAAACAAAATTACACTAACTCCAACATTGCCATACATTCAATCACCTATTTGCAACAATCATATGAAATTCTCCTTTTTATTGCCTTTCAATGGATTGAACCTTCTTTACTACAATTATAAATATAGTGTATGTTTGATGTTTGATAGCCAATCTTGTAGTCCCTTATTACTATGTGTCCATAAAATGAGCCCAATCTCTTGGAAATTTAAGAAAACTAACATGTGCCTATGAAGTTCTATCTCTCTTAAGTATCTACGTTACCTTTAAAAAGAATTTTAATCTAGCCTTAATTGCTTTGCCTATAGTAGGTAGCCGTTGCACTTCATGCTTCTTCTATCCCCTTCATTAGATGTTTTCCTAGATAATCATAGTCTAACATGATAGTGTACTATTGGTTCTTTTTTACAATCCTAAATTAGGACTTCTTGCTGATGGGTTCTTGCCTTTTGCTTCACAACATAGCACTCTCTTAAGATGTTGCACTCAGGCAAGCTGCTACTTTTTCTTCTTCCATTTGTTAGTGGGAGCAAAGAATTGGGCATTCATTTGATAGAAGGTTCACATGTGATACTTCTACTGGTAGTCCCAAAAAATGGATTTTTGTACATTGATGAAGCCATCCATATGAGCTATCCCCAAGGTCATTCCAAGTCAACAATCCCACATGTCAGCTTGCTGGACCAGATACATAAAGGTAGTATTTTGGATCTCTCGCCAAAATGGGTTGAAGGCACTTCCCTCCTTCACATCATTCTGTCCTATCCAATGATATACTTGGATTAAGACCTTGCAATATACGATTGAGTGGAAAACTATAGGATCTTTGGAGGTATACCATTGATCTCAACATTTACATAATTTCTTGCACGATTGTAGGATGATGCCGCACATCTGGCCAATATTATGGCTTCTTCTTGTAAGAGAAATGTCAAATTCCTCATGAGCAAGGTATTTCCACATCCAATTGTTCTTGAAATGTCTCTTTATCCTCTAGGAAGGGCCTCTAATTGGGCGGGTAAGCCCATTGTCTCCATGTTGGCATAGGTAGGAATGACCAAGGCAAGACCTTTATATTAGAGACAACCAACACAACAAAATATCTACTGGGATCATTAAGTTGGCATGGTCTTGGAATTGGACAACAACATGTGGAATTTGGTCATGTCTAAGAACATAATGGAAATCCTCATGTACTACAATGGGAAGTAAGGGACTCCTTACCTTGTTTTTCCATTATAGGTGGTATGATATAGGAAGTCCTTTTACTATGGGCTTGCTTGATTTCAGGATGTACAAGGTAGCTCTTGGGCAGTCTGATCTGCTTGAATCCTATTCCTCCTTGCTGAGATTTGCTGAGATCTTGCATTTTGTTATAACATTTGACCATGCAAGCGCTTAGGGCCTCATAAGCTAGAGAATATTTGAATTCTTGAACTAAGGAAGTCCAAACTTGCTTCTCTAATGCTCTTAGGGATGTGTCTAGCAAGTGGGAAAAGTTGGTCTAAGTCTTCTCTCCCAATTGGTCAAACAAAAACTCAACTCTTGCACCACTATATTGATGTGCACATTTAGGGACCCAAGATTGCTTCTAATAATAGTATTGCAAGCACTCTATAATCAAGTATCCTTGTGGATATGGGCAATTCTGCATTCATTATCCAAGCTACTTCAATGTATTCCCTCATTGGACATACATGTGGCTTCAAAGCTTAGCCTTGGTTAACCAACTTGAGGTAGTATATCAAGTACCTTAGGTGAAGTAGGATAGATGCACTACTACATAGGTCAACTCATGAAGATTTTCCTAAAAGATGTCCATCTATAGAATAGCTTTAGCTAGCACACACCTGGTTCTCTAGAGTTCCCAAAATTCCACACCAGATGCCCTCAGAGTCACACACATAGCAAGGCAAATTGTTCCATCCTTAGAGTCACTCAAAGAGAGACATGATGGGTGATTGCCACTCTTGTGATCAGTAATGCAAGATCAAATTAGTAGATCTGGTCCACCAAGATGAAGACTAACATCTCTTGCTGTAGTTGGTTGAAGGTTGTGAATATCTCCTTCTGCATATCTTGTGTAAGATCAGGTCAAGGAAGGAAGGGATACTAGGCTGATCATTCTTTATCTACCATATAGAATGCCTCCACCACCAATTCCACTTGATTCATGTTAATGACTCATAGAGGCCAAATTGTCATGAAAATTGGGGTGGAGTAACCACTATAGGATTATAGCTGGACCCATGGTAAGGAGGAATGACCAAGGGTACCCACTCCTAAAAATCATGGGGATCTTGTGAAACCTACTTGACTTGGTCCAAGATAGCTTCTAGTGCAAGTGCTATATGGCTGTTATTGACCATGCACAACTTTCTAACCCATTGATCTTCAGCATGTGTTGAGAAATGACCACTTTTTATATGGGATCTCTAGGTTTCACAGCTTGGGAGATAGTTATGAAGTACAAGAACTCTTCCTCTAGAGTAATGGTACATTTTACTACTTTCTTCACTAGTTCTGTCACTTTTAGAGGCAAGTTGGTTGTCGTGCGTATATACATCGCTACACAACATACATCGCTGTCAACATCATACACTATAAAATCACAACTCACACATAAGTCATACATAGACTCTAAAGTGCCACAATAATCAGATTGCTTAACATTCTCAACTCAACTCAACTCAAATCAGTACTTGATCTGTCACTCTATAAACTGCCAACAACTGGGCACTGATTACAGTCAAGCCACACCCACTCAAGCATAGAGAATCCAGGTGACGCTCGCCGGCCTCTGTCCACCATAGCCAGGAACTCGAAGGCTCAACATCAGGGAAGTGAGCTCTCTGGAGCTCACTTCAAAACTATACCCCCTGGACTTGAGCTAGCCTTGAAACCCTAACGGTCCCGCTGATGGCACACTCGACGGTGCAAATGGTGCAAAGTGACGGTGGGCCCCACCGTGAAGTCAGTACCCCGAACACAAAATCTAACCGTCGGAAAGTAGTCCTTGAGAAACTGCTAGAATAACTCTAACTACCATCACTGGAACTCCAGTGTTCGAGCATCTAGATGCGGAACTACAAATGGTGTGACAGCTGTCGTGCGTATACACATCGCTACACAACATACATCGCTGTCAACATCATACACTATAAAAGCACAACTCACACATAAGTCATACATAGACTCTAAAGTGCCACAATCGCCCCCTAGCTGGCGGTTAGGTCCCTCTAACTCCAGATAGCCATCTACTCTAAGTATATGGTATACCCTCTAATGGGCAAAGATCAGGAGGCCGGGTGCTATGGAGCCCCATCGTTAGTCGCCTGTCTGCAATCTATACCATATAAAGAATGAACTAGCTATAGGTCAAGTACATCTAGGACATAACCACTGTCCCTGAGGAACCACCGTGAGAGGAGGAGTCATACATGCCATATGCCATCCTCTCGAACAGCTATCACACATTAACATAGTAGCAGCTCCACCAGAAGAGCCACATAACATACACCTCAAGCCTGCACGTACAAGTGCCAAGCTTGGGTCCATAGTACCATCAATGTTTGGAAGGTAGCATGGCGCACAATTGCGCACATGATCCTTCCAAACAACACCATCACGTCCTTCTAACACAAGGACTCTAGATGGCAAAACCTCGCGCACTCTCAAGATAGTGCGGCCTGTAGAAACATCAAGTGTCGTTGGTGCTATCTGCTGTAGATATACATAGTCGCCTAGATGAAATCGACGGATCGAGGGTCTATAACCTCCTCCTCGAATGGTAGCATAGCGTAAAGTATCTCTATGCTGAGCAATCGCCAAGTTCTCAAAGGCCATCGGCATCACTCTCTGATAGATCTCTGCCCGCTGAGAACATGTGCTCATCCATACATCGGGGTCATCCAAGTCCAAAACTACAGTAGCATCTCGACAAATGGCTGCAGGTAAATCTGGATCCCATCCATAGAGTAGAAAGTATGGAGAGAAGGATGCTAAGGAGGCTTGCCGGCTGAACCGATAGCCCATGGCCAACCAAGGTAACTGGAGATCCCAATCTCCCAAGTGGCCTCTCTGCAAACCATACTTTCGCAATCCTCTCTTCACCGTCTGAACCACTCTTTCTGCTAAACCATCTGCCTCAGGGTGATCTCGGGATGTAGTACAATGATCAATCAAAGCCTTGTCACACAAGACCTGAAACTCTCCCAAGAACTCTGTACCCTGATCAGTCAAAACCTCAGCTGGTGCACCAAAATGACTAAGAACTCGATCCAGGAACGAGTAAGCTGTCCCTTCACTAGACTTGTCAGGAAGTGCTACCAACTCAATCCACTTGGAGAAGTGCTCCACCATCACCAAAACATACCGATGATGTCTCACAGTCAGCGGTAAAGGTCCGGCGAAGTCCAAACTTCAACGGTAACCCAATCCCATGATAGGTAATGGGTGTAATTGTGGCGTATGAGCATTGAATGATGCTCTAACTCGGTCACAAACCACACATCTGGCAACAAACTGCTGTACCTCGGTCTGCATACCGCTCCACCAATAATGACTCTGGAGTAAGCTATATGTATGCTTTACTCCAAAATGTCCTAGCTCCTCATGAGCATGACGGACCAACTGTGGTCTCTGTGATGGAAGTGGTACTACTCGCACTCTACCATCCTCCCATACATGCAAAAGGTGTCTACCCTCCAATCTGAACCGTCTGGCTCGCTGAAGAACACGGTCTCTCTCCTTGGCCCCAACTGTGCCACCCACAACACCAGTGCGAAGATAGTCCACCACTAAGACATCATCATGAATGTCTCGCTGAACTATACCAATATCTTCACTCTTTGGATCTATGACCTCAATAACTCCTCCTGTATGCGCTGAGAGAGATACCACCAAAGTCTCTGCAAATATACACAGAAAGGCCGATGCATGCGAACCTGGCACCATCTCCTCATCTGTCTCACCATGCCAACGTGCTCCGGTCTGATCCTGCTGGCTGGGACATGGGTTTCTACTCAACCCATCTGCATCATGGTTCACCACTCCAGGTCTGTGAACAACCGTGAAATCATACTCCTGTAAAATCAGAGCCCATTGTGCAAGCTTCCCTGAAAGCTTGTCGGACTCCATCAACCATTTCAGCGGCTGATGATCAGTGATGAGAGTGAAGGGGTTACCAAATAGGTAACATCGGAAATGTGCTACTACCCAAACTGCTGCCAAGCACTCTCCCTCATATGAACTATACTTCGCCTCCGCTGAATTGTTGGAGCGACTAGCATAGGCCACCACAAACTCCTTCTCCTCATCATCATGTTGGGTGAGCACCGCTCCAAGCCCCAACATACTCCAATCAGTGTGAACCTGAAATGGTCGTCCCCTGATCGGTCCTCAAAATAGGAGCAGATGTCAACCTCTCCTTGAGCTCTACAAAAGCTCTCTCCTGCTCATCTCCCCAACACCACTCCTCTGTAAGCTTGGTCAGCTTCGTCAAGGCTTTGGCAATGGCACTAAATCCTCTAACATAGCGGCGATAGAAGTTCGCCAACCCAAGGAATGCTCGCACTCTGCTCACATCCGTAGGCCGAGGAATACGTGCAATAGCCTCCACCTTGGTCTGCTGGACACCAAGTCCTCCGGGGTAGATAGTGTGACCCAAATACTCAACCTGCTCGTGGAAGAACCTACACTTCCCAGGATGTAATTTGAGTCCATGAGATCTCAACCTCTCAAACACCTCCAACAACTGTCTCTCATGCTCCTCCACAATAGTGCTATAAACCAAAATGTCATCAATATAGCACCAAGCAAAATCCAATCCAGCTAAGTTCCTATCCATGACCCTCTGGAACTCAGCAGGAGCGTTCTTCAACCCAAATGGTAAGAACCTCCACTAATATAACACATCCTTGCCGTGAGGATCAAAAGCCCAAAATGCTGTCTTGGACTTATCTTCCTCCCTGATCGGCAACTGATGATATCCTGCTCGAAGATCCAAAGTACTGAAGACCTTTGCATGCCCAATCGCATCAAAAATCTCCTCCGGTGTAGGCATGGCATACCGATCAGCCCTAGTCTATCGGTTGATAGGACGGTAATCTCCACACATCCGCCTATCTGTATAGTTGCCATGCATATCCTTCTTGGCTGGCATCACTATCGCTGATGCATACTCTCCATGTGAAATCTCCACCAAACTAGCCTCAAAAAGGTCACTACTCCGGCTCTGAATCAATGTCCTCTCCATATCACTATATCGATAAGGACGTCGGAAAATTGGTGTGTCGCTAGTCAGCTCAATCCGTATACCAGGTCCCTTCAGAGCACCCAAATCCTTCATACTGAAGGCAAAACAACTCGTGTGACTCCTCAAGAACCTCCAAACCCTCCGTCTTTCCTCTCCAGTAAGCTTGGGTCCAAGATCTGGCTCCCAAGTATCCTCTGTAACTGTAGTAGGAGTGGAAGACGTACTGACTGGCTGCTACACGGGGCCCTTGGGAGCAATGGTGTCATGCTCCCGACCACTAGAATTCCCAACCTCTGTGTGAAAAACTCCCTCCACTGTGGCTGCAAGCTCCATACGTCCTCTGGCTGCATCCCATGTGGACCAAGGGTGTAATCCAAGTAGCCCACGCTCACCTGGATGGACTCCAAGTAGACCACTCTCCCTAGTAGCTACTGGATGTGTCCCAAGAATACCATGTCCACTCGGTCCATCGCCCCCAGCATGTGCCTGAATCGTCTTGATAGGCACATGGCTCACAAGTGTCCGAGTGGTGATGCCTATCAAGCGCATCCTACGTTGCTCTGCCAAGCCAAGGCTCACAATCCAGGTCAAATAGTTCAGGTCCATAGCCTGACCTAACACCTGACGCCTGGATGCCTCTGACACTACTGGAACAGCGGTAATACCGGTGCAAAAACCCATTGCCCGCTCTCTCTCATCAGCATTGGGCTCCACCAACTGCTGTAACTGTGAGTCCCAAACAAGTCCAGGTCCTCCCTCTCAAAAAGCATGAGAGCCTAGGAAACTCATGAGTGTGGGAAATGCAGCTCTAGGCTGTCCAACTAGGTTCACCACTGCCATAGGTGACCTATCAGCCACTACCACTGTCTGAGACTGACGTCCAACATCCAAGATATCATCAACAAGAATGTGGTCTAGTCGTTGAATCCCATCATAACTACGCTGTAGAACCTCTCTGGGTAAAAGGTTCGTCCACCAAAGACGAAGATGATGAGCCCGTGATCCCACTCTGGCTGCATCTAACAATACAGCAGGTCCCATCCATGAATAGACATGATGTGTACTCGCCACCACTCTAGTGCAAGAATCACCCATCAATGGAACGTTCTCCAAAAGGTAAGCTGGAGAAACAGACTGATGAACCTGGAGATGTCGTAGTATCCGTAACATCTCCCAAAACACACCAAAACAAGGATCCTGAAGACCCAAACCATGGCCTGTACGTGTATGTCCCTGACATGGCCATCCAGAAATCACCAAGTGAATAGGCCCATGTCTCTCTAGGTCATGTGCCCCCAGTAAGGAAATGTCTCATGGTAAGACCTTTTGGTAACCTCTGACTGCTGACATCGGTAATAACTCCGGATATCGATAGGCCAAGTGTGCCACATGATGTAGAGAGACTCGCCTAGCAGTCTCATCTCTCTCTACATACAAGTACCTATGTACTCGGATACCCGCCTGTAACACCGCAGCTAGTCCGGTGCTGATCCCACCAAACAACTCCAATAGACATATCCCCTCTACTAGATACTGCCAAGCAATGAGTGTGGTATCCAGAGGTGTCAAAGCAATCGCCTCTGGAGGCTCATCCTCACACTCATCCCCTGATGGTACAAAGGCTCCACTCCAAGCCTGCTGCACCAACTGATCTGCATGTTGCTGCAATGCCTCCTCTGAACTCCACAATGGAACATCCAAGGTGGATGGAACAATCCCACTTGTACTCCATAGCCGAGTGATCTCCTCTGGTACTGGAGTACCCCTCCAACAAGTCACCAGGCCAAGTAACTGCACCGCTGAAAGCCAAAACAGATGCTGCCATGGTCCCAGAGTGTAGTGATCCAAGACTGCCACTACTGAAGCGTATTGGTAGGCGACATACCCGTCCCTCACCAGACTGCCAACCAGGTCTATAAGAGGCTGTCTCCTCCCAATAGTCAATACTGAAACCCATGGGGTATAACACTGCTCCCCCAACTAGCACATCATATGACTCAGCTATCGTCGCAATAGCCTGAGCTCTCACCACCGAGCTATCAGTCGGATGACCAGGCTGAACCTGGACAACAAGCTCTCCACGTGTGATGTACTGTGTCGAACCACCACCAAGAGATGTTTGGATCTGAAATGGACACCTCTCCACATCGGTCTTCCGTAACTCCAGACCAACAATTGCAGCCTTCCCCAACATAAGGGGCTGCGCACCAGAGTCTAACAAGACTCTCTGTGGTGTATAGACCTTCCCTGAAGGTCCCACCAAACGAAAGATCCCCCTCTGGTTATCCAATAGGACAACACCAAGTGTAAACCGCGCTCTCTCAAAGGCCGGTCTAGCTGGCAACTCCTCCAGTCTAGCCGCTGCTGCCTGCCATAAACCACTGGTCGCTGAACGGATCCCATGCTCATCAACCAAGTCAGCTCCACTACCAACCACCTCTGCTCTAGTAGTAGGAACTGCACCATCCCTACTCTCACACAACGTGGCAGCCAACCGGAACACTGGGGCTGGGTCAACTCCCAATGTAAACATGTCACTGGCTGAAAATAAAGGATGCCGCATAATCAGCTGAGCCGGCCCCAACATCATGCTAGACTCAGTCTGTGTAGTAGCAGGTGGCTGACTAGCAGGTACTCCATCAGGTACTCCATCACCACCTACCACACCTGCACTGGGACGTCTAGGAACCATGGATGTCGTCTGCAATGCCTCAGATAGCGTGAAAGACTGGGGAAGTCTGACCTGTCTCCCAACCTCTCCTCTCTGTGGGTCCAACTCCACTGATGCTCCTCTAGGCTCTGGAGCATGTACTGCACTCCTAGTCACTGCTGCAGATGCATCCACCTGTGCTGCTCCGCACATGAAGTCCAAAGCATCTCTATCACCAGCATATGAGGTGGAAGCCTCAGCACCCGAATCTGATCTCCTCTGAGCAATAGCCATACTAGCCAATCTCTGCTCCAACTGCTCAATCCAACTAGCCATAGCTGTGTCAAAAGTAAGGGCAGGTACTGCACCCCTACTAGGTGTAGATCCTCTACCACCACCTCTACCACCTCGTCCTCCATGAACTGGAGCTCCTCTACTCCCTGCCATAGCAGCCCTACCACTCCGTAACTCCAGGTGTAGGTCAAAACACCGATCACTAGTGTGACCAAATCTGTGGCAATGCTCACACTGCCTCTGTGCTGGCTGTGATGCACCAGAGGTATCAGGTCCGCTGCCCTGAGTACACTCTCTCCTATGGTGAGGTCCACCACAAGTCCAACAAGCAACACCACCACTCACTGGCTGCTGCTGACCCAAAAATGAGGGTAAGGGTCTAACTCCACTAGGCCCTCCACTCGCTCCATAGGATCTGGGCTGTCCACCCTGTCCTCGAAAACCAACTGGGCGTGGTGCACTCTGCTACACTCTAGAAGAAGTCACAACCGTGGATGAGGTCTCCCTACCAAATCCAGATGTCACCACTCTCTCCTCCACCATGTTGAGCTCAATACGCTCAGCCAAACCAAAGACTACTGCCAAAGTGGGTGAAGTAGCCTGCAACAACGTAGCATCACGAACTCTACGTCGCAACTCCTTGTCCAGTATCCTATACCAAAATTGGACTGCCTGGACCTCAGTAACTCCCTGAGTGAAACTGATCAGCCGCCTCATGCGAGTATATGCCTCGCGTAAGCTCTCTCCAGCCTTCCGCTGGAACTCATGCAAGCTCCTCAGCTTGTCAGTCCGCACTCCCTGGTAGTTCTGCCTCAAACATAGGAAGAACTCAACCATGGGGTTAAACCCCGGTACCACACCACCTCCTGCAGCGGTACCTCCACTCGTAGTAGCACTATCTCCAGCTAGTGCACCTCCACTAGCTCCACCAACACTACTCGAGCTAGAACTCGTAGGTACAGCCGATCTACTCCTGGCCACCGAGCCTAAAGTGATGGAGACATAGTGTGGAGACCAATAATGTCTCCATAACTCAATCTCCTCCAAATGAACTCTCCTGAACTCATGGTAGTCGTCCATCGGTGGACCCTCCAAGTGCTGAAACAACCCCTTCCATGCCATGAAGGGTGTGAACAAAGTCGGGTTCCGCATCTGCTGCAGATCACACCAACTATCAAACTCCTGGATGAAGTCATCCAACTTAATGGTACCCACTGTACCAGAGTAACGCCTAGGGCCTTTGGAGGCCCCATAAATCTCGTCCATGTCCCACAACAACGATGCGGACACACCAAGTGCACTCTCAACTGAATCAGCTCCTATGTCAAACTCCAACTCAGAGTCAATCTCCTCCCTCACTTGGACCTGAGATACAGGCTGATACCGAGCACCACTCCAAGTAAACCCACTGCGTACTGCAAGGCTAACTCCTCTGGAATCTCCAAAGAACTCCGTCGTGACCACGTAACTGCAACAGCAAACCCAAACCACCAACTGCAACCGCAAGTCACAACTGCAAGTGCCCCACCAAGTGCCAACACCAACTAGACACCACCCACTAATGTAACTCTAACCAAGATAACTACACTAGGGGAATGGCAACCTGTAACCTGCCATCATAACACGCACTCTCACAATCTGCAGGTCATCACTTCCTGCCTCACCGGAGAGAAACAAAGGTAGTCTGACTGGTCATCACTCCAGCCTCACCACCGAGAGCACACCAGAGCACCAACGCTCAAAAGTCAAGGCACCTCACACAAACGTGGTGCACAAACAAGAAGCAGAGAATGGAGGGGATCCAATCACAAGAAATCTAAATGAAAACCCTCCATTTCATAACACAACACGGGATTGACTCTACCACCATTTGGCATTTGACATAAGAGTAGTTCGTATCTAAGTCCTAAGCTACCAGGATCACCAAGAATGGGATCAAACTGCCTCTCCTAGCCAAAGCTACATGTGTATAGATAATAGTGGCGCAGTCACTAGGACAACAAGTGAGGGTGGACCAATTGGCTAGGGCACCAGTCTAGGAACAAGAGATCTAGGGGTCAAACCCTGTTGCGCACAATCTAGCAGGAAAGGCAGATTTTGCCAACCAATGACCAAGATCTACTCTAAACTAGCTAGTCTCACGCCAGCAAGCTGGCTTGCTAGCCCTTTTGGCCCTTCTAGGCCTTCATAGCCTCTCATAGCCCACAGCCCTGTGCCTCGAAGCCTCGAAACGCCAAAATTCAGCCAAATGAGGCCTTTCTTGTTGCCACTTCGAACCTCCTCCAAAATTGGCGAAACTTCTCCAAATCTGCGAAACTCCTCCAAACTAACGAAACTTCTCCAAATCTGGCCAACAGCAAAACTCCTCCAATTCTGGCCGTAAATCTGACGTAAATCTGATGTAAAATCTGACGTAAACCCTAAAGATGGATGTCCGCCAAATCCCCCGCTAACTTTCCACTCGAGCCAAATTGACAAAACGGGTTTTTCCAAATCATAATTTCATGAGGAGAGCTTTCCAACTCCACCTTCAATTTCACTTTCTGAGCCCAACTCGTAGCAAATTGGTCCTGCCTTCACCTCCTAAGCTCAAAATCACAACACTGCTAAAAAATTGCTCCTTCTTTGCTCAAAATTTGGCCAGCGCTTCCGCACACCGTCCGCCTAACTGCCAAATTTGCATCAACTACACGAGCTTCTGCACACTAGCTTCTGCACACTAGCTTCTGCACACGAGCTTCTGCACACTAGGGAATCGAGCTACCACGATCCACCGAGCTTGGAGATACCACCAACACTCAACGTTCCTGCACCCGATTTCCCCCTGACTTCACTTCTCTGATGTAATCAGATTGCTTAACATTCTCAACTCAACTCAACTCAGATCAGTACTTGATCTGTCACTCTATAAACTGCCAACAACTGGGCACTGATTACAGTCAAGCCACACCCACTCAAGCATAGAGAATCCAGGTGACGCTCGCCGGCCTCTGTCCACCATAGCCAGGAACTCAAAGGCTCAACATCAGAGAAGTGAGCTCTCTGGAGCTCACTTCAAAACTATACCCCCTGGACTCGAGCTAGCCCTAAAACCCTAACGGTCCCGCTGACGGCACACTTGACGGTGCAAATGGTGCAAAGTGACGGTGGGCCCCACCGTGAAGTCAATACCCCGAACACAAAATCTAACCGTCGGAAAGTAGTCCTTGAGAAACTGCTAGAATAACTCTAACTACCATCACTGGAACTCCAGTGTCCGAGCATCTAGATGCGGAACTACAAATGGTGTGACATGGTTTCTAAAGGTCCAATTGTCCTAGGATTTTGGAGGTCTTCATAGGGTAGCTTTCCCTCAAGAGAGACATAGCTTAGTGGTGGATCTCTTCCCTCAGATCTTGTGGTAGGTCCCATAGTGCCAATGGACTCTTGGTAGTCCTTGTAAGGGCTTAGCTGGCTCATTCCTTCCTCCATCAAATCCAACATGGTGGCATCTTCAATGTGGTGTTGGTTAATCTCTTCCCCGACTAGACTGAGTATGTCCATGATACAAGTGGTAACCATTGTACTCCAAAATTTCTGGTACTCATTAATCACCAACCTTTCTTTGCTGATGTGTCTAACATTCCTATGATTCCTTCCTTCATGGGGATGTTGTCTCTTCCTAAGGAAGCTCCACCAATAACCCCCTTGTGTATAGGACTACTTCCTATATTTCCCTTCTTAAGGGAGCTACTTTTGTCTTTTTCTTTAAGGAAGATTGAGAGGAGCTTCCTTGCCCAAAAGGAGAAGTAGCTCAATGTGAGCCAAAAGCAAGTGATGTGCCTCCTACAAAACCCCCCTTGCTTGGTGACATGGCCTCATCATTGGAGTTGACTTTGGGTGCTCCTTTTGAGGTAGGTTATTTGGGTTTGGCATCTTTGATCTCATCCTTCTTCTACTTCAAAGTACTTGTCCACCGGGTGTACTTCCATCTTGTTATGGGCAACAAACCAAAGTAGTTGGCTCACTTGTTCTTCCAACTTTTTGTTTTGAACAATTTGTTCATTTTGGGAAGTCTATTGAGCCTGTACTTGGCTTGCTCTTCAAGTATCTTCTCCTTATAATAAAGGAGATATTTTTTCCTACTAGTTCTTTCTTTGTTTAGCTTTTTTATGGTAAGTCATAGGGAGGCTAACTCCCCTTGACAACTTTGCCAAGCCTGCTCCCAATCACTCTTGTCTACCTTGAGGATTGAGAGTTCTGCTTGGAAGATTTTAGCTCATCAATCTCCTTTTGGGACCTCTCAAAAGCTATAGATAATTCCCACAATTTATTTTGTGCTAGCTTGGATTCTTATTTGGCGGGGTTTCTTGGTCCCACATCAATTGAGTTCCCGTTCATTCTTCTTGTTTTCTAATTGATCATAGGCTAGTTGGTCATCCACTGTGGCATTCTCACTCCACAAACATTGGATTTGGACTTCTACCTCTACTAACACAATTATACCCTTGATAGCTTCCATCTACTACTTGTCTACCTTCTAGATCCATGCGAGTTGGGCTTCTTGGAACTTATGAGACCTTTCTTATAGAAATTGTTCCTGTTCCCTTGTAATTCCACAATCTTCTCATGGGCAATCTGCCCGCTTTTCAAATTTGTCTACATGGAAACTAATCCTAGCTTCCATGCTTGGTATTCTACCCACTCCTTAAAATGCTCACCACTTTCTAGACTCTCAATTAGGTTGTCAATGATTTGGGCTAATGACCTAGTGCATCTCATTTTGCGTGTTCTTCCTCCTACAACCTCTATGTAATTGGCATGCGATCCCATAGGCCTTTCATCATGCGGGCCTTGAAAAATAGTCAAGGCCCAAGGTATGAGTGAGGCATTCACTTCCTCACAGTTTTTGAACAGACCCATAAGGGATCCTATGGTGCACTTTGGAGTTAGGGGAGAGTCATATTCAATTCTACCTTGCCTTGAAGGGCAATCCTTCTCTTGTAAGGGGTGGTTTGAGACTCTAGATCTTTTTGGAGCACTATAAGCACTTTCAAAGGCACTATTCATTTTTTGTAAGGCATTCTCAGTTTCCTTGTCATTATTTGAGGAAGACCAAATTCTCACCTTTAGTTTCTTTTTCTCTTGACTGGAGACATTGCCCTACCCTTCTTAGGGCTTGCCACTTTCTTCCTATTACTATAAGAAGTCTCTTCTTTTGTGGGATTGCTAAGTTCTCACCATTCCTCTTCCCATAGCATAACAATAGGGGCCATCCTTAGTTTCAATAGGTTTGCCCATTCTCTATTGGTCCACTTTGTGAAGTTAGGGAGTAGTAAGGCTACTACATGGGGATTGACATTCTGTCATGGTTACCATCTTTTGGTAACTTTTCTTAAATATGGGTAACTGCAAAGTTGGTAGCACTTCCTTGGTAAGGTTTTCATGCATTTGAATGGCTCTTAGAGCTAGATATTTCAGAATTGCCATTAGCACCAATACCATAAGGAAAGGCCTTCCTCCTTTTGCCTTCTCCATGGGGACCGCTTTCTAGAAGTTTGAATAACATTCATGTACTTTGGTGAATATTACCGATGCATAATCCAACACCTCCCCATATAACACACTTTGAATTATAGCATCAATTACCAATATGCTCAAAAATTACACATTCCCTTGCCTACCTATCAGCCAAAGAAAATTCTTCATGGCATAGAAAAGAAGTGGATGTTGGACTATAGCCATTGAGAACCCATTTTTGTTCATGGTTCCCATAGGGCCACCAACAATGTTAAAAAGTAGAAGCATGGGTAAGTGTTGTGGGCTCAAACTGAATTCCCTCCAAGCTAGGAGAATCTCTTCCATCCTTGTTCCTAATGAGAATACATCCCGTATTGTATCCTTTATGATGGCAATTGCCATAAAACTTTTGGAGTCACTTGTTATGGGAACAACTTATAGGAAGAACTTATGAGCTATAAAGTTCCAAAGCTTTCCATGCTCCATATTTATTGGAGCAAGATAACAAGATCTTAATTGGTAAAGTCACACAAGTAGCCAGAATGAATGTAGATTAGTGCCTCTTTTTTGGTGTTCTTTTGTGATGCCATGTTCTTGTTTCCCAAGATTTCTCCTTCCCTTGCTAATAACCTCTCTCTAACTTGCTTCAGGTCAGCATAACTTTCTAATTCCTCAAAAATTCATTTGTAAATCCTTTCAAGGGTGTTGATCAGAAGCACTCCATCCTTCCAATAGTTTTCAGCTAAGAAACTCAATTCTTGAGTATGAGCAACAATAGGTTCGTTTGGTCTAACCAGTCTAAGAGAGCTCTTTGTATCACTCTCAAGGCAAGTTCTTGCTCACATTGCACTTATTCCCAATTCCTCCTTTGACAAGTTTGTTCTTGTAGCTGTTCTTTTTCATCTAGTATGCTTTCCCTATTATCATGTTGTGGTTTGCATAGCCTATGAAAAAGTAAACTAGTGTGGTTTATCTCCATAAAGATGGAGTAGGTTGTATGATAGATCTCACGACTGCATTCTTGCCATGTGAGCAATCTATGTGCATTTAAGTGGTTGGTATTTTGGAGTATGATCTTATCCTTTTGAAGGGCTTTGACATATATAGGTGGTGGAAAGTTGAGTGACATGGTGTGTTTTAGGTTGAGGAGTCTCAAGCGGGAGGACTTTGGGAGTGAGAGTTGTAGTAAAGCATAAGTGTAAGGATGTCGGGGGAAAGCATTTGAGTAGGAGATGTCTCATGCTCCCAATCTACCACTTCCAAATCATTTTCCCATCATGCTTTAGATTTT
The DNA here is from genome assembly GCA_948567375.1 of Lunularia cruciata. NCBI lineage: Eukaryota > Viridiplantae > Streptophyta > Marchantiopsida > Lunulariales > Lunulariaceae > Lunularia > Lunularia cruciata. Next base: position 12,860,932 of record OX419760.1, read on the forward strand.
ACACCGTGATTGCTTACGGGATTGGATGGTAGCACATTTTGGGGTAGCATTCATGGAGTTGGTGATAGAAAATCTAGATCATGTTGTCATTTTGGTGCTTACTTATGAGCAAGTATGGGACTTGACAATATATGTACTCTTATAGATGGAAAATGACTTAATCTAGTTCAATGGCTTCAAATTGGAGTTGTGGGGTCCATTTGACAAAAAGAGAATCAACTAAATGACAAAAAAGTGCAAGTGACTAGATCCCAATAGGAGAAAGCTGGAGTTTTTTGACCATCAAAGGAATTAGGGGAAAGCATTCAAAGAGAAAAGACCACAATTTAAGAGAGGAGCTAATAGGTTAAAACTTGAAGATCAAAACCAAATGTTTTAAGCAGATTTTGTGGAAGATATGATCAATTGAATCAAGGGGGTAGAATTCATAGCTAGGATCACAAAATAGACAATTTGGAGAGCTTCATGAGACATTTTCATGATCTATTAAAGAATTTGCATCAAAGACAATGTGCTTATAGTGCTAAGTGCAAGAAATTTTAGGTTTTGATCAATCTCAAATCAGATCTGGTCAATTAAAATTGGAGCTATGGAAAGTGAGGTGTTGGAAAAGAGATGCTGATCAGGATTGGAATTTTAGTCACTCTTGAAGTTGTGATTTGAATCACCTTATGAAAATTTATAGTATTGTTGGTGGTTAAGTCTTGCACCTCTTTGCAAAGGTTTCATGTAAATTCCCCAAATAGAGAATTTAGGGTCTTGGATCAAGTTAGCCAAACTCAAGAATTGATCTATATCTAGGGATTGGGAAAGGTTAGGCTATTAAAATTTGCAAGGGATAAGACATGGGCACAACCAATTACTATTAGAATTTTGGTTAGATTTGGGTCCATGGTGAGTGAGAGCTAATGCAACAAGTTCTACTAAAAATATTGTCATAAGCTTGGTAGAGCAGTTCTATCTTCAATGATTAAATGTCAATTCTCTTATTTTTATGACTTTGATTTACAATTCTAGGTTGTTGGAGTTTTTGTGAGAATTTAATGTATCTTTGATCCAAAAATCTGAGGAAATTTGCTAGGAACCAAGAGCAAACCCTCAATTATGGATTTCAAAATTAGCGTGAATACTTATAAAACTCTGGCCAAGTTTAAGACCTTATCAAGGAACCTATAGTGATTAGATTGTGACTTATTTCATATCATTGGAAAAATTATCTCATAGGCTTTCTTCTGAATTCTAGGACACTTGCATCCATATCAAAAAGAAAAAGTTATGTCCATATGATTTGCATAGAGTTTTCCCCATCAGAAAGACATTGGATTTCTCCACTTGGAAGACAAATTGGTTTGAAGTTAGAGTACAAATTGAAATCAGCTTGAGGATAGGACAGGGGATTTTGAAGCTAATATTTGCAAACAGTATGGAGAGTTGTTCAATTCTTGTGGTTGAATCATCTTCATGCTTGCATGCTTGTTTGTATGCACGATTTGCTTGGATTGGTGTGCGGGCATTGCACTTAGATTCTTTCCTTCTAGGAGTGCTATGTTTTCTCCTTGGTTATGTTGGAAGTGATAACCAGCAAACCAAGAGTGCATGTTATGATGACATGTTAGGTTGCATGTTGCTATCCTACTCGATAGCAAGAATACCAAAAACAAGAACTTTAGGCTTGTAGGTGCGCCTAATAGTGGAGGGTGGGTTAGCATGCAAGCTCAGACTATTAGTGATAGATTTGCACACAACCTTTGATCCATAAGCTCCATAGGTATGCACCCTATGTGTTCCCAGAGAGAAAAAGGAAAAGTACAACACCGTAGTGACTTTTCTTAGGTTCTTGCATTCCAACTCATGCAAGAATCAAGATTTCACAACTCAAGATTTGTAAATGACAAACTGGTGGTGACTTGAATTACCTTGGGGAGTTTTAGCAGAATCAAGTCCTTGCCTTACATTGTACCTTCCCAAACCAATTAAAAATTTCCATGCAAAACATATTATCTCTCAATTAGATATGAAGTGTCATATTCCAATAGGTGTTGCATCCAAAGCATTACATGTGTGATTTTGTCTTTTCCTTTTAGACATGAATGCATTATGTTAAAATTGTAATGTTCTTGTTCTTGAAGGTATCACCTCATTGTGACTTGTGGGATAGAGAAAGGTCCCACAGAAGCTTTAGGGATGTGCATATTGTGTGTACCTCTACCGGTGTTTGAGATGTATCACGAGAATTCAAGGAAATGATTGGTACATTCAAACATGCCCATAGAAGTTTAGGAAGGTGCCTTATCTTGGGAAGGAGTTTTCTTGTAACCAAGATTTCCTAGTATTACCCTCAATAAAAATGGCAAAATAGTGGCTCTCTTATAGGATTCTCTTATAGGATTATAGAGTAATGTATCATGGGGGATTATAAGGTCTACACTTTGATCCATTGGTACGGGTATCCAATACTTTTCCATCCAATGTCTCCAGCTAAACCAATCCATTGTTGAACACTTCCCGTATCCTTTATAGGCCTAGCTTCTTTCAGCAAATTTGCTAGGGAATTGGCCAACTTGGTCATAAAATTTAAGAACTAGATCTTCCTTATAGAGTGGTACTTCCTTTGTCTTTTTATCAAAATAGGTTTTCCGTTTGGCTTGCATTGTATACTATTTATATAAGCCCGCAATTGCTTTCTATTTAGATTATGGAGTGCCAAGGCATATTGCATTGTGGTTTCTCCTTCTTTGAAACCAAGATTTCATGTTTGAGATGCGTAAGGATGCAAAGGGAAGAGATAAGGAACTTTATAGGTAGAATTTCTTCTTGTTTATAAATAGGCGGGAAGGGAGTGTATCCCATAGTACGTTTGATGGTGGTGCGGTATGCCCATAATGCACTTGGTAATTTTTGGTCCCGATCGATAGGGTTGAGACTGAATATTTTTAAGGATGGCAAGGAAGATATCATTGACACATTCTACTTGGCCATTTTCTTGAAGATGATACAAGGTAGACCTTTTATGTTGGATCCCGTTATCGTGTTGTGGTTTGCATAGCCTAAGAAAAAGTAAATTAGCATGGGTTATCTCCATAGTAGTGGAGTAGGTTGTATGATGGATCCCATGGTTGAGATGTTGCCATATGAGCAATCTATGCACATATATATGATTGGCCATGTGCATTATGATCCTATCCTTTTCAAGAGCTCTGATGTATATACATGGTGGAGAGTTGAGACAAGAGGGGTGTTTTTTTTAGAAGAGTCTCAAGTGGGAGGAGTACATTGAGAGTGAGAGTTGTAGCAAAGCATGGAAACCATGCATCAAAGAGAGAAGTTGAGTAAGAGATGTCCCATGCTCCCAATCTGCCACTCCCAAATCCTTTTCTGATCAGGCTTCAGATTCTACATCATGATGGCTTACAAGGTTGGATGGTTGTACATTTTGGGACGGCATTCATGGAATTGGTGATAGGAAACCCGGATCCTATCATCATTCTGGTGCTTACTTATGAATAAGTCTGGGATTTGACAATTTTATGTGCTCTATAGATAGAGAACAAATGAATTTTTCTCATGAGCTTCAAGGTGGATTTGTGGGATCCATTTCAAGAGATTGTGTCCTAAGAGGAGAACTTGGAAGTTTTTTGACCATTAAAGCAGTTTGGAGAGGGCATTAAGGAAGTGGAGACTAAGGTTGGAGAGAAGAGTTGATAGGCTACAATTTTAAGGTAGAAAGAAGATGATTTAAGTATATTTTGTGGGGAATATGATTGATTGAAACAAGGGGGGTAGAATTCATACCTAGGAGCACAAAATAGACAATTTGGAGAGTTTTGAGACATTTTCATGATCTGTTAGTGGGGTTGGATAGTAGACAAAGTGCTTAGTGCAAGAAATTCTAATTTGGGTCAATCTGAATAAGATTTGTTTGACTGAAGTTGGTGCTTTTGGGATGTAAGGTGTTGGAGAAGAGTTTATGATCAAGTTTGGAGTTTTGGTCACTCCTCTAGTTGTGGTTTGAGTCACATTATGAAAAGTTCTACTATTGTTGGTGGTTATATTTTTCACCCTTGTGTAAAGGTTTCATGTAAATTCCTCAGAAAGGAGATTTTAGTGTCTTGGATCAAGTATACCTGGGTTTATAGAGCTCACAAGTTAGCCTAGCTCAGGAATTGATCCATATCTAGGGCTGAGGTTGGATTAGACTATCAAACTCTGTAAAGAGTTAGACAAGGGCACAATCAGCTATTGTAGAAAATTTGGTTGGGTTTGGGTCCATGGAGAGTGAGAGTTGATGCAACAAGTTCTACTGAAATTATGGTCGTAAGGTTGATAGAGCAATTTTATTTTCAATCATGATTGAATGGCAATTACCCTATTTTTGTGACTATAATTGAGGATTTTAGATTGCTAGAGTGTTTGTGAGAATCAATTGTACTTCTGATTCAAAAATTTATGGAAAGTTGCTAAGAACAAGGAGCAAACCTATAAATTAAGAATTTCAAAATTAGGGTGAAAATTACAAAAAACTTGGCCAAGTTTGAGAGCTTGTTAGGGGAACTATAATAATCAGATTGTGGCTCGTTTCATATCATTGGAAAGCTTAGCTTACAAGATTTCCATTAAATTATGGAACACTTGAATCCAAGTCACCCAAAAAAATGCATCTACAAATGAGTTGCACAGATTTTTCCCCATAAAAAATACATAGAATTTCCCCACTTGGATTAGAAGTTGGTTGGAATTTAAAGAACAGATTGGAAGAGGCTTGAAGTGCAAGTTGAAATTAGCTTGATGATAGAGCAAGAAGAATTTAAAGCTCTTTCGAATAAAAAGCATAGAGAGTTATTGTCAAATTCTTGTGATCGAATCCTCTCTATGCTCGCATGCCTATTTGTACGCCTAGTTGGCTTGGATTGGTGTGCGTGTGTTGCACTTAGGTTCCTTTCTTCTAGGTGTGATGTATTTTTTTCCTTGGTAATGTTGGAAGTGATGACCAATAGACCAGGAGTGCATGTTATGATGATAGGTTAGGTTGTCTATCACTCCCCTACTTGGTAGAAGGAATCTTATAAACAAGAGTGGAAGGTTCTACTGGTTGGTTACCACATGTGCTCAGATTAGTAGTGACAAGTCTGCACACAACCTCTGATCCATAAGCTCCATAGCTAGGCACACTGTGTATTCCTAGAGAGAAGAAAGGCAAGAGAGAATGCAAAGTATGAGACCATATGTGTTTATTATATCCCTTACTCCGTCATTGATGAAGTGAGACCCGTTATTTATTACAACAGACAAGGGAACACCAAATTGAGATATAATTTTAATGTGCAAAAATTGAACAACAATAATTATTGAGCTGTTAATGAAGGATTTTACCTTTGTCTACTTAGTGATATATTCTACCACTACAATGATATAGCAATGGTGGGTTTTGCATATTGTAGGATTGATGGGTCCCATGAAGTCAAGTCCCCATTGCTGGAATAGTTGTGCTGCTAATATTGGATGGAGGTACATGTGGTATTTGGAGGGTTTGCCAATGTGCTAGCAAGTGTTACACATAGGGGTATATTTATTGGCATCTTGGGTGATTGAAGGCCACCACTAGCATGTCAAGTAGATTTTTTGGGAAGTTAGCTTGCCCGAGAAGTGTCTAGTTGACTCGTCAAAGTAGCATGCTTGGAGGACTATGGGAATTTCTTTTGGGCTGATGTAACATGGAGTACTCAATCCATACCTATTTGGTTAAGGTCATCATTAGGATTGTAAAGGGAATGAAAGCTCTTTGATAGTTGTATGGCAGATTGGACAGCACACTTCCTATAGATGTCTGATTTGATCCATGTATGTGGATTGAGAAGTGACTTGAACCCACATGTAGATAAGATGGAAATATATGGGATATGTATTAGAGGAGTTTGTCATTGGAGATCCAAGAGTGCAAGAAAGGAAGTCCGCATCATCATGGGACTTGCCGGGGTGATACTAATTGAAAAGGAGAATTCCTATAGTAGTAGTATCCAACACACTAAACATCATGAATATCAAGGCTTTTTGATAGGTACTTAAGGGCTTTGTGATCTACATGGAATATAAATCTATTTCCCATTAGGTAATGTTGGAACTTCTAGACATCAAAAATCATGCCAAGGCATTCCCATTTAGTGGTGGAGTAGTTTTGCTTTGTAGAACTAAGCTAAAGGCTAGCATAGTAGATGGGATGTTCCTATTGTTGGTTTTCATACTAGGCCAAGACAGCCCCTGTTGCTTTGTTGGATGTATCCATGAAAACATGAAAGGTAACTTTCTAATTTGATGTGGCCAGATTAGAGGCCGTAGCTAGTCTCATTTCAAGGTCTCAAACACCTCAATACATTGATATGTCCAAAGAAATCCACCATGGAATGTAGTAGTGTGATCAGCTTAGATGCTATCTGCCATGTGAACATGCCAATGGTAATATCCCATATAGCCTAAGAAGCATTGAAGGTCATCCGCTATCTCAGGTATGGGCAATTGCACAATGGCTTGGATTTTTCTCAGATTGACCATGATACCATTTTGGCAAGCCAAATTGCCAAAGAGGGTCCATAAGAAATAGCAAACAAACAATTATGAGGATTGAAGGAAATCTTGACATTGCAGCAGAGGTGTAGAGTGGCCCTCAATGCTTGGACATGGTTGTTGTAGGAACTATGTATGTACATGTTATCAAGGTAGAGTTCTAGTTTATCCCATACTTCTCTAAAAGAATTCATCATGTATTGTTGAATGGTTGCAAGGGTGTTCCATAGTCCAAATGACATCACTCAATAGGCATAAGTCACCCACTTGGTGACAAATGTGGTTTTGTATTGATCTTTGGAGCAATAAAAATTTGGTTGTAATTGGAATATCCATCCATAAAGGAAAATCATTGACTATGGGCTACTCTATATAGCAATGTATCTGTGTATTAATTTGGAAAGGATTGGGTATAGTCTAGGCATTCAGTTTGAGGAAATCCACGCAAATCCTTACTTTTTCCGTATCCTTTTTGCAACTACAAGGATTGGCAACACCCACTCAATTTCACCTACAAGATAGATGAACCTACACTTCAGCAATTTGTTTATTTCCTCTTGTACCTATTGAAAATAGATGGAGTTCAATCTATATGGTTTAGATCAAACTTGAATAGCATCTAAATGCAGCAATATGTGATGCTTACATTTTTTAGGATTCATGCCCATCAGTTTTGTATAATTGTAGGCAAAGATATCTGTAACCTTGTGAAAGAATTCATGATACATTGGATGCTTGTTGGTACCCATGGTGGTACTCAACCAAAGATATCTAGGGCCTTTTCTGCACAAGAGATATCTAGATCTTTGAATTTGTTCATGACTTGGAATTCTAGAGGGATTGTGCTTTTTGTTTGTTCTTGAGGTTTGTCTAGAAAGTAGTATGGCAATTCCAGATTGGGTATGGTTTGATGGACTTCCCACTCTTTTACCTTTCTCTTTGGGATGATTTGTTTGGTGGTGGAAAAAATGGTGAGGTTTGGAGAGTTTCTTGCCTCATTTGTATCTTGCATCCCACACATTACATTCCATAAGCCATGTCTCTCCAGAACTGACTAAGGAAGTCTTGTCATCTCATAAGACCTCTATTTTGCTATCCTTGGAGGAATGACAATATCATTTGAAATACTTCCATTGAGGTAGAGATATTCATTGGTTTCATCATCTTGACAATTGATTTCATCCTTGATGTAGAAGCAGCAAGAGGGTAAGGTAGTCTGCACATGTTCTTGCATATATTGTAATGGGAACAAAGCCAAGATTTGTTGTGAGAATTTTTTGGGACTTTCATTGAAGCTGCTAAGTAGTATTGGTGTAGCTATTCTTGACAACTAGTTTGTCAAGTACAGCTGCAAGTTTGGTAGGTGATATAGGGAGAAGGTCAGATGAGTTTATCATCATCATAACCTTGGATACAACATAACCACTCATCTACTCCTCAGTTATAAACAAATAGTTAGTGATGGTATCCGCAATCTCCTCATCATTATCACTTCTCACACATCACTTTGCCATTGATGGAAAAGCTTGGTTTGCCTTCTTGATCTAAATTGGAATTCTGGTCAATAGGGTACATTGGATGAATCGTGTGATTTGGCTCCTTCCCAAAAGTAAGTAACTTTTTAGTTCACCAAGAATTAATCATGTCTGCATCTACCAAGCATGGTTCTCCCAACTATAGTGGAAATTGTGCAAGATAAGGAAATCCATGACCAAGTAATCCACTAGGAAGGTTTGCTCACCAATAAGCGTTAGTACTTTGGTTAAAATCCCATAGGATGGTATCTTCTTCCATCATCTATTCAAAGAAGGGTCAAATTTTTAGTCATGCCTTGCAATTTGAATGTTTGCATAACTCTCTTTGTCATAAAGTTGATGAAGGAGCTTGAGTTGATTTGACAATTTGGGATGACACTACCTTCAATTTTTATAGGAATATTACAGTTGTGGAGCTTTTTATACAACACTTGATGCTCATCTATCAACTCTTTGATCAGAGCGGTTTTAGGTCTTTTGATAATCAGAGATTTTCTTATGCTTAGAGGTTGTGTACTTCCTGTAGGTGAGGTTGAAGTTATGGGAGTGCAAGTTCTTGGGATAATCACTTTATTTTCCTGGTTGTTGAATGCACTATGGGATGCTCTTTCAACAAGAATGTCTAAATCTTTTGGTGCTTTGTAAGTGCTACCTTGCAAAGTTGTTTGAGAGTAATATTGGTCAGAGTGTTAGCTAGATCTGCTAAGATGTCATAGTTATGAATGACCAAAGTAGAAGGTTGTTTGGCCAATGTGTCAAACATGGGAACCATGGCATTGTAAATCTCCAATATTGGTTGTGAAGTATCTTCCTATGGAGATTCATCACTAGTCTCAGTGGAGGGGTAACTTTTGGAGGATGGATTGCTTGTTGGATCCGATAATACATAAGTGTGGGATCATGTAGTAAGAAAGATGTTTGCCTCTATGGGGGCATGATTTTCTATGAACAATGAACAATGTATCTTCCAAGGAGTTCTCTTTAACTGCAATGAAGTGCACCTTCCTATTATTGCTATGAGGATTTAGGATATGAGGATTTTGTTGTTTGTTTTGTATAGGTACTCCGTGAACCTAGGTGATGAAATTTCAAAGTCAAGCCACTATGCCATAATATGCACTCTTGCACAAAACCTTTAGTGAGAAAGCTTATTAGGACATTGATTTGCATAGTAGTTCTCACTACAAATGTGAAAATGTACATGAAAATGAAATGTGAAATGTGAAAATGTTCTGGGCTGTAACACTCATTTGTGCATGTATGTGCTATTTTGATATTTAGTTTGGTATTACAAGTACTTGAGAGATATTATTTATATAAAGATAAAGGATGGTTCTACATTAGTCATGATTAGCTGAAGTTAGTGATAGCTAAGATAAAAGGGACCTTACTTGAGAAGAAGTAGAAAAGATGAGCACCACTACTTCTGATTCTAGTGTATTGACTTGGTATTAATCTTAAGTGTTTTGCTTTGAGGAAAGAATTGAGAACTCTTGACCCACAAACCTTTTTTCTTTGGATTCTTCTATAGTCCAAGAAAAAACCATGTGAAGAAATCCTTGACTTAGTTGTTGGGTCAAGATAAGAGTACATGCTTAGGAGAATGTTCCCATGAGTATGTATATTCCTTTAAACTTGAGACTTTATCTAAATTTTAGCCTAGTAACTTGAGTTACTCTAGTAATTAGTAAATTTGGTGTGTAACTATTTCACAAGTATAAAAACTAGAGGTGAAGAGGTACTCATTGTCCTTTCATTTGCAACTATCTCTCTCTCATTGAGTTCTCTGGTGAGCAATGGTTTGAGTCTTGAAGTGTTAGCCTTAGAGATGTATGATGAAGATGGGATTCCTTGCTTTCTTATTCCATGGTGGGCTACCATAATAATCATTGGAGGTTCATCTTGAATGAGAGATAGGTTGGCTTGCATTTTTTTATGTTGCCAAGACCTCTCTAGAAGGCAAGATAATGTTCCACGTATAATTCTACATTAGACAACGGAGGCCATGAGATCTAACTTAGAGAGAACATTAGATGATGAGATAGTTAAACTCATGTAAGAGAACCAAGACCTATTTGAAGACCTTGTAGTTCATTATGATCTCTTTGAGGTGTTATTGTACATCTTGTACACATGAGAGGATTGGAGTGATTGTGGGAGATAAATTGCAGAATTATGGAGATTATGGTCAATTTAGGAAATACTTCAAGTTCATGATCTAGACTTGGAATTTATACACATGATAGATTGGGTTATCCTTTAGTTGCAAACTTGAAATTATTGTGAGAGCTAGTACATGCACTGAGTTAGAAGTTTTGGAAGTTGATAGGGTAAACCCAAAATTACATGCTCTCTAGACATTTATATAAAGTTTACCATTTATCATCTTGAATTGGATTGCCATGAAACTTTTGAAAACAATGAAGTGGTAGATAGACTACCTCTTGTGTTTTAAATTAAAGAGAGATCATTCATTTAGAGAGAAGAATAAATTTTTGAAATAAAGTGGGTGGTTTTTAGACCAAATCTAGAAGATGTGTACTGAATAGAAAGGTGCCTAGACAAAATGGCTCAATAAAAAGATCAGAAATTTTTTAAGAGAGGACATCTTGGGGTTTTATTAATTATGCAAAATTTCAAAGGATTGTGATATAAAATTGAAAGAATTTAGTGATATTGTTTGGAGGGTCAATCTTGGAAAGTTTAGATCTCATGCATGATGAGGAGGGTTGAGAAAAACCAAAGGCATGTTTGAGTGTTTAGATTCATGTTGAGAGCATGAAGGGTCACCAAGAGTGGAATCTAAGGCTTTGCAAGATTCCACAAGGGTTTAAAGTGATTATAGAGGTTGATTTGAGGAAAACAAAGTTTAGAATAAAATTTGAAGAGAGTGTTGAGAGGATCTAAAAACATACATTACTAAGAGGAAAGAGTGATTCTAAGTGCTTTTTATGCAGAGAGAAGGGATACAAGGCAGGTCCATGTCTAATGACTTTTGAGAGCAAGAGATTGAAGGAAAGGAGAGGCTACTTGGGATTACATGTTGGACCTTCTTCACCAAGATTAGGAGGGAGGAGATATAAGACCAAGGAGTTGTGTGAAGTTTATGGAATGGAAGGACTTCAAAAAAGACATGAATGTAGTGGAGTAATAACACTTTTGGAAACATTAGAGAGAGATTTTGGAGAGAATCCTAGCACAACTATAGAGAAACTATCACCTTTTGTAGCTAGTTCTCAAGATTAGTGATGGAGATAATCTTTCAACTTATGGATAAACCATCCATGAGGGTTCAATTATTATGCACTATAGGATTTGATCTCACTAAAGAAACCTTGGAATAACCTGAACTTTCTGTGTTCCCTAGGATGGATTACTCTCAAATGGTACTAGTCATGTATATACTCTATTAGTTTAAGAGTGAAAGAAAAGAAAAGAAAAAGAAATTTGAGAGAAAGGAGAAGATAGTCAGGTGCTAAGATGTGGAAACTTCTAGTTTTCTTTGGCAAGGATGGAGAAGATATGAGAGAATTTGTTAGTGATTTCAAGAGAGCTTGCATAGAAAACAACAAAAGGAGGAAGAATGAGTATCTCATCATTACAAAATTTCTTTGAGGATGAAACCCTTACATGGTATGAGTCACAATACCAAAAGAGAGAGAGATGAGAGGTGGGCAAGAAGAGTCTTGAGGGAGAGTTTGACTATAACAGTTATTGAGAACTTTGTTCTAGATGAGAGTTATGAGAGTTATGAGAGATTGATGAGTGAAGTTACCTTCCTTAAGCAAGGAGATGGATAAGAAGTGAGAGTCTATGTAGAAAGAGTGGAAAAGTTAGAGTCCAAGTTTTGCATAATGTTGAGGAAGAGTGGGGACTACTATGATTGGCATAGGAGCTATGCTCAGCATGAATTTGTGGGAGGGTTGAGACTATAGATTAGAAGCAAGGTGAGATGAAAAACCTTCTTCCAAGATTGAAGCTATCAAGATTGCAATACGTATGGGGGAGAGTTTGGAAGGAGATAAGAGTGATTTGGTGGTGAAGGAAGTTGTGCTTCCTCCTCAAGGCTGCAAGTATGGTGGAACTTCTGATACTTTGGTGGCAAGGGTTTCACCAAAGGTAGTATTTTCTCTGGTTCTTGCACCTCTACCAAAAGATCCACTTCAAATTATCACAAAATAACTTGTAGATCTCAAGATTAGTATAGTGCAACTATGGGCAAAGAGAAAGGTGGATCAGAATGTGGGGAGAGGGCCTTGGAGTTATGGAAGTTATCCATATAGAGGAGATCAACCAACCAACAATTTCAATGATAGAAATTCTTTTGGTTGTGGAAAAAGAGGTCACATCTAAAGGAATTGCTCAAATTCCACTTACCATGGAAGAAGGGTTTATGAGGGAGCCAATACAAGGAAAGAGGGAGGCAGTGAAATACAAGTGGCTCTTAATCCAAATAAGATGGATCCAAATAGGTTCATCCATGTGTTTACTTTCAATTACAAGGATTTAAAGGAAGTCATTTTGGAGGAGAATTTTAGATCTTTGTAACTAAAAGCAAATACATGGATGAACTTATCAAAAATCTCTTCAAGTCTCAACTTCTAATCCTTGGTAACATTTGGACCATATATCTCACCTTCTACTCCTTGGTAACATTTGGACCATACTTGAGGGTAGATAACCTCATCTCTATCTCTTCAAGTGTCAATGGTGATTTATCTAGGTTCTTCAAAACCTTTGGCTTAGGCACAAAATCCATAGGACACAAGGGATACACATCTAAATGAGATTTATATTCATCCTCCTCCATGGAAGTCTCTTCTTCCATGCTTGTGCCTATACATGAAGCTCTTTCTTTTGAATTTGATTCCCAATAATCAGAAGATGGTGTATATGAATGTGAAGTGTTGGGGGTGTTAATCACAAGAACTATAACTTGATGGTTCGATGGCCCAATCTTCAAGTACCCTTTGTGCCATTGATCAATTAAGCATGTTGCTCTCAATGATGGCCTCCCAAGAAGCAAATCATAGCTTGAATCCTTCAAGACTTGGAAAGCCATGAGATTTTGAACTCCCATAATTGAAACTACCACTTTATTCATCACCCCTACATGTCTAACTTGTTATTTGTTTGTTATGCTCATGACAAATGTTGAAGGTCTAGAGGGTATCAAACCCAACTTCTTCATCAACCTCTCTAACATGGCATTCACTATAGATCTTCCATCAACAAGTGCATCCTTGATGTTGTGATCATTCACTCTCACATCAATCTTGGAGGTATATTTACAAGTCTCTTAAGCTCAAACCACCTCTACAAGGCTAACACTCAAGAATCAAACCATTTCTCACTTGAGAACTCAATGAGTGAGAGATAGTTGCAAATGAAGGGATGATAACTACCTCCTTACCTCTAGTTTATACACTTGTGAAATAGGTTATATATCAAATTTACTAATAACTAAAGTAACTCAAGTTACTAGGGTAAAAGTCAAGTGAAGTCTAAAGTCTAAAGGAATATCATACTCATGGGAACATTCTCCTAAGCATGTAGTCTTATCTTGATCCAAACACTAAGTCTAGGATTTCTTCACATAGGCTATCCTTGGACTATAGAAGAATCCAAAGCAAAAAGGTTTGTGGGTCAAGAGTTCTCAACTCTTTCCTCAAAGCCAAACCTAAAAATAATACCAAGTCAATACATTAGAATCCAAAATAGTGGTGCTCATCTTTTCTACTTCTTCTAAAGCAAGGTCCCCTCTATCTTAGATATGACTAAATTTAGCTAATCATAACTAATTACAACTATTGTTTATCTTTATATAAATAATCTCTCAAGTACTTGTAATACCAAACTAAATATCACAATAGTACATACATGCACAAATAGGTGTTACCGTCCTCATCTATTTCCTCTTCCTCCTTGGAAAGTTGGGTCTTGTAAATCTTGGTTGAAGTTGTTATGCTTAGGGAGAATGTCTATAGCATGTGTTCTCTCTTCTTGTGGTTCTAATGTCTTTGAAATGTTTTGTAGTTTGCTATAGTATGCCCATATCTCACACAATTTATGTAAAAGTTTGGAATTTTTGGTATGCCTCACTAAGTATTAGTTTGCATTCTTCCTATACAATATCAATAGGAGATTTCTCCTCTAGAAATAGTATTAATTGGATTCCTCTCAATTGTTGTTGCACTAAGTGAAGATTCTCCAAGCATTTTAGTTTTACTAGTAGTATGAGTCTCTAGTTCTCCTTCATTTTAGTAGGTGTTGTAGGAATCACATTAGCAATGGTGGGTGATGCTAGTAGTATTACAAAAAGAACTACTACCATGTGATTGTATTTGGGCATTGCTTGGAATGTTGTGTATAGGCCTGGTGCAACTCTGGGCATTCCTTATTAAAGTAGGCTGCATGCAAGAATCCTTGAGAAGCAACATAAGCATTATACATCACACTTCCCTTAAATCTTAGTATGATAGAACATGGATCTAGTAAGGCCATATCCTATTCATTAGCTTGAGCCCAACCACATGTTTCTTCAAATGCCTATGCTAGAGTTGATGCCTTGTTGTAGACTAGAAACTTTTGAATGTTCTATGGTAGGGTATCCGTAAACCAATTGAAAGCCATCATAGGGTTTGGTGTTGGTACAATCATTCACAATATATATTGGAATCATTGGATAAACAATTGCTTGGTTTATTTTTGTCCTTTGTGGAGCCATTTTTTTTCAAAGTTGTTCTTGTTGTCTTGGAGAGATGTACACTTGTCATCCTTTTGCTCATATCATTGGATAGCTTGTTTTTGTGGCTATGGTTAGACCCGTGTTGGGCAATATCGATGAAATATTGGCCAATTTTCCATGTCATGGTAGCATCATCTACAATATTTTGGGCTATATAGACATTTTCAAATATGCATAGGAATGAATCAAAATCTTCTTGTCCTATGAACACTATCATTTTGAGGGTATGCAATTATTTCCTCCTCCCAAAGTCATGGTAGCTTGGGATACAAGAGTTGAAGAGGTTGCAAATAGTATTGTAGAAGAAATGTCCACCACAAAATTTGAAGTAGGAATATTTTATTGCGTAGAAGTGCTTGCTATCAATGGAAATGTTATTTGAACTTGTGACAAAAGTATTGGCTATTGCAAGAGTTATAGCTTCCCTTGATTTGAAAGCCAATGAACTTATATGCATGAGAGGTAATACTTCCCCTATATGCAGATTTTCTATGCTCTTGTTGGATGGCAAGGAGTACACATCCAAAACATGTTGTAGAGCATAGTAGAGAGGATATACAAGATCCCCTGTAGTGGCGCCAAAAATGTTGTGTGCGCAAAACTAGTGCAATAGTGTAATACCAAGAGTTAGCCATATGATCTAGATGTGAAATTTGGTTTGGTAACATCTAGAATGATGTTATACATGATGGTTAAAATAGATCAAATAGAAGTATCACCAAAAGAGTACTTCTACTAATAGGGCAGAAATTGAAATAAACTTGAGAACCTTAGAACCAATAGCTAGACATATGATTTAAAGGTGAGAATTGGTTTGGTAACATCTGGAAGGATGTTACACATGATGGACTAAACAGATCAGAAAGAGATATCACCAAAAGGGGACTTCTACTAATAGAGTAGGAACCAAATAATGCCTGATCTTTGAAGGCAATTTTGGAGGTCTAAACGGATGAATTAGGCCTTGAAAATGTGCAGATCTCCCCAATAGAGGAGATGTTGGCCTTCCTCCATGCTTTCTCTCATTGAGAGCTTTCCAACGGTACCTTACTCATGTGATTCTGAGATTCCTATAGGAAGATTCCCTAAAAGATTCTCTCCGTTCAAAGCTTGTTTGACCAACCAGATAGGACCTAGACCAGACATGTCACCCATCCAAATAAGTAATCCAAGGGTGGAGCTTGCTGACATGTCACCTATCTGTATCCCTAATCCTATGGTGGAGTTTCCTTGGAGGAGATCCTCTTTGCCTATATAATAAAGAGAAGGTGCTCCTTTGGGGCATCGAATGTTTGAGTGTGCATTCTGTGTTTTCTCTCTTCTCTTGTCCTCAAAGTATTACAAATAGTGGAGAGATAATGGACTATGGGACATAAGGAAGGTGACTTACACATCCTTATGGGTGGCTGGCTGGCATTGATGTGGCTTGGAGAGGGATGGTAGTCCAAACTCCCATAGTTGGGTGTTTCATGATTAAGGAACAAGAAATACATATAGACACTTACCTTGGAGATGGTTCAAGGACCTATCACACTCATGAATCTTTTGAACTTTTGTGATGTCTCACTCATTGTCAAACTAGCCAATTAATAAGGAGAAAGCTTCTTGTCTTCCCAATTGATTGGGGCTATAGTGCAACAACAAACAAGGAGTACTAATCCATGCACACAATTACACC
The DNA here is from genome assembly GCA_948567375.1 of Lunularia cruciata. Taxonomy (NCBI): domain Eukaryota; kingdom Viridiplantae; phylum Streptophyta; class Marchantiopsida; order Lunulariales; family Lunulariaceae; genus Lunularia; species Lunularia cruciata. Next base: position 12,877,451 of record OX419760.1, read on the forward strand.
GAGTCCAACATCACCATACATTCAATCACCCATTTGCAACAATCATATGGAATTCTCCTTTTCTTTTGCCTTTTTATGGCTTGAGTTGTCTTTACTACAATTGAAAATATAGTATATTTTTGATATCTGATAGCCACTCTTGTAGTCTCTTTTTACCTTGTGCTTGTAGGGAGAGGTCAACCTCTTAGATATTCAACAAAACTAACCTATGCCTATGAAGTTCTATCTCTCTTAAGTATCTAAGTTAACCCTAGAAAGAATTTTACTCTAGCCTTTATTGCTATGCTTACAATAGGCAGCCACCACCCTTTATGCTACTTCTATCTCCTTCATTAGATGTTTTCCTAGATAATCTTAATCTAACCTAAGAGTGGACTACTAGTTCTTAATTACAATCCTAAATTGGACCTTTTTGTAGATAGATTCTTGCCTTTTGCTCCATGACAATAGGAGAGGAGGTTACTGGATGAAAGTTTGACCTTCTTACCTAGTTGAAAGATAAGATCATGATAATGTTTATAAGCATACTTTTTTTTGCCAAATTTGAGCAACAAGAAGGTGAGACTTGGCTTGGTGGATGGATTTAAATTACATGGACAGAAAAGTTGAAGTATACAAGCCTTGAGATGGGAAAGGAGAAAGAATAGAATTTGGAACAAGTGGATCTTGCACATAATTAAGGAAGAAGGAAGAGAAGCCGATACTTGCTTGCTTGGAATTATTGTAGGCAAACTTGGCAATTAAAAGACAAGTATCCCAATTAATGTGGTGAACATTAATAAAAGCATGTAGCATCTCCTCCAAAGTGTAATTTTCTTGTTTTATTTGTCCATCAATGAGGATGATAGACTATAAAAAATGCAAGCTTGGTACTAAGAAGTTTAAAAAGTGCTTGCAAAAATCTACCAATAAACCAAGGATCTTGATCAAAGATGAGAACCTTGGCATGCCATGGTGCTTGAAGATGATGTTAAAGTTGATTTAGGCCAATGTTGGAGTATCAAATGTATCCATGGTAGGAGCTAAATGAATCTACTTGTTGAGCTTATCAACAAACACTATGATGGCTATATGACCTTGGTCTATCTTTGGCAAGGATGTGATGAGGTCTAAGCTTACATATTCCCAATATGTGGATGGAATTGGTAGTGGTTGAAAGAGTCCACTTGGCATCTGGTTGGTTTTGTTATGTTGGTAGCTCTCACAAGATTGTGCTCAAGCATGTTGTGCCATGTTGGGCCACCACCATCAACATTGTAGGGTACTTAAGATCTTGTTCACAACCATGTGACCAATGAATAGACATTCATGGGCTTCTTGAAGCCATACAAGTTGTAGATCATCCTTGGTTGAAATATATACCTAGTTCTCATATAATAAAAGGCCTTCCTTGAAGGAGAAAGTGTTGTATCATGTGCTATCATGTGCTTATCATGTGCTTCAAGATGTTCTTGTACGAACAAAAACAAGGGATCTTGCTATGAAGTGGTCTTAAAATTGATTTCAATTTTTGAATTAACTTACATTGTTGGAATTGCTATTGTTATAAGAGATTTAAGAAGAGTCTTCAAATCAAGTTAGCATGATATGGCATAGGAGATGATATGGAACTTGTTAGGTTTCTACGTAAGCTTGATGATGTTGACTCCTCATGTGGTCCAAATGTAAGGTTTGAAACAAAGGTTTGTGATTGGTTCACATGATCACTTATTTCCCTAAACAATAATGTCTCCATACTTTGTAGCATGAACCATTGCTAGTTGTTTTTAATCCCAAGCAAAGTAATTCCTTCTTGTGGTATTTAATAGGTGAGCCATAAAGAAAATGGGATTTTATCCATTTTGAAATTCTTACTATAACATAGCTCCAATGACAAAAGTTAAAAGCATCAAAATCAATCACACAAGGTACTTGAGGATCATATAGTTGAAGGATAGGTCATGAAGATACCATATGCTTCAATTTCTTGAATGTTTCTTTCTGCTTGGTAGTCCATTGAAAGCTTGATGTCTTTTCCAAGAGATTGGTCAATGGCGCAGCCAGATGAACATAATAGTAGATGAATTGTTGCTAAAAACATGCAATCCACTAAATGCCCACACTTCCATAGCATTGTTAGGAGTATTCTAATTAGTAATGGCCTTGATTTTCTTCTCTTCTATCTTGATCTCCTCCAATGAGACCTTATGACCCAAGAAGGTAATTCTTGTGTTCTACCTCTATCTTATGGCAGGTTAAGATATCATCCAAGAACACTACCATGTATCAATCTAATAGCCCATCCAACACTTGATGCATTTGGTCCATGAAAATTGCCAGAGCATTAGTGCCCAAAAGGTAAAATCTTGATTCAAAATGCCCATACCTTGTGCAAAAGGTAATCTTTTGCTTATCTTTTCTATCAATGGGAATTTGCCAATACCTAGTTCAAAGATCCAACTTGGAGAAGTATCATGCTCCACTCAATTGATCTAACAAGTCATCAATTTGGATCAAGGGATACACATTCTTTATGTTTTTTTATTAAGGCCATGTTATTTAATAAGAAATCAAAGTCCCCCCATCTTTCTTTGGTATAAAAATTATTTGTGTTCCCAAGGAGATTTTTTATATTGTATAAAATCTTTCCACAACAACTTGGTCATTTTTGTTCAAAGCTCTTCTACCTCTTTTAGTGAGAGCCTACAGATTGGATTACTCATAAGAGTACTACTTGGAAATAGCTCAATCTTGAAGAGCATAGGTTGATCAAAAGGTAACCCTTTTAAAAGATCATCCATAAACACATATCAAAACTCTTGCACTATCTTATCAACCATTGCTTGTTGTGCTACTTACTTGTATCAGATTCTCCTTGTGCAATTGGCTTAATCCACAGAATAAAAATAGGATTATCTTTCTCCAAAGCTTGCTCTATAACTACTAGATTGTCAAACTTCTCATCTTGGGATTGACTTTACTTAGGTGTTTCACTAAGAGGTGTGAGACAATATAATTGGTAATTCTTATCTTGGTGTTGTACTTGAATTTGTCATCTGGTCCATACAAATTAAACCTTTTGACGTTCAAGCCAAGGCAGATCTAGAATGATATCATAATGTAGTGGAGCTACTACAAACCTCATGTACATTAAATAATCCTTCCCAATCTTGGATGTAACAAGATATGAGATACAAAATTTAGAACTCTTTCTTCCATTTGCCATCATCAATCTACTACTAAATACTAGCTTGATAAGAATATATAAATCCTTTGCTAATTTCATAGATATGCAGTTATCAAAATTCACAAAATCAACCAAAATCCCACAACAATAATCTAACATAATACCTTGCAAGTGTATCAACTTGTATAGGTCAAGACTTCAATCCTATTAGAACAAATTAAGCTTCAAGTAAGTGGCTCAATATTCTTATTTGGATTCTTTTTTTTCCTTCATCCTCATGTTCTAGGAACTCCATTTGGGCAATGGGTTGAGGTTATCCATTCCTAGTTGGACATTTAGCAATGCAATGTACTATTTGGTGACAATAAAAGAAACCACCATTTTTTCATAATATTTCTCTATTTTTAATTCCAATCGGTCTCCATTGGATAGCATTGATCTCCATCTCCATTGGCTCTTACACCTATGTGTGGTGTGTTTGTAGGTTTTGTGGAGGTCTTAATTTTGACCTAGTTGTAGCAACCAAAGAATTAAAGTGTTCAACCAACTACATGGCTTCTTCTAAGTGTTTCGGCTCTTACATGGTCATTTCTAGTTTGGTGCTTTATTTCAAGCTCCTCACAAATTGATCCAAAGCTTCACTATTGATTATCTCTAGAATTTGCATTATGGCATTTTGGAATTGAATGGTATAGCTTCTCATAGAATTAATTTGCATTAATTTTGTCAATTTATCTCATGTAGCTTGTGAACATTTATCACTAAGAATCTCCTAAATTTTGCATTTTGAATTCTTCCCATGCAAGATTGGTGCATTAAACTACCATTAAGCTTGTCCACTCAAAATTGCAACCATATTTTTGCCACTCCAACTAATTGACTTGAAACCAAGAGAATCTATCTTTGTTCATCTTAAAGATTTGTAGCTTCACAATAATGTTCACAATCAAACACAAATTTCTCCACTTCACTTGGGAGATTCTTGCCTTCAAATACCTTTGGCTTTGGAAATCAAATTTTCTCTTCTCTTTCTTGAAATGTTATTCTCTCTACGTGCTCTTGTTATTGATGATCTCTCTTTTCCAACAATAGAATAAGGTGCTCAATTTGTTATTGCATGGCAATGATAACTTTCAGCATCATTGCCATGACTACTATTCTATCAAAATATCTACTTGCAATATTCAAAGTTAACACATAGATGCAACATAATGTCATGTTAGGGTTTATGCAGCTAATTAAAGTGTAGTTTAGTGAAGTTTATCTCTATATTATTGGAATAGGTTGTATAACGGATTCCATTGTTGAGCTACTACCAAGTGAGTTATCAATGTAAATATAAGTGACTGGCCAGATGGATTATGACTGTGTTCTCTTTGAGTGCTTTGATGTATATAAGTGGTGGAGATTTAATAGACATGATGTGTTTTAGTTTCAAAAGTCTCAAGCAAGAGAAGGACATTGAGAGTGAGAGTTGCTGCCTAGTATGGGAGCTAGAGCATCAATAGAAGAGTTAAAAAAAGAGATGTTTTGTGATCCTGATTTACCATTTCTGAATCCTTTCTCATCAAACTAAAAATTTACACCATGATCATTTTTGAGCTTAAATGGTAGTACATTTTGGTCTTGTGTTTATGGAGTCATTGATGGAACTCTCAGTCCTATTGTCTTTCTTGTACGTACTTATGGATAGACATGGGTATTGACAAGTTATGTGCTCTTGTATAAGGAGCAGTCATTAATTTTGCTCAAGGGTTTTTCAAGGTGGACTTATGGGTCCATGTGTCAAAAAGGAGAATGTTAAGTGACAAAATAGTAAGAACTAAATTGCAATAAGAGAAGTCAAGAGGTCTTTGACATTTTAAGGAATTCAGTGAATGACATTTGGGGAGAAAGGACCATGATGAGAGGAAGGAGCTCATAGGCTATGGTTTGAAGACAAGAAATAAGGGATTTAAGTGAAGACTGAGTATGATATGATCAATTGAAGCAAGGGGGTTAAATTCATACCTAAGTGCACAAATTGGAGGACTATGAGAGTTTCATCATACTTTTTCATGATATGTCAGAGGTTTTGGGGATTAGACACAGTGGTGGTCATGATGTGCTCAAGAAATTTCACTTTGGAGTTAATCTAAAATTTGATCTGATCAATTGAAATTAGAGTATTGGAAATCAAAGTGTTGGGAAGTAGATTATGATCAAGTTTGGGGTTTTGGTCATTTCCTAAGCTCTGCTTTGAATTAGGCCATGAAATGTTTCAATATTGTTGGTGATTATGTCTTGTATCTCTATGTAAAGGTATCATATAAATTCTTCAAATAAATAATTTAGGGTCTGGATCAGGTATACCTTGGTTTGTAGAGCTCAAAAGTTAGCCTAGCTTTGGAATTGATCCATATCTAAAGATTAGAGTTGAGTTCAATTTCTAGAATTCATAAAGGTTTAGATAGAAATACAACCAACTACTTTGTAAACTCTGGTTGGCTCAAGATTTATAGAGGGATCTGATCGAATGCAATAATCTATATTGCAAACACTATAATAAATTCCAAGGAATTACTCTATTTCCAGCTCCAATTAAATGATAATTCTCTCATTAAGATCAAGGTTAAGTATTTTCAGTTTGGTGGATTGTTCTTGAGGATTTATTTGAGCCTTTCAATGACAATTCTAGTGAGATTTTGGCAAGAACTAGGGCTAGACCCTTAATTAGGGTTTCAAAATAAGGGTTTGGACTACAAACTCTAATTCAAGTTCAAGAGAGTGCCACAAGATCTATAATAGTCCAATGGTAGCTAGACTTATATCATTGGAAATTTTACTTTACAAGCTTTCCATTGTGCCCTAAACCATTTAAATTAGAGATATATAGAGGAAAGTATCTCAATTTGAGTCTCATAGATATTTGCCCATAAAAGGGCATAAAAGTATGACTCTTGGAAGCAACACTTGGAGTAATGGAGAATAGGTCTTGGACAAAGAAATTGTTCAAGACCTATTCTCCATGGAGAATTGTTGTCAATTTGCTTGTGTTTGGATTCTTTCCATGGTGATGGTGGAAGTGATGTCTATGACCAAGGAGTGCATGTTGTGATGGCAAGTCAGGTTGCTTTTTATTCCCCTACCCAATAGAATAAACATTAAAAACAAGGATAGAAGATTTTGGTACTTAGGGCAAACAAGTGGGCTCAATACCCAATGTTGATGGCCATAGATACTCATTATCCAGTAAACAAAAGGAGTTGGCCAAATATGTCTTGGTATGCATCCATGGTTACTAAAATGCATGTTCATCTTGAGCATCATAAGAAGAATATAATAATATAGAATAAGCAGACTAGTTAGTAAAAGTTAATGAGTTAGTAGTCTTAGCTAAATATAGCAAAAAGAAGTATAATAGCTTAAGAATGTGCTTTTAAGTATTGAGAAAGCTTGTGGGAAGGATATTCCAAAAGTACACAAGAAGCTTCTTGGTGAGAAGCTTCAAGGAACTTTCCAAGGGTAGAGTAACTTGTATGCAAAGATGAAGGCTAGCTGAGCTTGTACACCAAGTAGGAAGCTTTCTCAATACTTAAAGCACATTCTTAAGCTAGTTATACTTCTTTTTGCTATATTAGCTTAGACTACTAACTCATAACTTGTTTGCTTATTCTATATTATTATATTCCTCTTATGATGCTCAAGATGAACATGCATTTTAGTAACCATGGATGCATACCAAGACATATTTGGCCAACTCCTTTTGTACATTGGGTAATGAGTATCTAAGGCCATCATCATTGGGAATAGAATGCCATTTGTATATCAAACTTCAAACATTTCTCTGAAGACAATCTGCTCTTTCTCATTAAGTAGCCTTTTCCCTACTTCTTCATGTAAGTCAATTGGTTCTTGTGATGGCTTCACTTCTTCTCAATTATTGTCTAGAACAAGCTTTCTTCAACCTCCATTTTTGGTCCCAACTTTTGAATGTGCAGCTTCTCTTCTTTATTTGGAAGCTCACATTCAGGTGTGAGTATATGCCAATGCCCAAGATATCAATATCTTTGGTTACTTCTTCCTACCTACTTCTGATTTCTTCATCTTCTTCACAATCCTTTTATAGACCTTCTTCTTCATCCAAATCAACCTCAAATGCTTTTGAGTGTTTCACTCCTAAGTGCTTCTTAGGTTGGTTACCTTCTTCTTTGGATTCATTATTACCTTTAAGATCCTTATGTCATTTATTTAGGAGCCTTTGCCAAAGGAGAGTTGGTGTTGAATTTGTGCTTCTTCTCCTTCTTGACCAAAGACACAAATTGCTCATTTACCCAATACTTCTCATTTACCTCCTACATGAGCTTCATCTGATGCATTCCTTTTGGGTCTTCTTCAAAGTATGATGGGGTCACTTTATGGAATGGGAACTCTAATTTCTCCTCCTTAGTGAGTAAGTTTTGGCTGATGCAAAAGTGAATTACAAAGGGTATTAGATAATGAGGTCATGGCTCTTTGAAGACATCATACATCTTCTAAACATGCTTGTAAAAGATGTGTCTCCAATTAACAAGACTCTTTGAGAAAATGTGTTCAAAGAATGCAACCTGAGAATTGGTCAAGTATGTGTACCTTTGAGGCTTGAAGATCTTCATCAAGCCATTTGAAATCTCTCTCCTTTTTGGGTTTTTTTAATCCATCATGAGCCATCCATTGAAGGGATACTTCTTATGTGCAAAGGCCTTTTCTATGCTTGCATGCATTTTGTCACTCAAGTTGAGCCAAGACTCAAAATTGTATTGCATTAACTATTCCTTGATTGTTCACAATATCTTCCTCCAATGAAACAATGTCCATGCATTTACATTTTCTCTCATATTACTTGGTCCTAATTTATTCATCCCTCAAATCTCTAAGGCCAATGCTTTTGAAGTGTATTCCCAATTCCATAGAAGGAAGCTCAATTTATGACTTCTAAAGGATTGTCTTTCTAATTGCCATTTCCCATGGATCTACCATTGGGGTCTTCTAGTGAAATGTATTCTAAGCTCTCTTTTAAATAATCATCTTCACCATTGTGACTAGTTTCTATTCACAACAAATGTGCACTCAATTTGTACCCTTCTCACTTTATTGATCAATAATCTTTTGGAAATCTATGTGAAACTATAAAATTACTTGCTTCTATAGTGGTGTCAAGGTTTCTACCTCTACCCACTTGTTGGTTGCAATGGTATTCAGTCACATGTCTTTTTCCACTTGTGCAAGAAATTGTTTTTAAGTGCTCTTTCCATGACATTCAAAGTGTTGTACAACTGCTTTTTCTTCCAAAGAATCTTCGTACTCTTTCAAAGATGAGTTTTGCCTATCTTCCAAAAAATTGGCTCCCAAATTCTCTTCAAAAGATGAGGTTACTCATCTTAAAAAGAAATGGTGTCCTTCTCTTCCAAAGAAAGTACAACACTTGTGAAGATGTTGGTCTTTTGAAGACTTGAATCTTCCAAAGAATTATATCTTCACTAGAATAGATATTTATGGAAAATTTTCTCAATAGAAGGAATTCCATTCTTCTCTCAATACAAAATACAGAAAAAAACCAAAGAACTTATAATTTCTAATACCACATAATATTTTGCTAAAGTGTTCCCTAGTGCTTACATAACTCCTTGGGCTAAAAATATGGAAAATTTATATAAGAAGTAGGATTGAAGCCTTCACTAGGGTTTCAAAATTAAAGTTTGAACTACAAAATCAAGCTAAGTTTGAAATATTTCACGTTGAAATATTTCATTATAGTAGGCAGATTAAGGCTTTCAATATTTCATTGGAAAACTTACCTTGTTAAGCATTTCATTGAGTCCAAAGAACACTTGAATTAAAGCTATAGAGTTATGCTATCTTAGTCTAAGTTTTGTAGTTATTTCTCCATCAAAAGGTATATAAATTTACTTTTTGGAGTATAAGTTGGAAGAAACTTTTCTATTGAGCAAGGATGCTTTAAGAAAATTATATACTAGAAGCATGAAGAATAGCAACTCTTCATGAAGAGTTGCTATTAAGCTACTTGTGTTTGGATACTCTCTTTGCTCTACATGCTTGATTATATGCCCAATTGACTTGGATTTTTGTATATTCATTGCACTTAGATTTCCTTCCCTTGGGTGTGCAATGTATTTTTCTTTGTTGATGCTAGAAATAATGACTAAGAAGCAAGAGTGCATGTTGTGATATGAGGTTAGGTTGCACTTTTTCCTACTCAATGAAATTTGAGAACTAATGTAGAAATACTTGCCGGATTACAAATAAGGACAACCATTCCTAATAGGTTTAAATTCAACCTCCCTACTTATAGACTCCACATCCACACCTTTTGTGTTCCCAATGAGAATAGCACATAGTAAGATGACATAATCCAAAGTAAATCATCAACATCATCATTTAGGACCATCCACTAGTGCTCTTAGGTCCACTTCCTCAGATTTCCCCAGATATCATCTTTCTCAATTGGTTTCTCAATTATCATCTTGTGAAATAAAACAAGCAACCCAAAGTACCAATTCCACTAAAGGAAAGACAAATTTAATATCTATGGTAAACCTCTACATACTTCAATTTCCCAATTATCAATAGTAAGATTACAAGGAGTGAAGACCACTACCTTCTTGGATTGCACTTGTCTCCTTTCTATCTTGTAATATCACTCACAAATCAACCACCCAAAGAATCAAACCACTTTGACTGTCTTTACCTGATACAATCTTTGTCCTAATTACTCTCAACAAGATTAATAATTTGCAAAGTGAAATCAGTCAAGAGAAATTGTGAATTTTCAGATCAAAGAGTTTTCCATTGGTCTTTAGTCATTGTCTTGTTGCCATACTCATGGGAGATATCTTCAGTAGGTGCCAACGGCCTTTGATTGCTTTTCTTTAAGCAAGACTCAATATCATTTAAGCTTACATAATATATAGATAGGTATATGAGAACGGAAGCCGTTTTGGGAACTGGTTATCCAGAACTCATGAAGTGCAAATGAGCGATAAACAATATGTACATGATACTCAACACTAGGAATATGTAACCCCGAGGGTAGAATGCATGGAAGGTCAGCGACACGCAAGACTAGAGTAGTGAAATCCTGAAGTTAGAATGCATCAAAGGTAACCTGCAGCAATGGCATAATCAAAATAAACATATTGAAACACCAACATATCTATATGAGAAACATCATCAAATGAAACACAAAATAACTGTCACGTGGAAACCATTAGATAGCAACTCGCATAGTTGAGATGCAGCCTGCAAAGAAATGGAGACAATACTCCCACATAAGTAGAAAAATAAAGACTCCATGAAGAAACGGACAGCTGAAAAGGATGGAGATGAACTGGTGGCAAGAGACAAGTAATAGTCGGTAAATATCACGGGTCAGGGAAGAGTTGAGTCAGGAAATGAAAATCGGAGAAGGTGGATGAGGCAAAGCACAGGAAGGATAAATTGCTCAAAGAACGAGGGAAGATGAGCAAAGCATCCAAGGACGTGGATATAGAGATATCACAGCAAGCGCTATGGACGCTTGAGTCCAGAGAAGCCAAACAGCTGAGGGAAGCAGAAGACGGCCATAGTACCTCCCCATGAAAACACATGCAATTTCATCAGTGCCTCACGTAGTGCCAAAGTAGTTGAGCTAGAGTCAATACCCCTCATACCGAGTTTCTGCTCGAAAACTCATGAGTGCCAAGGCAAACTCGGTTGCTCCCCTACAATGCCGTTCAGAGGTCAAAAATAGTGAGAAATAGTGAGATACAATAAGCATCAACGAAAAAAACATCAATTGGAAGAAGAATGCAGTGCTGCACGGGAAGGGACCAACAAAATAAACCGAAGTAGCGAGATACATGAAGCATCAACGAAATAAACAGTAGCGAAATCAGCAAAAGAAACATCTTTGTAGGAAAACTCAGCGCTTCTTGGGGAGGGACCTGCAAAATAAACCTTCTCGAAAGAAAGCGCAGTGCTGCAAGGGAAGGGACAAGCGGGGAGGCAAAACAACATTGCTATCCTTCACAAGCAAGGACTAGTGGGAGAGACCCAGCAAACTACAAGCAGGGAGTAAAAAACATCACTGCTGCAACAAGAAAGGACAGCGGGAGAAACCCTATCAAACCCCAACCCAGCAAACCCAGCAGGAGAAACCCTCGCGAGGAGAGAAACAAGTAAGAGTACTAAAAAGAAAGGAGGGGAACTGGCAAAAGGGCAACAGACAGAGGCAACTGTAGCCTTGTGTGAAGGGAAGAACCATGTGGGCCACGTATCCATAAGCAGTGGACACATGTCCAGCAGTCTGTGATGAAAATCCACATGGCATAAAAATCCAAAGAGTGCTATACCACATATAAAATACATTGGAAGAGGCAAGATTTTATAAAAGTCTAAGGGAAAAACTACTGGTGGGCTCGAAAATAAGCTCCCCACCTGGTAGAAAGAAACACATGTTCTCAGATCTCTTTATATACTAAGCCCAATGATAGACCATAGATAGTATATATAGGTATACAAGAACAATAGCCATTCTGGGAACAGGTTATCCAGAACTCTTGAAGTGTAAATGATCATAGATAGTGTATATATGAAAAAAGAAGTCAAGTACAACTCCTGATCAAATGTATGGTATCCAGGCCTACAGTAAAAAGTACTTGTAGGTCAAACTGGAGCTACCTGTCTGGCAGAAAGAATAGATGTCCTTAAATCTCTATAGATACTAAGCCCATGATAACCATGGATATCTTTTTCCACTTGTAAGACTGAGCAAAAATTTTTCTGGATCATGTGAAGGAGGTAATTCTTAGAGATAAAGCTGTTTATAAGTTTTCTACAAGCTAAAAGGTATGACTTTTTGGAATTACAGATCCATCTATATCAAACACATTCGGATTTTATAATCCCGAGTTTACATTTAGAGGAAATGTCTGAAAGAACATGAGGGAGCAAGATTGTCTTGATGTGAGCAAAGTGAGGCAGCTCTTTCTTATCATAGATAAAGACAAAGATATTGAAGTCATCCTGAGTAATGCGATAGTCGAGATAATCACAGTGAGTGCCAAAATGAGTTTGAACTAGCTCACACAAGAGTTTGGGATAGATCCCACCACCTCTAGCATCATCATCCATATACATAAAATCCGTAAAATGATTGAGTCCCAAGCCAACCACCACAAGATCATCAACATATCTTTGAACATGGGACAGGTCGTACAACAGAGCGACATCATTGGCATCCAGCAATCTGCAAATGAAGTCCAGTTCATAGGGAAGAGGTATAGATTAGCCACAAAGACAGCACAAGGTGTCCCCATGGGTGTCCCAATCTCTTGACGGAAGAGCTTATTTCCGAAAGTGATGTAGAGGTTATCAAAAAGGAATAACATCCAACAGATGAGACAGTCCTCATCAACCGCCATGAATTTGAGATGTTTTGCCGATTGAGAGATATTGTTTTGGTTTTTAAGCCATCTATATTTAAAGTCAAGTGTGGAGTTCTCAACCATTAACACGGTTTCCCTACACAGAGTGAACCTATAATGGAAAATAGATCTGATGAGAGTAGACAGTCTTGTCTTGAGACCATGGAGGTGAATCTTAGTATAAAGGGTGGTGAAATCAAAACTTTGAAAAAGAACCTTTTCCAAGGTGGCAAGAGTCTATTGCAAACCAGAATCTGTAGGAGAAGAGGATCTTCTCTTGCACAGTCTTTGCACCCGCTCAAGCAAAACAAGAATGCGAGAAGAGTTGCCCAAGATCTAGCTAGAGTCGACCATCAGCCCCACTTGTAAGAACTCATGCCGCCAGAGGTCGTTTGCAGAAGGGAGCAATGCTTTGAAGAATGAGCTCAGCCAACGAGAAAGTTCAGACAAGGAAGTGGAGTAGCCTGCTGCAATGAACCGAGGAGCAATGGGAGACTTATGGAATTTCCAAGTGCAGCAGAAGTAAGAGAGTCTCTCGGAATCCTTGGAAGCACAAAATCCTTGAGAGGTATTGAAACGGTGGTGAGAAAGTAAAAGTTGGTTTTGAGGAAGCAATGAGAGTTTATAGGTTGCTGAAGGAGAATGAAGCTCATTGAGTAAAGTTTGAATGTGAAAGTATCGGCAAACAAATACAAAATTGGTGGGACACTTGTCCATATAAGTAATAATGAAATGAGACTTGAAATGAGCAACAGTTTTTGATCATGAGGAGAAAGAAAAATTGGATCAACAGAATTGAAATCATCATGCATGGGAGGGAGATTGAGTAAAAGTTTAACCTTTTGTAGGATGGTGACTTTCTAGTGGTCAAAAATACCTGTGGTGCCCAATATGGCTTTGTAATAAAGAACAAAATTACGAACACAAGTTTGAATTGCAATGAAAGTAGAGGGGGGAGAGGTGGGCAAAATCCGAAACTTTGTTCTTGTAGAGAAGAGAAGTGAAAGGTTGGTGGAAGGTAAAATGTGAAGCGATGCTGTAATGACATGCCCGTGTGAGGGGTTAATGAAACTTGGATGTTGAAGACAACTGTAGGGAGAAGGAGGAGAAGAAAAATGTGATAATTTCCATGAAAAGGAGGCAAAGTTAAAGTGTAAACGGCCTAGCGTTTTACCATACTTAAAAGCAACAATGGGGATAGTAAAAGGAGTACTTGGAGGTAAAGTTTATAAAACTTCTGGATCTCTCAACAAAGCTTGTAAACGGACCTTGTCTATCTCCTTAGAGGTGAAAGGGAAAATGAGAAGGGTGGGACAAATGTCTGGAGTGGATCTACGATGCAAGAGGTATGGAGACAGGAAGAGAAAAAGGCATTTGAGGAGTGTAGTGATATCCGCTTCAGTCCTAAGTAAAACCACTAAAGGAGTAGTTTTACGGACGTGAATAATCCTCAACAAATTACAAATGCAAAAATGTGCGAGAGAGGAGTCAGAGAGGGTATCAGAGTCAAACAAGAAAAATAGATGAGAAATACGATGGAGGTAATCTTGATAGGCATATCTTCTAGAAATGGGAAATTTGGCCATAGGGGATGTTGAAAGAGGAGAAAGAGTCCCGGAAGAAGAAACAAAAGGGGTGACAGAAGAGAGGAGAAGTGTAGTTGCGCTCATAGTACACCGATAGTCGATGCAGATACTCTGCCATGAACGTTGTACCCACGAGGAGCTCAACAATTGAGGAGACGGATCCAAACAAGCTCCTCCAGGTTAGCAAAATCTCTAAAACTAGTACTTGGAGGTACCTAGACCATAGGGAACAGAAGGAAGTCATTAAACCTGAATTTGGCCATCATGGCCATCAAGGGAGTAAAGTTGAAGGCAGAAGACCAAAGAACAGAGAGAGACTTCCCCAAACGGCAGTGTTGTTGAAATCTTCAAAAAGCAGACCCGCAGTTTGGCCCACATAGCATTTGCCATTATGCAAGGAATAAATGATATAGATAACGCCCAAGTCATATAAGGGGTGAAGAAACAAAACCTGTCATGAATGGCAAAATCTCAAAGTCCTTAAGTGCTGCAGAATGGGATCCGGTTCTGTAGAAAAATGACTGGTGAGCAAACGTGTCCTGATTGTGGGCCAATCAATTAAGCTACTGAGCTCCACTTCCAAGACCATCATTTAAAAGGAGTAATGCCTTTACCATGGTAGACTCATGTGTGAATGGTGTTGCAACTAATAATCATGTTGGTACCTCAATGGTATTTTGGGTTGGTAGAAGATGCTAAACTAGACCTTACAAGGTGAGATTTTCCAAACTTTGTTCCAGAGTGAACCCTCTTTAGTACATTGAGTTTAAAGCAATTTATGTTTTAAGTAGTATCTATGATTCATAGATATAACAAGACCTATGAAGTTGGACAAAAAAGTTCCTTAATGATATGCTTGCAATGAATACTACAACATGGAGACGATGCAAAAGGAGAAATAGAGAAAGGCAAAGAAATATGTAATTCATGAAGCACTTATTTTTATTACCATAACAATAAGCTATCACAAAGCTAGAAAAGAGATTGTAAAAGAATGTCATACCTTGTACAATGGGTAAATTTTACTAGCTATAATGGTTACAATTTTTATGCTTTGATGCTTATACCACTAAACAAGTTCAACAAGCATGTATGAATTTCAACCAAAAAACAATGTACAATAAGGATTCTACATTGTAATAAGCTTCTTTATTGCACAATTCTACAAAAGAAGATTGAGTTTGAGAGTGGAGTAAGTGTTGGATTCCTTGGAAAGAGATGCTTGATGAGACTTTCTAGGAGTTTGTCTAGACAATTTTCCCTGATCTTTTTCATCTTAGAATGTTTGGCTACAAAGCATATGTGCATGTTTTTAGAACTTATGCAACAAGCTTGATGAATTTTCTAAAGCCTGCAACTTCATTGGTTACTTAAAATAGACCAAAGGCTATAGGTAAAAAGGTCCACTAAAGCAGATCTTCACTAGTTGAGATGTAAATTTTGATGAGGTTAAGATTGGATCCCAATGCCTAGTCTAAAGAAGGAAAAAAGAGCCTCTAATATCACATCATGTGGTCAGTTTGAGTTCCAAAGCAATCAATCTAGATGTCTCAATTCCAAAGGAGGATTTTACACAAGGGACCAATACTCATGTTCAACTTGGATCAAAAAGCCTTTAGCTAGACTTGCTTGTATGTGTTGTGTAACTTATGGATGCTTGAGGTGACTGACAACAAAGAACCTTGTAGCATTCAATAACCTTTGGGATTTAAGATTGATTCAAAGCAATGAATGAGGAATATAATATAGGAGGGGGTGGTTGAGGTGATAGCCAATGAAGAACCTTGCAACATTCAATAAGCTTTGGGATTTTTGATTGATTAAAGCAATCAAGGAGGAATATAATATGGGAGGAGGGTGATTCAGGGAGGTTTATTGGTCAATTCTATGGATTTTTTAAGTCATATACCTATAACTTTTAAGGTACCTATAAAAAGAATCAGGCTTGTTTATGAATGTTGTTTTAAAACTTTAGGCTTTCATGAAAAAATTTTACATGTAAAATTCTATATGGCTATAGAAAATTTCTTGTTAAATTCAAGTACTTCATGCATTGCTACCCGTAACACTTTTATGAATTACTTGTAAGATATTTTATAGCAAATTACAAGTACCCTTAAACTCCTAAGTGAAATTCTCAAATGTGTTAATAGAAAATAAGACTTGGTCACTCATCTCTCTACCTCTTGACCTCTTGAGATGAAGCCAAAAAGCGCCAAGTTGGTATTAAAGACTAATTACCTACTTGATGATTTGATAATTAGGTACAAATCAAGACTTGTTGCAAATATTGTAATCCTCACTTCTTGCAAAAAAAAGTGAGGATTATGATGATAACTTTAACTTTGTTGTCAAGATGAATTTTATCACAGTGGTCCTGGTTGTTGCATAATTTCAAGAGTAGAAGGTTTGGCAACTACATATCAAGAATGCACTTTTTAATGGTTATGTCCAAGAAAAGGTTTATATTTTGCAACCAAAAGGATTTTAAAAGGAAAGGAAGAGCAAGTTTGAAAATTTCACAAAGTGCTCTATGGACTAAAATAGCTCCTAGAGCTTATTTTATAAGAAACAACACCTTTCTAAAGGATAGATCTAAAAGACCAAGACCAAGACCAAGACCAAGACCAAGGAGAGAAATAGAAGAATGGAAGTCTTGACTAGGAGATTACATGGGAACACTTGAATGAGGGAAACTCCAAATGCCTAGTATGAACATGGGCTTTGGTATTTATAGAGAAATATATAAGGGTCTTGAGAAGCTTCCTCAAAGCCACTCCCTTAGAGTGCAAGTCAAGTTAACCCAGAAGCTTCTCAAGAAGTTTTTTTCTACAAGCCACCTCCTTGGTGTGCAAGCTAAGCTAGCCAGTAAGGGTCCCAAGAAGCTTCCTTCTAGAAGCTATCTAGTTGGCGTGCAAGCTAAGCTAGCCTGGAAGCTTCTCAAGAAGTTTTCTGCTATAAGTCATCACTTGACATGCACATTACCCAATACTTGGAAGGTACCAAGTAGCTTCTAGATGCTTATAGAATATTCTAGGCTAATTAAGCCTCTTTGCTACTTAATTAGTCTTGATTAACTTGTTGGTAAACTCCATATTGTTACATATTCCCTCACCGCAAGTTGGTGACGTCTTTGTCACCATTGAAGCTTCAAACTCCTAAATAGCCATTTTTGGATTCTGGAGATGAGAAAGAGATTCCCAAGTGGCATCATGAAGGGGATACCCTTTCCAAAGGATCATGTACTCAATATATTGTTAGCAACCTGTGAGCCGGCATGTCTCTCACTTAGGATGAACCTCTAATTGTTATTATGGTAGCGCACCATGGAATAAGAAGGCAAGGAACCCCAACTCCATTATACTCCTCCAAAGTTAACACTCCAAGACTCAAACCATTGCTTATTAGAGAACTCAATGAGAGAAAGATAGTTTCAAATGAAAGGATGATGAGTACCTCCTCACACCTAGTTTATATACTTGTGAAATAGTTATGCACCAAAGTTACTTATTACTAGAGTAACTCAATTTACTAAGCTTTAAAGTCAAATAAAGTCAAAAAGCTAAACAAATATCTATACTCATGGGAATATTCTTTTAAGCATGTGGTCTTATCTTGACCGAAACATTAAGTCAAGGATTCTTTCACATGGGCTATCCTTGGACTATAGAAGAATCCAAAACAAAAAGGCTTGTGGATCCAAGAGTTCTCAACTCTTTCCTCAAAGCCAAACACCTAGGAATAATACCAAGTCAATACACTAGAATCCAAAATAGTGGTGCTCATCTTTTCCACTTCCTCTAAAGGAAGGTCCCATCTATGTTAGCTATGACTAACTTAAGCTAATCATGACTAATCCTTTATCTCTATATAAATAATAGCTCTCAAGTATTTGTAATACCAAGCTAAATATCATAATACCACACACATGCACAAATGGATTTTACATTTACCCCCGGATTAAATTTTCACTTTGTCCTCAAAGTGAAGGTCTCTCTATTTTCTATGATATATCTTCAACTTATCATGGTTAATCATACCAAAGTGTCTTCCTCCCAACTCCTTGAGATCATAAGTGTAATTGCCTCACACCTTCTCCATTATGAAAGGTCCAAAGTACTTAGGCAAAAACTTCTTTTGCACTCTCTTGAATCAAATGGAATCTAACAACATTACCCAATCACCTTCTTTGAAAGGCTCCACCTTCTTCTTGCCTTGCCTCTTGTCATAGCTCTCCTTTTGTTTCCTTTGGGCTTGCTCCACTCAAACCATAGCAACTGCTCTTGCATCTTCCAATTCCATGAGTTGATCTTTCCTTGACTTCTTTGCATCACCTCCTTGTGCTTTCTTCAATCTCCTATTGATGTTTTGGAAGGTAGGAAGATCAAAGTGAATAGGTAAGGTAGACTCAATACCATATACCAATTGAAATGCATAATATCTGGTGGAAGTCTTCATGGTTGTCCTATACTCCCACAAAACTGCATGAATCCTCTTATCTCAATGATGTTTAGCCCTCTCCATTTCTGCATCATTGGCCAACATCATGCACAAAGTTTGATTGGTTCTCTCTGCCAAGCCATTGGAATTTGGCTTATAGGATGTGGTTACACTATGTGTGATAGGGAAATGTCATAGCATGGCTGTAGTGATGATTCTTGTAAACTCTCCTCCTCTGTCTGAAATTGACTCCAAAGAGCATCCAAACCTAGTGATATTGTGTTCATAAAGAAATCTACCAACTACATTTTCATTCTTGCTCCTCAATGGTCTAGCCTCAACCCACTTGGTAAGGTAATCAGTAACTACCATAATGTACCAATTGTTCCTTGGGGTTCTATTGAGAGGACCTACAAAATTAATTCCCCACTTCTCAAGGTGTCCTAGCAATGGAATTGTTCTAAGTGGTGGAGTGGAAGTAGACTTTCTAGCAAAAGCTTGAAAAACATGACAAGTTTTGCAATAATCAAGATTATCCTTGAAAATCCTTCTCTTATGGTAACCTGCATCTAGAATCTTGAAAGCAATCACCTTTCCTGCAAAGTGTTCTCCACACAATAAACCTTCATGAAACTCCTTTATGAGTAGGATACACTCTTCCTTACCCACTGCTCTTTGAAGTAGACCATTTGCTCCTTAGTAAAAAGAATATCCTCCACCATTGTGTAAGGTCTAGATCTTGCTGCAAGGGCCTTCCTCTCCCTAGCATGCATCCCTTCTGGACAGTTACCTCTTGTCACAAAATTCACAATCTCCTTATACTCCATTGGAACTTCTTGAGTGATTGAGATTATCATGAGCTCCTCATTTGGGAAGGAATCATCCACTGGATCATCTCCATCATGATCATAGGCCCTAGATAACAAATAAGCATTTTCATGTTTCTTTCTTGGCCTATCCTCAATGGTGTAGTCATACTTAGACAAGAGTATCATCCACCTTGCTAACCTCCCTTCCATATTAGGCTTGTTGAAGATGTACTTCAAAGCCTTTTGATCTATGATAATTATGGCTTTCCCTCCAATCAAGTAGTATCTAAACTTCTTGAGATCAAAGATCAATGCCAACCCTTCTCTTTTTGTGATAGAGTAGTTCTTTTCTGCTGAAACCATCTGCCTACTAGCATAAGCTATTGGATGATCATGCCCATCTTGGTCTAATTGACTAAGAGTCAATCTGATAGTTACATAAGAAGCATCAGTGTAGAGGATGAAAGACTTACTCCAATTAGGTTTAGCAAGAATTGGAGCTACAATAAGGGATTGCTTGAGCTCCTCAAAAGCTTTGAGAGCCTCCTTGTCTTCCAAAATGACCATCTAATCTACATCCTTCTTTATGTAGATGGTCAATGCATAAGCCTTGTTGGAAAATGAGAAGATGAACCTCTTATAGTACCCAACCATCCCCAAGAATTGTCGTAACTTTGTCAAGCTTGAAGGGAATAGAAGGTCTAAGATTTTCCTGAACTTCTCAAGATCAACAGCTATTCCATCCTTGGAGATGATGTGCCCTAAAAGTAGACCTTCTTCATATCCAAAAATGTACTTCTCTGGGTTGAGTGATGCATTTGCCTCATCCAAGCATTGAAAGACCTTGATTAGGTGCTCAAAGTGCTCCTCCTTGCTCCTATAGACACAAAAGTCATCAATGAAGTCTCTCACAAATTTCCCAATGAAAGATTCAAATACTTTTTCATGAACCATTGGAATGTGCTTGGAGCATTGCAAAGCCCAAAAGGCATGACCTTGAAAGCATAAGTTCTCCAAGGTGTGCTGAATGTGGTGAGTTGTTGATGCTCTGGTGCAATCTTGATTTGGTTATACCCACTATAACCATCTCCAAAATTGTACCTCTCATGACCTACAACCTCCTCCAAGATCTCATCAACAAAGGGCAAAGGGTATAGTCCTTCTTAGTAATAACATTAAGCTTCTTGTAATCCACACAAACCCAAAGCTTGCTATTCTTTTTCTTTTTCTTCACACAAAATCACAATGGGAGACACCCATTTCAAATTCTCCACCTCAAAGATAAATCAGGCCTCCTTGAGCTTATCAATCTCCTCCTTCACCACCAAAGATATTGGTGGGCTAATGCAATGTTGCTTTTGGCGGACTGATCTTGCATGTGACTCCACCTCAATCTTTTGCTCCTCCAAGGTGACTTCTTTTAGATCCATGTAGCTGAAAGCAAACACATGGGTGAACTTGCAGAAAATCTCCTCAAATCTAACCTTCTCCTCCATGGTAACATTTGGACCATACTTGAGAGTAGATAACCTCCTTTCTATCTCCTCAAATGTCAATTTTGAATTTTTTGGGTCCTTCAAAACCTTTGGCTTAGGTGCAAAATCCATAGCACAAAAGGGATGCACATCTAAATCAGATTCAAATTCATCCTCCTTTGTGGAAGTATACTCTTCCATGCTTGTGTCCACACCTGAAGCTCCTTCTTTTGAATCTGATTCCCACCAATCAGAAGATGGTGTATCTGAATGTGAAGTGTTGGTGGTGTTAGTCATAAGAACTGTGACTTTATGGTTTGATGGCCCAATCCTCAAGTACCCCTTATTCCATTGATCATTTGTGCGTGCTGCTCTCAACCATGGCCTCCCAAGAAGAAAGTCATAGCTTGAATCCTTCAAGACTTGGAAAGTCATGAGATTTTGAACTCCCATAACTAAAACGATCACCTTATCCATCACCCCTACTAGTTGAACTTGTTTCTTGTTTTCCATGCTCACCATAAATGTTGAAGGTCTAGAGGGTATCATACACAACTTCTTCATCAACCTTTTTGACATGGCACTCACTACTTATCCTCCATCAAGCAATGCATCCTTGATATTGTGACCATTCACTCTCACATCAATCTTGGATGCATCTTCACAAGCCTCCCATGGTGTTGGTTTAGCATCCACCACCCCCATTGATATTGGAGCTTTTGCCTTTTTCTTCCTCTTGTTCCTTGAAGAACTCAAACCACCTCTTAGCTCCTTTCTCAAAGTAGGATTCAAAGCAATCAATTGGCCTACTATGATGTTAGCCTTGTGACTACCAACATCCTCCAAGACATTGTAGTTCCATTCTTGCTTTGATATCAAGAAGTCCTCCATCCCCAACTTCTTTCTTGGAGTCTTTGTTGTTGATGGTGTTGAAGTGCTTATGTGAGTGCTCCTAGTAGGCGTAGGAGTATCTTGGCTAGGAGTAAATCCTTGAGAAGAGTGCACATCCTTTGCAAAATGAGCTCTCTTCTTCTCTTGTGCCAAACAATCCAAATGAAGACCTTTGGAGTTTGAGCACTCTTCCTATGCATAATTGCTCTCAACCATATTTATGGATGTTATATCCTTACCTTTGTTTGGATTTGGAGCCACTTGGGTTTCACTTCTTCCCTCTTTCTCTCTATTGGCTCCTTCATAACCCCTTCCTCCATGGTAAGTGGAATTTAGGCAACTCTTTTGGATATGGCCTCTTCCTCCACAACCAAAATAATTTCTATCATTGAAATTGTTAGCTGGCTGGCCTCCTTTATATCAATAGTTTCTATAACTCCTAGGTCCTCTCCCTAAATTCTGATCCACCTCTCTCTTCTCCCATAGTTGCACTACATTGATCTTGAGATTTGCAAGTTGTTCAGTGATGGTTTGAAGTGGATCCTTTGGTAAGGGTGCAAGAACTGGAGCAACTATTACTTGTGGTGCAACCCTTGTCAGCAAAATATTAGAAGTTTCACCATACTTGTAACCTTGAGGAGGATGCACAACCTCCTTCACCACCAAATCACTCTCATCCCCTTCCAAACTCTCCCCCATACGAATTGCAATCTTGATAGCTTCAACCTTGGAAGAAGGTTTCTCCTATCTCACCTTGCTTCTAATTTGTGGTCTCAACCCTCCCAAAAAATTCTTGGTGAGCATGGCCCCTATGCCAATCATAGTAGTCTCCACATCATCCCCACCCTTCCTCAATACTATGTGGAATCTGGACTCTAAATTTTCCATTCTTTCTACATAGACTCTCACTTTCTCTCCATCTCCTTGCTTAAGAAAGGTAACCTCACTCATCAATCTCTCATAACTCTCATCTGGAAGAAAATTCTCAATGAGTGCTGAAGTCAAACTCTCTCAAGACTCTTCTTGCCCATCCCTCCTCTCTCTCTCTCTTTTGGTATTTTGACTCGTACCATGTAAGTGCTGCATCCTCAAGAAATTTGGTAATAATGAGGCCCACTCATTCTTCCTCCTCCCATTGTTTCCTATGAAAAATCTCTTGAAGTCTCTCACAAAGGCCTCCACATCTTCTCCATCCTTGCCAAAGAAAACCGGAAGTTTCTTCATCTTAACCCCTCATTATCTTTCTTTTCACTTGATTTTTCTTTTTCTTTTTTCTTTTCTCTCACTCTATAACTAATAGAGTATGGACATGATTAACACCATTTGAGATAATCCACCCTAGGTAACACAAAAGGTTTAGGTTATGCCAAGATTTCTATAGCAACATCAAATCATAGAGTGCATATTAATCAAACCCTCACGGATAGTTTATCCATAAGTTGAAAGATTATCTCCATCACTAATCTTGAGAACTAACTGTTGAAGGTGGTAGTATTTCTATAGTTGTTCTAAGACTCTCTCCAAGATCCTTAACCCAAGTCTTCAAAACTGCTTTTACTCCACTACACTCATATCCTTTTGGAACTCCTTCCACTCCACAAAACTCACACAACTCCTTGGTCTTAGATCTTCTCCCTCCCAATCTTGGTGAAGAAGGTCCAACATGCAAACCCAAGTTAAGGAATCCTCTCCTTCAATCTCTTGCTCCCAAAGGTCAATGGATATGAACTTGCCTTATGTCTCTTCTTTTCCACATAGAAAGCACTTAGACTCACTCTTTCCTCCAAGTCGTGTAGGTTTTTGGATCCTCTCAACACTCTCTTCAAATTCTATTGTAAACTCTCTTTTCTTCAAATCCACCCCTACAATCATCTCAAACCCTTGGGGATTCTTGCATAGTCTCAATTTCCACTCTTGATGACCCTCCATGTTCCCAAGATGAATCTAAACACTCAAACATGCCTTTTGTTGCTCTCAAACTCCTCATGCATGAGATCTTTACTCTACAAAATTGACCCTTCCTCACAATGTCACTCAAATCCCTCAACTGGTATGTCAAAGTCCTCTGAAATTTGTCACACATGATCAAAACTCCAAGGTGTCTCTTTTTGAAAAATTTCAAGTCTTTTCATTTAGCCATTTGGCCTAGAGACCTTTCTATTCAGCACACATATTTTAGATTTGGTCTGAAAACCACCCCCTTCAATTTAAAAACTCATTACTCCTTGCGCAAGAATGATCTCTCTCTTATTTTTTTGTCAGCAAGTAGGATACAATACACTGAATTTTCTTGGAAATTTTAAGGACAATCCACTAAAAATTGAAGAAATGGTAGATTCTGTACACGTTTCCATAGAGCATGCAGTTACAGGAGCAATTTACCTTATCAACTTAAAAAAATTATATTCCAATGCGTATAATAGCTTTTACAATAATTTCAAGTGTTATAACTGGTAGATAACCCAAGCTAACATGTGTAGAATTTTCAAGTCCAGATCTCAAATTTGAGATTTTGCCCAAAATCACCTTAATTCCCAAAATTTGCAATCCACCTCACATAATCTCTCCAAATCCTCTCAAGTGTACAAGACGTACAAAATCACCTCAAAGACATCATAATGAACTACAAGGTATAAAAATGGGTCCAAGTTCTCTAACATAAGTTCAACACTCTTCCCCTAATGTTCTCTCCAAGTGAGCTCTCATAGACTCTTTTTGTCTAATATAGAATTATACGTGGAACATTATCTTGCCTTATAGAGAGGTCCTGGTAACGGAACCAAAAATGTAAGCCAGCGTGTTTCTCACTCAAGATGAACCTCTGATGGCTATGGTAGTGCACCATGGACTAAGAAGGCAAGGAACCCCAACTCCATCATACTCCTCCAAGGCTAACACTCCAAGACTCAAGACATTGCTCACTAGAGAAATCAATGAGAGAGAGATAGTTGCAAATGAAAGGATGATAAGTACCTTCTCACCTCTAGTTTATATACTTTTGAAATAAATACGCCCCAAAGTTACTAATCATTGGAGTAACTCAAGTTACTAGGCTAAAAGTCAAGTAAAGTCAAAAAGTATAAAGGAATATCCATTGACATGGGCATATTCCACTAAGCATGTGATCTTATCTTGACCCAACCACTAAGTCAAGGATTCCTTCACATGGGCTATCCTTGGACTATAGAAGAATCCAAAACAAAAAGGCTTGTGGGCCCAAGAGTTCTCAACTCGTTCCTCAAAGCCAAACACCTAGGAATAATACCAAGTTAATATACTAGAATCCAAAATAGTGGTGCTCATCTTTTCTACTTCCTCTAAAATAAGGTATCCTCTATCTTAGCTATGACTAAATTTAGCTAATCATGACTAATGTAGAACCATCATTTATCTTTATATAAATATTATCTTTCAAGTATTTATAATACCAAGCTAAATATCATAATACCACAGACATGCACTAATGGATGTTATAGTACAATATCATCTCAAACACATCATAATGAACTACATGGTATACAAATGGGTCCAAGTTCTCTAACATAAGTTCAACCCTCTCCTCCCCTAATGTTCTTTCCAAGTGAGCTCTTATAGCCTCTTTCTGTCTAATATAGAATTATACGCGGTACATTATCTTGCCTTCTAGAGAGATCTTAAAAATGGAACCAAAAATGTGAGTCGGCCAATCTCTCACTCAAGATGAACGTCCTATGGCTATTATGGTAGCACACCATGGACTAAGAAGGCATAGAACCTCAATTCCATCACACTTCTCCAAGGCTAACACTCCAAGATTCAAACCATTGCTCACTAGAGAACTCAATAAAAGAGAGATAGTGGCAAATGAAAGGATGATGAGTAATTCCTACTCCTAGTTTATATATTTGTGAAATAATTATGCACCAAAGTTACTAGTTATTAGAGTAACTCAAGTTACTAGGTTAAAGTCAAATAAAGTCAAAAGTCTAAAAGAATATCCATACTCATGGAGTATTCTCCTATGCACATAGTCTTATCTTGACCTGTAACACCTATTTGTGCATGTGTGTGGTATTGTGATATTTAGCTTGGTATTACAAGTACTAAAGAGATATTATTTATATAGAGATAAAAGATGGTTCTATATTAGTCATGGTTAGCTAAAGTTTGTCATAGCTAAGATAGATGGGACCTTACTTTAGAGGAAGTAGAAAAGATGAGCACCACTATTTTGGATTTTAGTGTGTTGACTTGGTATTATTCCTAGGTGTTTGGCTTTGAGGAAAGAGTTGAGAACTCTTGGGCCCGCAAGCCTTTTTGTTTTGGATTCTTCTTTATTCCAAGGATAGCCCATGTGAATGAATCCTTGACTTAGTGGTTGGGTCAAGATAAGACCACATGCTTAGGGAAATATGCCCATGTGAATGGATATTCCTTTCTACTTTTTGACTTTACTTGACTTTTAGTCTAGTAACTTGAGTTACTACGGTAATTAGTAACTTTGGTACATAACTATTTCACAAGTATATAAACAAGGGGTGAGGAGATACTCATCATCCTTTCATTTACAATTATCTCTCTTTCTCTTTGAGTTCTCTAGTGAGCAATGTCTTGAGTCTTGGAGTGTTAGCCTTGAAGGAGTATGATGGAGTTGGGGTTCCTTGCCTTCTTAGTCCATGGTGCATTACCATAATAGCCATCAGAGGTTCATCTTGAGTGAGAGACAGGCCGGCTCACAGACCCAACCACTAAGTCAAGGATTCTTTCTATATAGGCTATCCTTGGACTATAAAAGAATATGAAACAAAAGGGCTCATGGGTCCAAGAGTTTTCAATTCTTTCCTCAAAGCCAAACACCTAGGAATAATACCAAGCCATTACACTAAAATCCAAAATAGTGGTGCTCATTTTTTTCACCTCCTCTAAATTAAGGTCCCCTCTATCTTAGCTATGACTAACTTTAGCTAATTATGACTAATGTAGAACCATCATATATCTATATATAAATAATATCTTAAAGTACTTATAATACAAAACTAAATATTACAAAATTAGATACATGCACAAATATGTGTTACAATTTGAAGTTTGTCTATCTCCTTTGGTGAGAGCCTATAGATTGGTCTACTCACTCGAGTTCTTCTTGGAAATAACTCAATCTTGAATGGTACACCACCATTGGAGGGTAATCCCTTTGGCAAATCATCTTAAAGTACATTTGAAAATTCTTAGACTATTTGATCAACCATTGTTTGATGAGGTTTTTGGTCCTCTTTAGATCCTCTATGCATAATTGGCTTGATCCACGCCAGAAAAATAGAGTTATCTTCCTCCAAAGCTTGCTCTATGGCACTTTTTTGATAAACTTTCCATCTTGGGACTTATCTTCTTCCAAAGCTTGCTCTATGGCACTTACTCTGACAAACTTCCCATCTTGGGATTGACTATTCTTAGATGTCTTACTCAAAGGTACCAAATAACCTAATTTGAAATTCCTACCTTGGTGTTGTTCTCGAATTTATTGTCAGTTCCAATCAAATTGAACCTGTGGTGTTCAAGCCAAGGTAGACCTAGAATGACATCATAGTGAAGAGGTGCAACTAAATACCTCATATAATCCAAATACTCCTTGCCAATCTTGAATGTAATACGATGAGAGGTACGCAATGTAGTAACCTTTCTACCATCCACCATCATCAATCTACTTCCAACTATTGGTCTAATAGGAATACTTAATTTCTTTGCTAATTTCATGGACATGCAATTTCTGAACTCCCAAAATCAACCAAAATCATACACCCATGATTAAATACCTTGCAATTGAAGTAAATTTGCATAGGCCAAGCCTTCAATCCTATTGGAACCAATTAAGTTCCCAATAGGTGGCTCAAAATCTCCTATTGGGATTCCTCATTTCACTCATCATTCCACTCCACAAACTCCATTTGGGCAATTGTCCAAGTTGCCCATTCTTGAATGGACATTCAACAATGCAATGTCCAATTTGATGACAATAAAAGCAACCACCAATTTGTCACAATCTTTCTTGATCTATTTTTCCAAGTAGTATTTATTGGAGTGCATCAATCTCCACTGGTTTCAGCTCTTTTGCCCTTGTGTAATGTGTTGGTAAATTTTGTGAAGGTCAAGGTTGAGACCAAGTTGTTGCAACCAAGGAATGAAAGCGCTTAGCCAATTGTATGGCTTCCTCCAAGTGGTTTGCCTCTTTCTAGTCACTTCTAATTTTGTTTGTGACTTCAAGCCTCTCACATATTGATTTAGAGCTTCACCATCCAATATATGTAAAATTTGCATAATGATGTTTTGGAATTTGCATGATATAGCTTCTTACAAACCAATATGCTTTAACTCTACAAACTTATCTTGTGCAGCTTGTGTGACATTTATAGCTTAGAATCACCTAATAATTGCACTCTTGAATTCTTACCATGTCAAGATTGGTACAACAAATTTCCATTCAATTTGTTCTACTCAGAACCACCACCATAGTTTTGCCGCTCTATCCAATTGGCTTGAAGCTCAAAGAAT
This sequence comes from Lunularia cruciata, assembly GCA_948567375.1. NCBI lineage: Eukaryota > Viridiplantae > Streptophyta > Marchantiopsida > Lunulariales > Lunulariaceae > Lunularia > Lunularia cruciata. Next base: position 12,905,789 of record OX419760.1, read on the forward strand.
ATGTTTCTGTTCATCTTGAAGATTTGTAGCCTCAAATTAAAATTCACAATCAAATACAAATTTCTACTATGCCCTAGAGATTCTTGCCTTTGAATACCTTAGGTTTTTGAAATCAGATTTTCTCTTCTCCTTCTCAAAATAAAGCTCTTTCCACATGCTCTTGTTGTTGATGGTTTTGTTTTTCTAACAATCAAGTAAGGTGCTCAATTTGTTATTGTATAGTTATGGTAACTTCAAGCATTGCTCCATGGATACTACTCTATCAAGCTATCTATAATTTATCTAAATTAAAATGTAGATGCAACACATCCACCACTCTCCATAAGTTACAATCAGAAGTACCAAGGGTTCATTGGACAAGGTAATTGTATTCAAAAAATTCTACCCAAAGCATGAGGTGATGAACTACATGAAATGATGTTGGGTAGTACAAAGACAAAAAAAATCCCAATGGTTTGGAAAAAATGGATTTGGTGGTCCATAAATTCCATCCATGTAATTCCTACTTTGATACCAATGTAAGAGATCGAGACCAAGGATAGAAATAAGAGAATAAAAGACCAAATTGGGAGATTACATGGAGACACTTGAATGAGTGAAACTCCAAATTTCTAGTATGAGCTTGGGATTTGATATTTATATAGAAACATACAAGGCTCTTGAGAAAATTCTCAAGAAGCTTCATCAAAGCCGCTTTCTTATAGTGCAAATCAAGCTAATTGAGAAGCTTCTCAAGAAGTTTCCTTCTAGAACCGTCTACTTTGGCATGCAAGCTAAGCTAGCCAAGAAGCGTCCCAAGAAGCTTCCTTCTAGAAACCACCTACTTGGCATGCAAGCTAAACTAGCCAAGAAGCTTCCCAAGAAGCTTCCTCCTATAAGTCACCACTTGAAATGCACTTGACAAGAAGCTTCCTTCTTGACTTATGCACTTGACAAGCTTCCTCCTATAAGTCACCACTTGACATGCACTTCCCAAGAAGCTTCCTAGATGCTTCTAAAATATAAAAGGCTAATTTGGCATCTTTGCTACTTTGTTAGTCTTCATTAACTTGTTGGCAAACTCCATATTGTTACAATAAAGCTTTCAAAGGTATAAGAGGTGCTCCTAATTTGTATATTTTTCCTATTGAGGTTGGAAGAATCAACCTTTTGCTTTAAGTCAACGATGGTATCCTCCCAAGAGTCTCAACTTGCCTCTAAATTCAACATGATAGGTTTAGGATCACCTACTTCTTTGTTGGTGATCACTGAATTCAAGATTTAGATATCTTGTACAAGAGAAGTACATTCAAGATATACTCAAGGAGTATAATATGAAGCATAGGAAACCTATTCTAATTATTGCACTTAACCTACAAATATGAACAATGATGATTCATCCCAAAGGTATCAATCAATTTTGAACATCTAAGTCATCATCTTTGGTGTAAAACATATGCTCTTACTTCCCTAAAGGCATATTTACCCAAAGAGGATGTTTCCCAAAGAGTCTATTCTTTGTATGCACTTTCTTTGGCTTGTGTCAACAACATAGAACTTGAGTTCTACCAAAGCATTGCTTCTAAGGGTTTGATAAAAACACCAAGGATCAAACACACAAGGTCTATGACAGCTCAGATCACAAGGATTCCCTAGTTATTGTGCAATCCAAAGAATGAGATAACTCAAGAATGATTGAAAAAGCAAAAGGGAGATTTTTCTCTTTCACTTATTCACCTTCAATGTAGATTGAATACAAGGCACTTTGAATGCCCTACTTAAATAGCTAATAGCATGTGGCAATTACACTACAAAACTGGAATGTTTCTAAATTTTGCCTAACTATCACTAACTAAATCAAACTAAAAAACAGTTGTTACAAAATGTGCTTCTTGATAAAAAAAAGTCAAAGATAAATTCTAACCTACACATTAAGTCTAAAGCTCCTATCTCAAACTTTCTCTAATTTCTATTGTTTTTTGCTATATTTTATGTACTAATTTATGGTTATCTCTTCTCACCTATTCTATGATTTTCCTCAAAGGAGTTTATCTTAAGTTTCCTTAACTCCTTCAGCTCCAAGCTCAAAAGAATTTAATTTCATATTCTTCTATGAGTGTTCTAGTTGATCACATAATAATTTCATGAAGCAGCATGCTATTACAAGATTGCTTTCCTTCCTACTAACTTGAATCCTTAGGTGTCAAGGGTCTTGCCATTATTAATTCTTATTGCAGACATCTAGAATAGTTATAAGTTAGGGTGGAGGTTTACCAACTTCTTTCTCCTACAATTCCTATTCTAATTCTACATAAACTTTGTCAACTTCCAACTTGGCCATTATACAAGAGAGTTTGTCATCCTCTGGTCTCTTTATTTGCTGAATCTCCTACTCTATGTTCACCTTTGATTCTATTTCATTCCTATGACTCTTCTATACTACTTCTAGCTTATTTTTCAACTCCAAAATCTGCTGATCCTTCTCCTTCCATAATTTGACCTTATCTTCCTTGTTAAGTTTGCAGTTGAATTGATGTTGTTCAACAAAACTTTCATTTGCCTCGCATAAGTGTAAGTTTTCTCCCTTCATCTCTTCTACTTCTTTATGCTTATCAATCATACCATCTCCGCTAGTATTGACTCCAAAATCCTGGGCATCCTCCAAAAACTTTATTCCAATTGATAATCAACACAATAATTTGCTCCAAGAGTTCACCAAGCATCTAGTTTGTTGGATTATTGGTCAATGTTCTAGCTCTCTTTTCACTTGAGGTACTTCTTCATCAATGGATGCTTCCACATGTTCCTTGATAGTGTTGTGCTATGTGTTATTCTGACTAGGACCACACTGGGTGCCTAGTTGTACAGTTTGTAGGTGGGTAGGTTGAATCTAAACCTATCAGGAATGGTTGATCCCACTTGTAATCCCAACCATTAGGTATTTCTACACCAATTCCAAAAGTGCAAAAAATGCAACCTAACTTGCCATCACAACATGCAGTCCTAATTGCTTGTCGTTAATTCCAACATCGTCAAGGAGAAATACACAACACACCTAAGCAAAGGAAACCTAAGCATAATGCTCCCACTCCAATCCCAAACAATTGGTCAGACAATCAAGCGTACAAAGCATGGAGAGGATGCAAACACAAGCAATTTAACAATAAGTCTCCATGCTTCTAGTATAATGTGTTGTAGAGCCTCTTTGCTCTATCCAATAGCTACTCGTAATCTATATTCCAAGATATACTTCTAATGTGTACTCTGGATAGGAAAATTTTATGATTTTAGGTGTGGAAATATCTACAAGACTTAATCTCAAAAATATCTTTCTCATAGCTTTTATTTACATATTTTAAGATCAAATGGAAACCCTACAAGATATTATTTCCAATGATATAAAGCAAGCTTCATTCCAACCACTATTGCTCCTCTAAAAATATCTAAAACTTAGCCTAATTTGATAATTAAAACCCTAGTTTTGAAACCCTAATCAAGCTTCCAATCCTTGTAGTTGCACAATTTTTGCCAAATTTTGGGCTTAGCAATTTCATGCAAACATGAGAAAACACTCTAGCAAGTTTTTATTCTTTCAATCATGACTTTAAATGGGAAAATTGACATTTGTTTGTAGTTGGAGATAAAGTAACTCCTCTATGCTTATGATAATATTTTAAGCAGAGTTTTTTGGATTGGATCTCACTTCCTACAAACCTTGAACTTACCAAATTTTAATGTAGTAATTGGTCTAAATCTTTGTCTAAACCTCAATGAAATATGACATTTGAATTCAAAACCAGTCATTAGATAAGGATCAATTCTCAAGTTAAGCTATTGTTTGAGCTCTAAAAATATACTTGATCCCATACCCTAATTTTGAGAAATTAATATACAAATTTTCATAGTGGTACAAGATTTAAATACCAAAATTAATAGAAATTTTCATATTTTTATTCAAAAAAGAATTTGAGATGTGACCAAAAATCCAAACATGATCATGATCTCTATCCTAACTCCTTAATTCCAAGTTTTTCAACTTCCATCAATCACATCAAGCTCAAAACCAACTTAAATCTAGCATTTCTTGGGTGTAGTACAACCAAATTTTGTCTAATCTCCAACCATGTTGACAGATTATGAAGGATCTATTGTGGAACTCATAAATTTTCCAAATTGTGTGAATTAGAGCCTAGATGTGAACAAGAGCTCCACTTTCCTGCATCAATCATATCTTAAGCATTTCTCACTCAAATCTTATGTTTCTCATCTTTAAATTCTAGATTGTTTGCTCTTCTCTCCAATGCTTGTCTATTCTTTCCAAAAGGTCCTTAGAAACATCCAAAAACTTGCAAAACTGTAGTCTTGAATTGATTGGAGTTGATTCCTTGTACTTTGGAACTTTAAAACTCCTCCTTTTACCAAATGGACCTCCAATCTCTACTTCCAAAGCATTGTGCAAGATTTGGGTGCATCTTCTTCTTCAAAAAGATGTAAATGGTTAGATCCAAAACTTGCCCAAAAGTAAGCACAAGAAGAATAGGATCTGGATTCTCTATCATTGATGCCATAAATGTATGACCAAAATGAGGCACCATCAAGGCTCAAAAGTAATCACGGTGTAAAATTTGAAGCTTGATGAGAAGAGAGTTTGGGAGAGGTAGATCAAGAGCACAAAACATCTCTTGGTTGAACTTACTTTCAAATGCTCTTTCTCTTATGCTCTAGTACCACTTTTAGATGCTCTTGGTTTTATTATCTATTCCCACCTGCTACTTGCAAGAGTAAAACATATTGCTCTCTACCAAACTTCTATTACTTGCATACATCAAAGTCATGGAAGAGGACAAGATCACAATCCATACAAAAAGTTACTTGAATGTACATGGATTGCTCACATGGCAATTGATCCGTCACATAATCTACTATGACATTATATAAAGAAACAAATGTAAATTACTTTTCACTCACTAAGTGAACCACAACATGATAATGGCTTGTTTGGTGGTTACCTCAACCTGTGGAGTAACTTCTTTAGTCTCAACAATCTCCAATGGTACCTAAAATTCTTGTTTTTCCTCTCTCTTAATTTTGGTACTCTCACTATGAGATGATTTTTAGTGCAAAGAGATCAACACTAGCACAATATGTGTTCTTCTTAGTTGTCCCAAGATACCTTGGTCACTTATTGACTTGCATTAAAGGTGTTCGTCTTGATGAAGGTCCTCCAAAATTCCTTCTATCTAATGCTTTCCATTTGGTAGTGGTTTTATTGATCAAAGCTTTGGTTCTTTGGTTCTTTGGTTTAAAAAAACTCATTTTTCTACAAAAATATGTTTTTTTGCATCTCTAATTACAACCATTACTTCACTACTTCCAAGTTGAATATCTAAGTATGATACAAAAAGGAATTGGTCTTTAAAGATAATCTTTTCTTTTGATAATAATGTCATTCTTGCATAAATATGACTAGCAAAAAGAATGAGGTAGTGAGGATCCTTCTTGGCAAACATCCCATACACATTGGGAGTAATGACAAAAAATTTGTGCCTAATTAATGTCATGACTATCAGAGGCATGTTCAAAGAGATGGCTTGACTAATTGTGCGATAAGTCATCCGGTGCACTCAAGACAACCTCATTATTGACATTGCTATCACACACTTCATAAGGTCTTTGTAATGTTTAACTTGATACCTATATTGAAGTCTTGTGGTTTTGCAAAGGTGGCCCTCAATGTCTTGATATTCTCTTATGTTTATTGGTCCAAGTTGTCTAATATGTGTCCTCCTACCCCTCTTGCATCCTTGTCAAGAATATGCTTCTAGTGTCCCTCTTTTTTATTATAAAGGTTTCTCAAAGTGCTATTCTCCTTACTCATTCCTTGCTTAATTTCTTGAACAATGGCTACAAACATGTAATCCTAATTCCAAAGAAAGAAGATAAGATTGAGATGTTTCAAGTTGTCACTATGTGTTGTCATCTCCTAGTTTCCTACAATAGAACATTCAAATTTAGTTCGCTCATAGCATTCTACTACTCATTTTCATTGATATCACCTTTGAGTAATTTGCTTGTGTTCTCTCAACTTAATTAGTGTAGAATCCTTCCTCAATTTGCAATTGATGCACTTCCATCTCAAGCTTGATTAATTTGCAATTTTTTGCACTTTTTCACTTTTGCACTTTTGCATTTTGCAATTTCTTGCACTTTGAATTTGAAGAAATTGATTTGGAAAGAGAAAGGACGGATTTATATAACAATTTTTCACTTTAGTCATTCTTCAATAATTTCCCTCATGTGCAAAGTTGTTGGTAAATCTTTGGATGACACTCAATAAATTTGTAATTGTAATCTATTTAATTTGATCCCCTATATTGTCAATTTTTTTTCCTTTCAACTTTGATTGTGACATCTTTGCTATTGAAATCTTTTACAATCAGATTCTAACATGCCTCTTTCTAGTTGCGCGTTTTGCACTTGTGTCTTTGAAGTCCCAAAATTCTGCATACTTATCTAGTTTAATCAAAGAATGTAGATCCAAAGAGGATTGCTACAATCCTTTGTAACATTCCTTGTATGTATACCAAGAAAAAAATCAAAATTTTCCAATACCACACCTATGGTGCTAGGTAGAGAGTGTGAAAAAGGTTATGGGTTGATGAAGTAGTGGATAGAACATATTATAGAAGGCCTATTTGGAAGCTTCTATACTTGGTGGGTTACCACTAGACCAGACCTTGCATATGTAATTAGTAAGCTCTATGAGCCGGTTTCACTCTCACTCACAATGAACCTCTAATGGCCATAGACTAGGAAGGTAAGGAACAAAATGTCTCACTACTTCAAGGCTAAACTCCCAGGCACCTCCAAGACTCAAGTATTGCTCACTAGATAACTCAATGTGGGAGAGGTAGTTGCAAATGAAAGGATGATGAGCACTTCTTTGTCCTTGGTTTATATACTTGTGACAAAATTATAAATAAAAGTTACTTATTACTAGCATAACTCAATTTACTGGACAAAAAATTCATCTAAAGTCTAAAAGAATATCCAAGCTCATGGGAATAATCCTAATTTTTCACATGGCTTATCTTTAGACTATAGAAAAATTTACACCAAAAAGCATGCGGATCTAAGACTTTTGGATTACTTTTCTCAAAGCCAAACATCTAGGAATAGTACAAATTGAATACACTAGAATACAAAATAGTGATACTCATACTTTCAACTTCCTTAAAATATGGTCACCTCTATCTTTTTATGACTAACTTTAGCTAGTCATGACTAATGTAAGAGCTTGGTTAAAGTCCATGTACAAAATATCTTTTAAGTACTTGCAATACCAAACTAAATCTCCAATAAAGCATGCATAGACCATTTGGTGTTATTTATCCTAGACTAAGATTTCCCTTTGTTCTTGGACTGAAGGTCTCTTTACCTTTTATGTTACAAATTCAACTTATCATAGTTAGTCTTGTTAAAGTATATTTCTCCTAAATCCTTGAGATCATTAGTGTATTTCTCCATATCTTTTCTAGTAAAAAAGGTCTAAAGCACTTAGGCAAAAACTTCTATTAAATCAAATTGAATCAAATACAATACTCAATCACCTTCCTTGAGGAGCTCTACCTTCTTTTTCCTTGCCTCTTATCATAATTGTGCATTTTTTCCTCTATACTTGCTCCAATCAAACCATGGAAACTACTCTTGCATCATACAATTCCATTAGTTAAACCTTGCTTGGTTTGTTTTCATCACCTTGTACCTTCTTCAATTTCCTATGGATGCTTTTGGAAGGTATGAAGATCAAAATGAAGAGGTAATTACCTTAATAAAGAGAAACTATTTAGTCATAAAAAGAAAAGAGTTTGCAAAGAGTTTTGGTATAAAGAAGTTTAGATACTACTTGACTAGAAGAAAAACCACAATTGTCACAAATCACAAGACTTTGAAGTAGATTTTCAAAATTCATCCAGCATTTCTTAATAATCATGTATAGCTTTATCTGATTAGGATATTAGACAAACTTAGACAAATTTGTCTTTCATCTATATTGATGTTTCTAATGTAGCTATAGGATGCACTCTTAGTAAATTAAACAAAGTTGGACAACATTAGAGAATTAAATTGGACAAACTTGGACAACTTTGTCTGATTTTCAACATTCAGTCATTAGATTACATCAATATAGATTAAATGCTTATTTCAATCAAGTTTAGAAAGAATTAGAGCCATAATAAAGGATTTCTTGAGATCCTCAAAAGCTTTAAGAGTCTCATTGTCCTCTAAAATCAATATTCATTCTACATCCTTCCTCATGTAAAGTCACTGAAAAAGCCTTGTTGGAAAATGAGAAAATGAACCTCCTATTGTACCCAACCATCCCTAAAAATTAACCTAACTTTGTCTGACCAAGGAATGACAAATTTGAGATTTTCTTCCCCTTTTAGGATCCACTACTATTCTTCCATCATTGGAAAGTAGATGCTTCAAAATTAAACCTTCTTTACAACCAAATATGCATTTCTCTAGTTTGAGTGATGCATTTTCCTCATCCAAACATTTTAAGATCTTGATCAAGTGCTCAAAATGCTCTTTATTGTTTCCATAGACACAAAAGTCATCAATGAAATCTCAAAAATTTCCCAATGAAAGGTTCAAACACCTTCTTCATGAAATTTTTGAAATTTGGCTAGAGCATTGCAAAGTCCAAGAGGCATGACCTTGAAAGCACCCCAAAGTATGGTGAATATGGTGAGTTGCTTTTGCTTTATTATAATCTTGCTTTGGTTATAGCCACCATAACTATTCCCAAAACTATACCTCTCATGACTTCAACCTCTTCTAATATTTCATCAATAAATAGCATGGAGTAGTATTCCTTCTTGGTAAAATTATTGAGCTTCTTGTAATTCATATACATCCAAGTTTGCTATTTTTCTTTTCCATAGTGACAATTGGAGATAACTATTTAGAATTCTACATCTCAAACATAAACCCAACCTCATTTAACTTATCAAATATCCACCTTCATAATCACAAGTGTTGGTGGGTTATGCAATTTGCTTTTGGCAAGCACATCTTGCATTTGACTCCACTTCTATGAAGTACCTCTCCAAGATTATTTTCTTGAGATCCTTGTAATTGAAACCAAATACATGGATATACTTGTGGAAAATCTCTTCAAATCTTACCTTCTCCTCCTTGGTAATAGTTGGACCATACTTGAGGGTAGATAGTCTCTTCTCTATCTCCTCAAGTATCAAGGTTGATTTATCAAGACTTTTGGCTTAGGAATAATACACATAAGACATAAGAGATGCACATCTAAATAAGACATAAATTCATCCTTATCCAAAGAGGTCTCTTCCTCAATGATTATGTCTATATATGTAGCTACTTCTTTTGAATCTGATTTCCAATAAAAAAAAGATGATGTATTTGAATCTAAGGTGTGTTTGGTATTAATTAAAAGAATTGTAACTTGATGAACTAATTCTCAAATACCCTTTGTGCCATTCATCAGTTGTACAAGTTTCTCTAAACCATGTCCTCCCAAGTAGCAAGTCATAACTTGAATCTTTCAAAACTTGGAAAGTCATGAGATTTTGAACTTCCATAACTAAAACTACTACCTTGTCTATCACACTTGTAGGTAAAACTTGTTGTTTTTTTGCCATGCTCATCACAAGTTTTTCTCTAGAAGGAATCATACAAAACTTCTTCATCCACTTATTTGATAGGACCTTCACCTTAGATCCTCCATGAACAAGTACATCAAGTGCATCTTTGATGTTGTAACCATTAACAGTCATATCAATCTTAAAGGCATATTAACAAGTCTCTCATGGTTAAGGTGTAGGTTTTACATCCATTACATCAAATGATAATGATGCCTTCTCCTTTTCTTTCTTCTCTCTTTCTCCTTGTAGAACAAACCACTCTTAAGTTTCTTTCTCAAGGTAAAATTCAAAGTTATCAATTGGCCTACCATGATATTGGCTTTGTGAGTATCAATATCCTCAAACACATTGTTATTCCATTAATGCTTTGATATAAATAAATCATCCATTCCAAACTTCTTCCTTGGAGACTTTTTTATTCATGGTACTAAGTTGGTGATGCAAGTACTCCTAGTAAGCATAGGACTATCTTCATATTATATATTAAAAAACATCTTCTTTTGTGCTAAAAGTTCCAAGTTAAGACTTTTAGAATAGAGCACTCTTACTTCTCATGCATGCTCTCAACCACATATGGGGATGCAATCTCCTTATCTCTATTTCTTACAAGAGATGCTTGGGGTCATTATCTCCATCCTTCTCTATATTTGCTTGTTCATACTTCCTTCCCCTATGATAAGTAGAATTTTGGCAATTCCTTTGGATGTGACCACTACCTCCATAACCAAAAGAATTTCAATCAATGGAATTGGTAGTTGATTGACCTCCTCTATATAGATAGTTCCTATAACTTCTAGATCCTCTTCCAATAATCTGGTCCATCTCTCTCTTGTCCTATATTTACACTATATTGATCTTGAAATCTAGAAGTTGTTCAATGATGGTTTGAAGCAAATCATTTGGTGGAGATGCAAGAACCAAAACTACTACTTGCAATCCAACCATTGCTATCAAAAAATAAGGAGCCCTACCATACTTATAGACTTGTGAAAGATGCACAACCTCTTTCACCACCAAATTACTTTAATCTATTTCCAAACTTTCTTCCATAGAAACTACAATCTTAATGGCTTCTACCTTGGAAGAAGGTTTCCCATACCTCAACTTACTTGGGATATATGATTTCAACCCTCTCACAAAATTCTTAGTGAACATAGGTACTATCCCAATCATACTAGTCTCTGTATTATCCTCACTTCTCCTCGACACTATACAAAACCAAGACTCTAACTTCTCCATTCTTTGTGCATATGCTTTTACTTTCTCTCTATCTTCTTGCTTGAGGAAGGTAAATTCACTCATCAATCTCTCATGACTTTCATTTAGGAGAAATTTCTCAATAAGTGTTGTAGTCAAAATCTCCCGAGCCTCTTCTTGGCCATCCTTATTTTATGCTCTTTGTATTTTGACTCATATCATGTAAGAGTTGTATCCTCAAAGAAATTAGGTAATAATAAAGCCCACTTATTTTTCTTCCTTTCATTATGCAAGCTATCTTGAAGTCCCTCACAAATGTTTCTACATCTTCTCTATCATTGCCAAAGAAAAAAGAAGTTTTCTCATCTTAACTTCTCACAACCTCTCTCTAATTTTATTTTCTTTCATCTTATAACTTATAAACCATAAAAATGACTAACTCTATTTGATTTTAGTCAACCATAAGTAATATAAAAAGTTTTAGCTGCTCTAACTATTGCATAATCACATCCTAAAGTGCATATTGGTCAAACCCTCACAACTAGTTTATCTAGTAACTAAAAGGTTATCTTCACCATTAATCTTGAGAATTATCAAATGAAGATAGTTTCTCTATAGCAATACTAAGACTCTTTGCAATTCTTCCCACTACACAAACTTCACACAACTTCTTGGTTCTAGATCTCTTTCCTCCCAATCTTGGTGGAGAAGATCAAACATGCAATCCCAAGCCCAGGTCCCAAGTCCAACCCTCTCTTTTTGCTCAATCTCTTTCTCTCAAAGCTCAAAGAACATGAGTTTGCCTTATGTCATTTTTCCCCTCTCTTTGTATATGAAGAACACTTAGAATTAATTTTTCCTTTTGATTTGGAATTTTTTTAGTCTTATCATCACTTTATTCAATTCAACTCTTAACTCTCATTTCCTCAATGCAACAAGTAATATCACTTCAACCACTTGTGAAACTTTGCATAACCTTAACTTTGACTCTCAATCCTCTAGAGATAATTCTGGCTACTCAAATATGCTTTCTGTTGTTCTTGAACTCTTCATGCATGAGACCTCAACCTTTTAGAAATGGACCCCTCTTCACAATTTCAGTTATTGCTTTGATTTTGTAACCTCCACTCCTCTAAAATTTTGCACACATAAGACTCATTTTACTGCATCTTTCCTTGAGAAGTTTCAGTCCTTTTCATCAACCCATTTGTCCTTAGCACCTCTTTGTTAAACACATCTCTTCTAAATCACCACCACTCTCACAAAATTCATAACTTTCTGTTTGAAAATGATATCTCTATAATTTGGATATGTAAGCAATCTTTTTATTAGGAATTTTCTTAAAAAAATTTGAAGGACTCCAATATAGATAAAAGATATGGTGAACTTTGTATAAAATTCTAAAGATCATGAAATTTTGTGGTGTAGGTTACTCTACTAACTACTAAATATTATAATTGAATGCAGATAGTAGCTATCACTATAATTCCACGTATACCATTTCAAGGGTAAACTGATCTGTCATCTATAAAATCTCAAGTCTATATCTCTAACTTGCAATTTTTCCCAAAATCAAGGTAATCTCCAAAACCAAGGGTTCACCTCACACAATCTCTCCAAGTCCTCTCATGTGTACAAGATGTAGAATGTTACATCAAAAACATGGTAACGATACAAGGTATACAAATAGATATAGATTTGTTAACATAAGTTCAACACTCCCCTTCCTTTATGTTATCTCCAAGTGATCTCTAATAGCTTGCTTTTCTGTAATATAAAATTGTACATATAAGATTCTCCTACCTTCTAGAGAGATCCTAGAAATAGAACCAAAAATATGAGCTGAGCTATTTATCAACCAAGATGAATTTTTGGTCACCATGTACTAAGAAAGCATGGAACCAAACTCTATCTCATTACTCCAAGGTTAAACTCAAAAGCACCTCCAAAACTCAAGCCATTGCTCACTCAATGAGAGAGATATCTGCAAATAAAAATATGATGAGTGCATTTTCATCCTTGGCTTCTACACTTGTTAAATACTTAAACATAAAAAATGCTAATTCAATCTGCTAAGCAAAAACTCAGCTAAAGTAAAAAGTCCAAAGGAGTATCTAAACTCATGAGAATAATCCCTTAAGCGTGAAGTCTTATCTTGACATAAAAACTAGGGGATTTTTTCAAATGGGTTATCCTTAGACTAGAGAAAAGTCTACATGAATTTAGAATTATTTTCTCAAAGCCAAAAGATCTAGGAATAATATAAAGTCAATACACCAGAATACCAAAAATCAATACTCACACTTCAACTTCCGCTAAAAGAGGATCACCTCTATCTTGGCTATGACTAATGTAGAAGCTTGGTTGAACTCCATATATAAATTATCTTTACATTACTTGCAATACTAAACTAATATCCAAATAGAACATACATGGACCAATGTGTGTTATAGCTCAATCAACACACGGAAATCTAGAGAGTACTACATCTTAAGGTTGCTAAGAGGGTTCTGAGATATCTTAAGGGTTTTTCACTCGATGGTCTTAGGTTTTTCTCAAATGCTCTTAAAACTCTAGCACGTTTTATAGATGTTGAGTTCGCTAGAGACCAAGTGGATAGAAGATCCACGTCGAGTTTTTCCTTTTCTACTTGCTGGATATGAGGACTTTGCAAAGCAAGAAACAACTTGTGTCATCTCTCTCTTCTACTTGCTGGATATGATATGACTTTGCAAAGCAAGAAACAACTTGTGTCATCTCTCTCTTCTGTAGCGGCTGAATATCATGGACTATGTAATGTAGTTTAGTAAGTTGTTTGGTTGCACTAGATGTTAGAAGAGATGCAAGTAAGTTTTTTGTTATTTTTCAGATAAGATGAGTAGCATTGCACTTGCCAAAAAATAACCAGTTCATCATGCACGGACCGAGCATATTGAAGTGCAAAGTGCACTTTCATTTGTGAGAAGATGCAATCTGTAGAGGTATGTATACTTGGGAACATGTTTAAAATCAATCGGTTGATTTTAATCATGTACCCTTTAAGTATATACCTTTTGGTTGGTTTAAGCCCTTGTCTCAAGAAAAGTTTCCAAAACACTAAAAAGGTCTTTGTGAAATGCCATTGACCTTAAGAGGAGTTGTTAAATGAAGTAAGCTCAGTATATTTCTTGTGATCCTTGTATTGTTTCATATCTTGCTATCTGCTCTCTGTATTCTTCAAGACATGTATTCAATGTGATTCCCGTTTGCAACCACTCTCTACCAATCAGCGTGTGTTATTCTCAGTGAGTTTCTCTTGTGTTCAGACTCTTTCTACTTGAGTTATCCAATGACTGTAAAAGACCTATTGAGGAAATGATAATGCATCGTTCTGATCCTTTGTATTGAGACGTTTTGGCAATTGGTGAGTGAGCAAGGGACACAGCTGTATTGACTTCTTATGAGGCACTATTGACCTTTTTTGTGCAGAGCGATTACAATGGATTTTCCAAGAAAAACCGCATTGGTAAAAAGAATAGTTTCCTCATGGATCGTCATTTGTCACTTTTGATGTGGCACGACTATACAAACGTGTAAAACGTGTTAGAATCATCATGAGACGTTGAATTAAGCAAGATTCGACGGCTAGAAACATGCAAACGTCGCAATTGGACCAAGTATTATCAAGCACCCATGGTAAATACTAAACAAGCGGAAATAACAACCATCTATCATAATATAGGAGGTCATGTGGTAAAGCTAGCCACATTTACTCGAATCAGACCCTGCTTGTACATTCTGCAGTGGTTGAAGCACTTTCTGGCCGAGCAAATTTTGTTCAATGCAGGTCTTGACTTGCTCATAGTTCATGATTGTAATTGTGCATCCGCAAGATGAACACTTGCTAACAGACAAAGTTGTGGCTGTTTGAAGTTGCCTGCATGGGATGTCATATAACTTAAATACTTGTGGCATATACTGTGACTAGAACGAAGGCTATTAAAGGCTATTATCAATCATACATATGATCCGTAGTCTACTAAGGCGACGCTATTGGATGATCGTGGGGAAGGTTCGAAAAGAGACCACTCAATGGTGACAATTTTTCAGGTCCTAGTGCAGCCGCATACACGTGCACATGTTGCAATTGATAAACGTCGACTGTTTGCCACGAAAGTTTGAGCCTTGTCTTCTCGGAGATAGACGCTGCTAGAGTCTCTAGCAGCGTCTTTAGGCACAGGATGCCTTGTCGTATACTGGATTTCTCATTTGTACACGAAATATCCGTAAACGTAGATCAGTAAACTTTAGTCGTTGGGGACCCTCAAATAGAGTCCTCCGACAAGAATATCAAGTTACTTTTTCAATTTACTTGCCAACAAAAGGAATTTATGATTTTTAGGGTTCACTCTGATCGCTCTAGCAACTTCAACAAGTCACGCGTCGTTCCCACGAATTTCATATCTCCACGATACTTGAAAATTGCACTACCAATAGGATATAAGTGTGAGATGACCTTACTTACTGCGCTGTCATACCATGACGTACAACTCCAGTGATATCATGAAACCTTAAAGGTCCGGATATTGTGAATATGATAATATAGGTCTGAATTTGAGGTGACTACGCCATGGAGTGGATTGATGGTTAATCTAGCTGGAACGAACTGGGAGTTAATTCTGGAGTGGATTGGATGTCGCAAACTACTTTCGACGTGCATGAGTACATCACGTGTGGGGTGTGATTTGATCATGAATAATGGTTTGAATTGGAGGAACAGACTCAATCCCGTGCAGTACGCGTGGGCGTCCGAAGGATAATGTTGTGAAGGATTCTTGGATCCTCCTGTTCGAGGTTTCTGGCAAGTCTCAAGTTGCGTGCCAACAATGCTAAAGATAAACTCTGACGCATGGTGACGCATTTCTCCATGTCTTGGCAGAAGGCGATGATCGAGTGTTACCGTTCCCCTTAATTGTTTTGTCGTCTGCCAATCACAAATTGGTCAATCGCCCTCTGCTGTATCTAGTGAAGATGGGTAGAAGGGCTCCGCGTTATGAATATTTTACGCAATAGGGTTTATAGGTACCTAGCAAACTCTGATAAATTTATTTTATGGAAGTCTGTAGACTCCATAAGTTGGGTTGGGGAGTTTATGTTGTAAGAATCTATCAAGAATAAGAAGTTTTAATTATAAGAATCTCATAGACTCTAATGGGGCTTAGCCTCGTTTTATCTATTTTGTCTCACCCTTGGACGGGCCGGACGGGTCTTCCGTCTTTAATGGTTTTTACATTAGGGGGGTTTCATAAATAGACTTGATGGATGTTTATGGGATAAATAATAAATTTTATAATAATTTTTAGTATGAAATAGACTTGATGGATGTTTATGGGATAAATAATAAATTTTATAATAAATTTTAGTGAACTCTGTTACGAGACAAGATTGTAATAAAATGAATGTTTTGTAAATTCAACTATGGGATATTTTATCCAAATTGTATTCATTTATAAAAATTAAATCCTATGTTATGGATGTTTAGGAATGTCGCAACTAAATAAATAATTGTCAGACAAAGTGATGTGTTTTCTCAAGAGGGTGGCCACATGGTTAGATGAGTCAGATATGATTTATGATTTGGTTCGCGTATTCAAAATCCAAAATGCCCCCCCTCAACAGTTCAAAATTCTACACTTGAATTCACAACCCTCCCGAGCAAATATGCGAGTTGTCAGGCAACTAAACGGCTGTTTTGTATTTTTGCATTGGTGGGGGAAATGATCAGCGCCGCCGTGCAGCAACCAAGAAATTGATTAGGGGTTGAGGAATTTTACGCCATGAGTGCAACAAAATTTTTGCAATGGGAGATCAAGTACCTTGTTTTAGTGTAGTAGGCTCACTTTTGGACATTGATCAAGGACATATAGAGTCATCTTTGGATTTGCAATCTCAACAACCATTAGGGAAATTTGGAGACCTATTGAGGATGGCTTCTTCCGTGCCAGGCAAAACAAAGGAGGATGAATGATTTCACATGGTAACGCACCATTATAGCCAAATATTGGATTATTTGGAAGACCTAGAGCATTTTGCATGGATTCATGGTGGGAATTGCAAAAAGCCCATTAAAAAATTGACCGCATTTAGTTTCATGGCAACCTTTTTGATTAGGGAGGAACAAGGATTTCCTACTGCTATGACAAGTGACAGGCTTTACAAGAAATGGTTGAGGTACATGAAACCATACAAAGAAACTCGCGAGCTTAAGAACAGGTTTATTGGAGAAGATCTCACGGAGAAGGAATATGGCAAAAGGTGGAGAACTATAGAAGATAACTTGAATGGAATGTGCATGCATTTTCAAGAACAAAAGCCATGTTTGGGATCAGAGGAAACATAAGTCCACATGCAATGGTAAGTTTAGAAGATTTTAATCCCAATTTGAGCAAGATCTGTGAGGCTGGCAAGGAGGAGGTTCATGAAGGTGTATAGGAGTGCTCGCAATTCCCATCTCCTTCAGAGGTGGTGCTCCATGACTCATGAACCCATTTTGTCCCAAACACCCAAGGGGTGGAAAGTATACCAAGTGGCATGGACAATGGAATCCTATGACCCAAGGATGAGTCTCTATTTGTTCCATCGATTGAAGACTCGCCTTTCATTACACCACCGCCATCAACTTCTACAGGGGATGGATCCAAGTGTGCTTTCATCGACCAAGAAGGAGAACATGACCCAAAGAGGAGGAAAGGTGGAATATCATCACATAAAGTACCCAAGTTGTCACCTAGTATGTCATTATCTCATGATTTAGCAAAACACCATGTTGAAGGCAGATACTATAGAATCCAGGAAGAGGTTACGACTAGCTGAACTAGAAGCCACCAATATTAGGAAAAGAGAGAAAACAATGAATGGAAGAAAAGCATGTTAGATTAGAGACAAAGAAGATGAAAATTCAAATTGAGAAAAAATTGAATGCAGATAAAAGGAAAGCTAGGGCAGACAAACACAAATTTAAGGAGAAGAGTTTGGAATCAAAGCGCACTCATGAAATCAAAATGAGTCTCATACAAGAAGGGAAAACTCATGAGGAAATAAGTCACTATTTCAAAGTGCTCACTCAAGTTCAACATCCATTTTTTTCTACTGATAGCAAATAGTATACCAACATATAACCTTTATAATGATTATAATAAAGATGAGTTATGGAAACTTGATAATGCTACTAGTAACTGCCAGATCCCACTCATTACCGCTTAGTGCCACTCCTTACCACTTAGTTCTTCCCATGTTTTTTCTTTGCCGCACCTAGTCACCCCAAGATGCTACTTAGTGCTACCCATCAACTCTTTTTTGTAGCTGCTAGTCATCGCTCAATGTTGCACTTTGATGAATTAAAGTTAGGTAGCGCTTGTAGGTGCTCATAGATGCTCAAAAGTACTCATAGGTGCTTGTAAATGCTTGGAGGTGCTCATTGGTGCTTGTAGGCACTTGCAGGCACTTGTCTTTAATCGGCGGCGCTCGTTAGGGCTTATAGGCACTTGTGAGTAATCAATGACACTTGTCGATGCCCGTTGGCATTGAGTGACACCCGTAATGGGTTAAGTGTGGTGACTCATGATGTGGGTGGCACACATAGGTGTCAAGTCATATCTTGTTTGATGCACAAGGCACAATTGAGTATATAGCACATGAAAATATGAGAGTTTCACAATTGTAAACTAAAATATATATGAGTATAAAAGATAAATGTATACATGAGGATAAATTATCAAAATATTTATATAAATGGATTGCCAATAAAACCTAAACCTGTCAGTATAGTAGAGGAGGAGATGAAGAAGAAGGAGGAGATGCACCATGGTGTCTAAGTGCTGCTACTACGTCCTCAAGTCTATGATGGTATATATGATGTTGAATCCTAAATGGACTCAATGAGCACTATAGGGGCCACTTGCTCTCATCCAAGTCTCAATGCCTGATACCGCTAGCAAGAAGAGAATATAGGTCACTACTATAAGAACTCAATCTACCTGATGTCCACCCCCTCTTCTGCTCAACTAACAACATGCCTATCGTCATGGACAAATCTGCCCAAAGCAAAAGGTCAAATGACTAAGTGTATGATGCTCTCTATACCTTATAAGGATGGAAGTAGGTAGGGTGGATAACACCATGTGGATGGTTCCTATAATAAGAGAGTGCATAACTATCTAGGATCAAAAGGTCACAAAAAGGTAAACCTAATGAAGTAAGATGCTCATATGATCTAACTCTAAGTCCTCTAAACTCAGAAGCTTGTTGAATATTTGCAGAAGGACACAAATAGGACATGAGGCAAGACCCAGTGTGAACTCCCTCCGGGAGTTTGGACCACTGCCACATGCTCCGTAGCAACCACTCCACTCCATTCGGAGTAAGATCTATCCACAAGATAACCTCAAAGTGTAGCAAATAGAACTGGATGAAATGTCTAACACCAAGATGGGCTACCCACTCTACAGGCCTGGACTGTGTTTAGGGTCACCAACCATGCCTAGTTGTCCAACTCTCCCATGCATGGAAACCAATAGCACCACAAAGCCATAATGATGCCAAAAAAGTAACATCCACAACAATAATCTTCTTTTGTATGAAGCCTGGGAAGAGGATACATGGAATATAATCTCTTGATAGACAAAGCCTCTCCCTAAACTCAGTCTAAGTGCTCTAAGTCTCCACATTATGAGTTAAACATGGGTGGCATCAATCTGGGTCTGCATCTCATGATGAGTATGAGTCTGGCAAGCAATAATACGTAGTCTGGGTCCAAGATAAGCCACATGAGCCCTCATCTAAGCTAGACTACTCTCACTCTCCTCATGTGAAATCTTGAACCTCTATATAGCATATGCTAACTCTTGTGCCTGATTTTGTAACTGGATCCCATAACCCTCTGCCATGGCAGCGGCACCTAGTATGTCCAAGTCCAAGTCAACTAATCTTTGCTCTCTCTCTCTCCATCTCAAAAATAAGCAATGTCAAATGCCTCTACTCCTTTGCAACAAGTAAATCCTCTTGCTCACAAAGAAGTCTCTCTCGCTCTAAGGTGAAAACCCCGTGCTTCTCAAAGCTCTCCAATCTACTCTCGCGCTCAAGCACTAGTCTCTCTCTCTCCTCCAGACTCTCCAATCTACTCTTGTGCTCAAGAACTAATCTCTCTCTCTCTCTCTCTCTCTCTCTCTCTCTCTCTCTCTCTCTCTCTCTCTCTCTCTCTCTCTCTCTCTTCTCTACACTCTCCAATCTACTCTCACGCTCAAGCACTAATCTCTCTCTCCTCTACACTCTCCAATCTACTCTTGCGCTCAAGTACTAATCTCTCTCTCTCTCTCTCCTCTACACTCTCAAGTCTCTTCTCACGCTCAAGGAGATTTCTCTTTCTCAAGCCACTTGAACACAATCATCTAAAATATGAGTGATGTAAACAAAACAAGAAGAAGGTGAAAGTACTCCAAATGCATGGGGTTACCAACCCTTTCCATAGATGGAGAAAGTGATGAAGGAGAAGAAGAGGGAGAAGGAGATATCTCAACAAAGGGTAAGGGTTGTGTCTTAACACAAATCTATTGAACACCTGTTCACAAGTGGTATATTTAGTTATCCATCAAGTACAAATTCATATTAGAATTTCAAAAATACACAAGTTTACAAGTTCATTAATTAAAGCTTCTTAAATGAACTCATTTATTAAATCTGGTAATGGTATATACAAAAGAACTTTGTATATTTTCCAACATATATATATATATATATATATATATATATATATATATATATATGACAAAAATAAAACCTAATCAATCACTCATCACCCTCATCCTCTCCTTCATCCTCCCCATCATCAGTAGTCTCATCCTCATCCGAGCTATCAACATCCTCATGATCATCATCATGCTCTCTCTTGTGTATAATCTCCTCCTCTTCATCACTCAGGCACATCACATCCTCCTTTGGAATGAAACCTCTCTCCACAAAGAGATAAGTGAGTATCTACCCAAGGAAGGTGACCTTGAACCTGTGCTCCTTAGGACTCCTCAATTGGCTTTGCAAACTCCCCACTTCCGCAACAATAGCTCTAAATACTAACTCTCCCCAATCATAATCCTCCACACCAAATCTCCTCAACTTGGTCTTGGTGTTGAGAACCAAATGCCCATGTACAATGTTGGGCCTAATAGTGGGTGCAACAAGTGCACCCATCAATTGGAAGAAAGCTCTAAATGCAAGATACACACATTACCTTGCAAGATATCCTTTTGCAACCTTGTCCCTTTGTGGAAACCAGTATGAATCAACTATGTAAGGAATTTTCCTCCATCTTGGTGTTCTCTCCCTTGGCATGGCAAGTGCATTCTAACTATATTTGCGGTCAAGTGAAATTGCCTCCCTCTTACAAAACTTGTGCAAAAGACCTTGTCACATGAACTCACAAACTCCGTACATGGAAGAACCTGCAAACCCACCAAGAAAATAACCTTAAACCTCAATCATAAGGACTAAAGACAATGGGTGATGCTCGTAGCTGCTCAAAGCCGCTCCCAAATAGGAAGAAAGAAATTAATGCTATTGGGTGCTGCTCAGGGGCACCCTAAGGCACACAGGGACAGTCACTCCCTACGGAGCACCAGGAGGACGCCCGATGCTATGCATAGACACCCAATGACGTTGGCTAAAGGTGTAGCTGCGATAGAAGCCATTGCGAGACAAGGCATTTTAGGTAGCACATTGAGATGGCATTGGGGGACACTAGGGGATGCTTGCGCTATCGTGTTGTGGTTTATGCAACCCATAAAAAATTAAACTATCATGGTTATCTTTACATTAGTAGGTAAGTTGTGTGATAGAGCTTACGGATGAGATGTTGCAATGTGAGCAATTTATGGACATGTATGCACTTGGCCACGTGGGTTACAATCTTATCATGTTTGAGGGCTCTAAGGTATATAGTTGAGGGAGAGTGGAGAGATGGGTGTGTGGAGTCGAGGAGTCTTGATGGGGAGGAGGACGTTGGGAGTGAGAGTTGTAACAGAGCGCAAGTGTTAGAACATTGGAGGAGGATTTGAGCATGAGATGTCCCATGCTCCTGATCTGCCACTCCCAAATCCTTTTCTCATCAGGCTTCAAATTTTACACTGAGACGGCTTATGTGACTAGATGGTGGCACATTTTGGGGCGGTATTCATGGAGTCAGTGATGGGAAACCCAGATCCTATCGTCCTTCTGGTGCTTACTTATAAACATATCAAGAACTTGAAAATCTATGTGCTTCTATAGTTGGGAAATGCTTGAATTTTTGCTCATAAGTTTCAAGGTGGAGTTGTGGGGTCCATTTGTCAAAAAGTGAAGAAACTACAAGATAAATTTCCAAGAGATTGGGTCCCAAGAGGAGGATTCTGGAGTTTTTTGACCATCAAGGGACTTTGGGAAGGGCATTTGAGGAGTGAAGGCCACAAGTGGAGAGAGTAGCTAAGAAGCTACAACTTGGGGACAGATTTGAGCAGATTTTGAGAGGGATATCATCAATTGAGTCAAGGGGGATGGAATTCATACCCAAGAGCACGAAGTAGGCAATTGGGACAGCTTCTTGAAACATTTTTGTGCTTTATTAGTGGTGTTGAAGAGTAGATAGAGTCCTTATAGCTCTAAGCACAAGAAATTCTAGTTTTGGATCAATCTCAAATCAGATCTGAATGATTGAAGTTGAAGCTTTTGAGATGTAAGGTGTTGGAGAAGAGTTGATGATCAGATTTGGAGTTTTGGTCACTCCCCAAGTTGTGGTTTGAATTACCTTATGGACATTTCCAATATTTTTAGTACGGGTTTGCACCTTTGTGCAAAGGTTTCATGTGAATTATCTAAATAGAGAATTCAGGATCTTGGATCAAGTATACATGGGTATGTAGAGCTCACAAGTTAGCCCAACTCAAAAATTGATCTACATCTAGAGACTAGGGTTGGATTAGGCTACAAAGATTTGTAGGAGCTTAAACAAGGACACAACCAGCTACTGTAAAAATTTTGATTGGCTATACATCTATGGAGAGTGAGATCTGATGCAAAACATTCTACAACAAATATTGTCATAAGCTTGGTAGAGCAATTTTATCTTTCATCTTGATTAAATGTTAATTCTCCTATCTTATGAGTATGATTGAGGGTTTCAACTTTCCAGAGTGTTTGTGAGACTCAAGTGTACTTCTGAATCTGAAATCTGGGGAAAATTTGCCAAGAACCAGGAGCAAATCCTAAAATAGGGATTTTGAAATTAGGGTAAAAGTTGCAAAAACCTAGCCATATTTCAGAGCTTGTTAGTGGAGCCGTAGTGATCTGATTGAGGCATATTTTATGTCATTGGAAAGCTTACCTTATAGAGTTTTTCCCATCAAGAAGACACAGGAAATCCCCATATGGAGTAGGAAATTGTTGAAATCTAAAGTAAAGATTGGAGGAGACTTGGAGTACAGGTTGAAATTAGCTTGATGATAGAGCAAGAAGGCTCTAAAGCTTTTTTTGGAAAAAAAGCAAAGAGAGTTATTATCGTATTCTTGTGATTGGATCCTCTTTGTGCATGCATGCTTGTTTGTACACCTAGTTGGTTTGGATTGGTGTGCGGGCATTACGCTTAGGTTCTTCCTTTCAAGGAGTATTGCGTATTTCTCCTTGGTAATACTATAAGTGATGACCAGCAAACCAGGAGTGCATGTTGTGATGACAAGTTAGGTTACACATCACTACCCTACCCGATAGCAAAAATACTAGTTATGAGATTGGAGGGTTCCAATGGTTGGGTAATATGTGTGTTCAGACAAGTAGTTATAGGTTTACCTCCAGCTTCTGATATGCAATCTCCACAGCTAGGCACCTTGTGTTTTCCCAGAGAGAGAAAAGAAAAGTACAAAAACATGAAGGGTTTAGGGTTGGTGCCAAATGGCACTAGAAGACACCAGGAGGCACTACAAGATAGGGTTGGGAGGCATTGATAATTTAGAGGCCTAATATGCATAAAATCACACCTGAGGTGCTGAAACATTTGAAAGTAGAGAGAAATGAAGAGAAAACAATTAAGAAAGTTTGAAGGATACTTCTAGACGTGGATAGTGAAGTCCAATATAATTTTGAGGCCAATTATGTCTAGATTGACCTCCTAAATTCTAGAGACAACAATTTGAATTTGATGTTTGTCTAGCCAGCACAACTTGATGAAATTTGCTAGGTGTTGAATGGTATGAAAAGCTATGAGCCAATCTCCTTCCTGAGTATTTCTCATTTTGGGCCCGTCACTAATCTTTTCATATCCCTAGATTTCTGCCATGGTTCAAATTTAGTTTACAATCTGCTCTTCCACTCTATCTCTCCTCTCTATCTCTTGAATGCTCTCCTACTCTTCCTCTTGAATCTTGAATGCTCTCTTCCTCTCTTTCTCGAATGCTCTCTTCCTCTCAAATGCTCTCCTTCAATTTGGATTCTGAATTTTGCTCTTCCTCTCAAAGTTCCAACTCTCTCAGACCCCACAGCGAGTTGGCCTCCTTCAAACAATGCAATTTTGCCTCCTTCAACAAGTTTTCTTCCTTCTAGTTTGCCTCCTTCAAACACCCCACACCCACACAGCAAAATGACTCCTTCAAATACCCCATACCCACGTAGTGAAATGACTTGAAATGAGTTCTATTCAAATATAAACAGAGGAAGTCCCACGCTAGAAAGAAAGTTTGAATATCCAAACACCCAAAATGTGCACATTTAGTGTAAAAATAAATATTTGAGAAGAAAGAACTCAAATCTTGAGCGGCAACATGCGGCACTCCATATCGCCAACCGGTGCATCCAAGCATTACATAAATTGTGCAGTGCCTACCAACACCTACTAGTGCCATCACACAACACCTACTAGCACCACTCGGTGCCAACAAGTGCAATATTTTTTTTCAAGCTGGAGGGCGGTCCCCAATGCCCTCTAACATCTAGGAGCGCCATTGCGTGGCGCCTACCAATGCCACATGGCACCAATGGGCAAGCAAATTTTTGGCAAGTTGGAGGGTGGCCCTAACAAGTACGAGCGCCCTTGCATGACATCTACAAAGCGTCATTGGGCCACTTAAACTTTTTTCCAATAGCGACTTTGAAGTGTAAACTTGCTCAACACCACATCGTGTAAGTGGAAGCTTGGGCCCTACAAATGTACAGATTAAGCTCCCAAGAATTCCTTTTGCATCACGCAAATTCTTATTCCAATTTCACGTAAAGATACACTCATGGTCTAAGTTAGAGGGAAACATTTTTTTAAACTTGGTGTTGTTGATAAAATACAAGAAACATTAGCAAATATGAGATATGAGATGAAGAATTGAAGAATAAATAATTTATTATATGGGAACTCACTTAATCTAGTACATCATCATGGTAATCAATGTAATGTTGTATCACCCTTGATCTACTTTCTTCTCTACCAAGTTCTATACCATGAAAAGACATTTTTGAATCTATCTAAGTTTCCTTTGTAAATCCGCCATCGTCATTTGACCAAACGTCAGACCTATTGATTAAAGAATTATGTAAAATAAGACACACTAACACCCACTTTAACAAATAAGCATTTCTACTATTGTCTTTGAGTTGCACTCTTAGCTCACAAAGAGAATTTCATCTAGCTTTCAATACTCCTATACAATGCTCATTTATCACTCTTGCCTTTGCCAAATATTTATTAAACTCCTCCTTGTCCTATGATTGGGCCTGCTTGAAACCAAGGACTAGGTGATGCATGGGTACATAACCCAAATCACCTAAAAGGTACTCCTTTGTCTCAAAAGTGTGACAACTTCCTCTTTGGTTCAAATCATTCCATAGTGAGGATTTTTTCAAACAAGTCATGTCATGACATGACCTTGGCATTCCTACAAATAAAAAAATCAAATTATAATTTTAGTAAACCATACAAAGAGGATCACCAATCATTGAAAAATACATAACAAAACAGTACATAACATAGAACGTACCTTATAATTCTCCTTTTCCTTTTATCATCACAAATCACTTGGCCATTTATAGAGTACGAATCCTTGCGGCTGAAATGAATTTCCCCGTCCACTATTGGTTGAGCTACAAGAGGAAACATGTTCTATCTACCAAACCAACAAAACCAACAAAACCTTTCCATGCACAAATAGTGGATATCCTCCTCTCCTTGAGCTCAGCAAAGCAACTTGACTCCTCATCACATCTAATATGGCTGTCATAACTCTATCAATAAAAGCAATTGTTGAACCAACACTAATGCACCAAATATTAAACTCCATGCAACACAAGCTCCATTTCCATGATGCCCAAATCTATCCAAGGCTAGGGCAACTTGGATTCACAAGGATGTTTGCTCTCTTTGGTAGCTTTTTTCAAAAATCGTGTGATTCTTAATCAAATCCACTAATGTTGAAAAAGAATTGACATCCATTCTAGTAAGCTGGAAAAAGGCCTTCATATTAAGATTCTAAAATAATTTATCACAAACTCTCTACTACAAGGGTAAGTAACACAAGGTTCCAAGTATTGATGAGTATGTGCATACTCCCCCCACTAATAAAAAATTCTAGCATATCTAAATTTTCTCCTAATTCTTTGTCTTTGTCTTCATCTTCTAATCCTTGTAGAAATATCTCCAAATCTAACCAAATCATCCATTGAATACATTTTCTAATATTTCTAGTTAGTTCTACATGAGTGCTCCCTCTCGGTATGACTTGACTTGATTCTTAATCACCATAGATAATTCCTTATTGGCAAAGAGGAATCTCTATTCTTTGTGCACAAAACAAAAAAGCAATCTCATAAATTTCATTCTATAACAAGAAAACAAGTTCATGAATTTCATTTCATCACTCAAGGGGGAACAAGGTCATACATTTCATAGTCATACCAAGAGACAACAATCATAAATTTAACTTTTTTAAATAATGAAATTGAGGATTTTGGAGAGTAACCCTTCAAAAAAAATCACTCCTCCTTCTAACCTTCCCACAACATGCACTCAAATCTTCCCACTCCAAATTAATTCACTCCCCCTTCCAACTCTGGCTCTGGGTCTTTCAAATCTTCTTCTATTGTCAATTTTTGCATGCCCTCAAATCTTTCCACTCATGGTCCCTCCAATCTTCCTCCGTGGTCAAAAATCACATTCCAGGTCATCTTGTGCATAAACCTATCAACTTTTGATTACCATGGGTGTTCTCAAACATCATGGATGCTCCCTTTAGTGGCCGCCACTTTCATTATAACCTAAATGACATACTTTATTAACCCTAATACGTAATCAATGCACTACGGAGTGATAACAGAAGTTCCTTATCCTTTATTTTCTACAAACCACCTCATATGGAGTGTGCTAATAATAAGGAACTTGGCCCAAACTCAGTAGCGAGACACTTTCTCCCTCCCATTCATACCCCATACGGATGTAGTCAATGCTTTGTAACTATAAAAAGTTATGAAACTTTGTATGACTATTTTTGAAACCCCCTATTGTTGCCCTTTTCTATCTAGTTATAAGAATAATGGACATGGGGGTTTAGTTACTTCCATGTGGCATGTTTTCTGTTGTCCATCTATCCTTCTCTCTTGTGCAATCAACAGAATTCAC
The DNA here is from genome assembly GCA_948567375.1 of Lunularia cruciata. NCBI lineage: Eukaryota > Viridiplantae > Streptophyta > Marchantiopsida > Lunulariales > Lunulariaceae > Lunularia > Lunularia cruciata. Next base: position 12,933,299 of record OX419760.1, read on the forward strand.
TCATAAACAATGGCATTGCAATACTATGCCTTAGTATTACAATACTACTGCGGGAAAACTGAGCGTAGCGCCGTCCCAACTGCAATGGAGGTAGTTGGAATTCCAAAAAAGATTTCAGCTCCAAGTCCTCATGAAATTCCATCTTGAAATTCCATAGTATCAATCCTATTCATGAGAATGAGAGTGCCAATCCCATTCCATCCTCCATTTGTAGATTTCATGAGTTTTTAAAGGTGGTGTTTTCTATGCCTTCCACAACCATGGTGAACAAAACTAAGCCCAACAAGGACTGAATCCAAATGATAGTTCATCATTCTACATATATTATAGAGTGATTGGAAGATCAAAAACACTTTTGCACAAATTCACTATAGGAACAACAAAAAGCAAGTGCAAAAGACCACGACATTTAGTTACATGGCTACTTACTTAGTGAGGTATAGTAAAGACTTTCCTTTGTCTATGATAGGTGATAATTGTATAAAAAGTGGGCATATTATATGAAATTGGACAAAGAAGCAAGAGATCGGAGAGACAAGTGCACTCTAGAGGAACTCAAGGACAAAGAGTATAAATGGGATTGGAGAACCATTGACAACAAGTTAAATCACATTTTCCCTCATGGTGATTTGGATAGATACTATGTTTGAGAACATAGCAAACATTTTACTACTTGTGCTTGTAAATATGGGAATGGGTAGTGTGTTAGGAGTTAACTCAGATCTTGAGTAACTCGAGTTAGTCTGATTATGGTCAGTTAGACTAGGGTTGTACTACTATATGAAAGAGCTAGTAAAAAGCTCTCTGGGACACATTAGTTTCAATATAAGCAAAGCTACTGGTGTGTTCCTATGAGCATAGCCCCAATGAGGTGAACCACATATTTTCATGTGTAGACCATGTTCCATGCATTTCTTGTGTATTACTGAATTGTACCTTCAATTGGTATTAGAGCGAATCAGTTGAAAATAGGAAACTCTTGAGAGGAGGAGGAGGAGGAGGAGGAAGTAGAAGCATTGATTAATCGATCAATTGATTGTCAAGCAAGGCAATCAATTCTGTAGATGTTCTATTGGTATGTTAGTCATTTTTTTCTTTGAGGTAGTTGGTGGTGCTTCATCAAGGTACGTGGTGTGGATTTGGCTTTTGTGAGAAGGAGGTAGATGTTGTTGCAAAGCGGGAGTAGGAGGTAGGGTTGAGAAGAAGGTGTAGTTGGAGGTCAAAAGAAGGGATTGAGGTCAAAGTTTATAATCACAAATTGCACGCATTTTGGATGTCCATGTAGCTAGTTTCAAGGTACTTTAGAGAGCATCTATGCAAAAAGGAGGCTGTGTGGAGGGGAGCAGATGTAGTTGATGTAGTCAGCTCTGGTTTAGGTGTACAGGTTGTGACTATATGGGTAGTTGGGAACGCATGGAGTTGAGGAAAAGGAAAGCATAGGGAAAGAATTGAGAGAACACTTGTTTGAGATCTTTGTTTGTTACACTAGGATCCAATACACCAACAAATATTGTTGTGTTTTTTGGGTCATTATTGATTGGAAATGCAAGGGCAATTGGGGGCACACCATACACTTGAGGAGTTTGGTAAGGAGTAGCTGTAGGAGAAGCTTATGGATTGATTTGTTGGGTAGGTCCAATTGACTTCGTTAGCATGGTGGCACTAATTTGCATTGGTCTGCTAGAATAGTAGATGCCCTTCATTTTGGTCATTGCTAGATTTCTCTCCATCCCTTTTTTTCTCACTTTTAGTCAATATGCAAAACAAGTAGGAATACTCTAAGTTTTAGTACCCTCACCACTAAAATGGTTTGCTAGGGAGGAAGTTGTTCTCAATATTGAGGTTTGAGAAGAAGATGAGATATCATTATCATAAACAGCTAGATATCTTGAGGGCTAAAGGCTTCATGATTCATCTATGACTCGCCTTGCTTTCTTTTGCTGCATAGCAGCTGGGCTGAAAAGTTTGAAATGTCTCTTGTAGCATATAATGGTAACATTAGGAGCCAGATTGCCCCCAAATTTAGAGTGCTCAAGATCCGCCTCCGGCTGCCTCTTTCCTATCCTAAATGATGCCCGATAAAGTCTAAGTGGTTTCTCTATTTGAGGCATCAAAAAACCATTATAACCCTACGGTATTTTCTCTACAGATACGTGGGATGTGAACTCCAAAAAACCATATCCGGAGTAACCTGTTTGCTTGTTGCAAATATTTTTTTAGTACAAACATCTCTAGTATGAACAAAACACATGTGCAAGGACTGACTTAGGTTGGAGTGGAGTTGTAGCATTGATCTAATTTTATGTTAAGCCAAATAATTTGTCAGGATCTAGTTGTGTATTACTATAGTTGGTTGTATTACACTATCAATCAATGGGTATTATCAGAGTTCCAATTGTGAGGGAAGATTGATGGAGTAGTAGAGATATTTTGGCAAAAGAGTAGATTTGAGTAGTGACTTCGACAATGCTCACAACAACTACCATGAAGAGCCTGAGCTTTAGAGCTTTAGATAGGAAAAGTAGAGAAACCTATTGGCAAAGAAAACCTTCTCATGCCACAAGCTTCAAAGATTATATCTTCCTCTACATTGAAAGAAGTTTTGACAAATCTTAAAAGAGCAAGCCTTGTAGTGGAAGCGATAGCAGCTGCCAAGAACCACTTTTGCCACCTTTTACCATCAAGCAAGCATTGGAGGCTGCAACTTGAAGCTGATTTTGGCCTTCTTTATTCAAGCTAAGTGGAGGGAATTTTTGAGAATTGGTGAGGGACGGCCAAGCAATAAGAAACGGCAAGATGGCAGTCATGAAGTCCAGAGGTGCCAAATTTGACATTGCCAAGTATGATGGATGCTCTACTTATCTCCTATGGGAGCATCAGGTGAAAGGTATGCTCAAGGCCAATGGTTTTGGAAAATTATTGAGACCCAAGACTGATTTTGTGTTAGAGGATGATTGGAACTACATGCAAGAGAAAGTTGTATACACAACTATTTTACATCACAACCACATGTTATCAAGTAGTTGGGTGAGTACAAGGACTACATTACTCTTTTTGATGAGCTACAACAAAAGTATCATCAAAAAGAGTTATCAAATTGTCTCTACACTTCCTTGAAGTTGATGAGCTTCAAGATGAAGGAAAATAGGACCAAGATACAAGATCATATCGATGCTCTTAATGATCTTTTTGTGGACTTGCAGAATCTTGGAGAGGACCTGAGTGATGAGAGAAAGACCCTCCACCTATTGAGTTCTCTCCCTTCATCCTACCATTCCTTGTCACAAGTGTTACTACATCATGATAGGAAGACCATCACCTACAAGGAGGTAGTGAGTGCTCTGTTAATAGATGAGCTTCAACAGAAGATGATGTACCTTCTCAACCCTTGACTTCTTTAGGAATAGTGTTGAATGTGAATTGTGGAAGAACTCAAAAGTGGATAGATGATGGGGAGCAGAGATCTAAGACTAGATCTTGGTTTGGAGAGAGATCCCAAGACCAAAAGACCTTGCTCTATTGGAATTGTGGGAAAGCTGGCCATCTCAAGAGAGATTGTCATGGCAACGCAATCAAGCTTTCTTTAGCAAATGTTGCAAAAGACAACAAGGAAGAAGAAGAGGATGACCTGCTTGATGATGACTATGCTCTATGACACCAATAGTATGCCCTTTACACTTCATTTCAACAAAGGAGAGATAAATAGATTCTAGATTTTGCTTGTTCATACCATATGTGTTGCAAATGAGAGTTCTTTAGTTCTTACTTGATATCAATTGGTTCAATTTTGATGGGGAATGATCACCTTTGTTGAATTGCATGCATTCAATTTGTTAAGATCCAAAAGTTTGATGTTCTTGTGTGCACATTGACTAATGTTAGGCATATCCTTGACATGAGGAAGAACTTGATATCTCTTGGCATGTTAGACATAAATGGTATTCAATGGGAACTAGTTGATGGTGTAATTGAGTCATGGCTAGGAGAAAAGTCATATTGAAGGGAAATGGGCACAAGAATATATTTGTGATAGAGTGCAATATTTTTTGTGGAGAAGCTCATGCTACTAAATCTTAAGATATGATTGATTGCTTGTGGCATTCAAGGCTAGGTCACATTAGTGAGAAGAGCATTAAAGACTTTATTTCTACTCTACATCTATATCTAGTAGATTAGAATTTTGTGAGCATTGTGTACTAGGGAAGCACATAAGACTCCTTTCAGCATTGGATCTCATAGTTCCAAGGAAATTCTTGATTATATACATAGTGATGTGTGGGGCTCATCCTTTACTCCCTCACATTTTGGAAAGCTATACTATGTATCTTTCATTGATGATTAGTCAAGGTATGGATTTATTTCCTATATCCAAATTTGAGGTCTTTTTCACTTTCAAGAAGTGGAAAGCACAAGTGATCTCAAACTAGTAAGAAAGTGATATTTTTGCAATTAGATAACGGTGGGGAATACAATTTTGGAGAATTTGAGGTGTATTGTCAACAAGAAGGGATAACTCACCATCTTACTATAATATATACTCCATAGCATAATGGTGTTGCTGAGCAGCTCAATCAAACATTATTGGAGCGGATGAGGAGTATGTTGAGCCAATCAAGTTTATCGTATTCATTTTAGCTAAAGTTGTCAACATTGAAGCTTATTTGATAAATCTTCCTCCTTCCGGTGCAATTGATTACATGAAACCGTTTGAGCTAAGGCACAAATGGCCTGCAGATTACAATTGTTTAGTAGTCTTTGGATGTCATGCATATCCTCTCATACCCAAGGAAAGTAGATCTAAGCTAGATCTTACTTCCAAGAAATATGTTTTTCTTGGCTACTATAGTGGTGTGAAGGGTTACAGGTTGTGGGATACCCTCACTTGTAAATTGATTGTCAATAGAGATGTTTTGTTCAATGAGTCTAGATCATTGACCAAGGGGGAGAAACTAAGGCTCCTCATATTGACAAGGAGAAAATCTCCCCTAAATATTGTTGAGGGAGAGATTAATTACGATGGTTTTCATGATGAGGCACAAGGAGGTGCTCCCACAGAGAAGCAAGGTCCCCAAATTGAGGACTTACAAGAGTGTGAGGAGATTGGTGAACCTTAATACATGTCAGCACACAAGAAGATCAAGTCAAGTCATCAACAAAGGAGGACATCTGGATGCTCTATTTCTGCTCTTGAATGATTTGGAAAATGTGCTGATTCAACATAGTTAGGATATGAGGATATCTCTCTTGATGATGATTATGGTATAGTTTTGATCTTGGAAGAAGAAGAACCTTCTTCATACAATGAGGCTCTAGCTTTGATAGACAAGCATGAGTGGAATGCAGAAATGCAGAGAAGGATGCAATCATTGATTGGCAACAAGACTTGGAAGTTAGTGAAGCTTCTAAAACATCAATAATTGGTGGAGAGTAAGTGGGTCTAAAAGTTGAAAGATAGCCCTATTGATGGAGAAAAGAAGATTTACAGGGCCAGATTGGTGGCCAAGGGATTCACACAAGAAAAAAGTGTGGATTACAATGTAGGTCTAGTCACAAGTTGCCAAGTATGCCACTATTTTCTTGTTGTGTGTATTGTGACTTTCTTTGGTCTTATCTTAGATCAAATGGATGTTGTCACTGCTTTCCTCTATGGCAATTTAGATGTGGTGATCTTCATGAGATAGCCTATGGCCTTGTGAAGAAAAGCAAGAAGATATGGTCTGCAGATTGCTAAAATCCTTTATGGATTGAAGCAAGCCCTTAGATAGTGGAACAAATGCTTTGATGATTTCATGAGGTCACAAGATTTAAACACATTGTGTTTGATCCTTGTGTATAAATGAAGAATGTGAGTAATGAAGTCTTTGACTTCATTATTCTGGTACTTTATGTGGATGACATGCTTATTGCAGTTGGGAATAGATCTAATGTTGATAAGCTCAAAGCTCTCTTGAGTTTTGAGTTTAGAATGAAAGATCTTGGTACATCAAGGAGGATTTGGGATGGATGTCCAAAGAAACTTGGAGGATAGAAAGTTGTGGTTAACTCAAGAGAAGTATGCTAGAAAGGTACTTGCAAGATTTAACATGGAGAATTGCAAGGCTATGAAGTCTATCCTCATATATCTCAAGGATATGTTGGATTTTGGCCTTGTGTTTGATGCTAAATCCTACACAATGCCAAATCACTTATTTGCTATGTAGATGCTAAGTATGACAAGATTTGGATGGGAGGAAATCTACAACTGAGTATGTGTTCACACTTAGAGATGGATGCATAAGCTGGAGATTTACATTGCAAAAGTCCATAGCTCAATCTACTACAGAAGCTGAGTATGTAGTGGCAGTGGAAGTAGCAAAGAAAGCAATTTGGTTAGATAAGCTTATCTTAGAGATGGGATTGACACATGATTTTGTGAATCATCATTGTGTTAACCTGAGTGGTTTACACCTAGGTATGAATCAGGTGATGGAAAGTAGAGTGAAGCACATCAACATCAGGTATCATTTTCTCAGATAGGCTATGTTTGACACAATGATTGAGCTAGTCAAGATTGACAATAAACTCAATCCTATTGATGCTTCTACCAAAATGATTTCTTTGGAGAGTTTTTTGAGACATCATATCAAATTGTAGATGTTGCATATGGGCATAAGTAGACTATATTAGTAGTTTTTTTTATCTCTATATATATGATTTTACTCTATCCTATTTAGGCTACGGCTTAATTCTAGTTAACTCAAGTTTATAGAGGGACCTATGTTAGGTTTCCTTCTAGGACTTCTCGTAAATTAATCATAGAGGTTATAGAGGTTAAGGACCACAAGACATGAGTCAAGGGGGAGATTGTTAAAATTTGACTCAAGTCTTGAGTAACTTGAGCTAGTCTTATTGTGGTCAGTTAGACTAGGGCTGGACTACTATATGAGAGAGCTAGTAGAAGCTCTATGGGACACAATAGTTTCAATATAAGTAAAGCTATTGGTTTTTTCCTATGACATGGCCTCAATGAGGTGAACCACATATTTTCTTGTGTCAACCATGTTCCATATATTTCTTGTGTATTATTGAATTGGACCTTCAAAGTGATATGAATATAGATGAAAGTGTGGAGAGAAGATGGGAGTCAAAGTAAGGGAGAGGAATATCTTAGACAAGAAGACACTCCTATCTCCACTACCACACAAGTATTTCATTACCTAAGTCAAGCTTCTTTTTTTATCCCAAGCACTTAAGGGGTTGAGCTAGGTGCAAAAGACTATCTGCATGGGCTAGAGGAACAAATTCTTGATGATACTAATCTAATTTCCTCTATAGTGGATGAGATTCAACAAGGAGAGAAAGAAAGAGATAAGCATAGAGACCGTGAGATTAAGCAAAGTACCATTTTGAAAGAGATTTCTAAGATAACATTGATAGCAGCTTTTCTCAAGATTTGGGTAAGATCACCACCTTGAAGATAGAGACCATAGAAGCAAGGGAGAGATGCATATTAACAGAAATTTAAGTTCTCAATGCGGCCAAGATGGAGAAGATGCAAGTGAAAGTAGAAGCAAAAAAGGAGAAGGTCAAATCTTAAAAGATTAAAATTGAGGTAGAGAAGAGGTTGTGTGTGAGAAGAAAAGGAGATCCAGGCAGAAAAATTGAGACTCAAAAAATCCTATAATGGAGTGACTGAGAACTGATTGAAAATGACAATTTTGTTCAAATTTTCTCTTCAAGGGTTAAGTGAATTTAGATGTTATATTGAATGGTATACTTTTGTATGTGGCTTGTGTACTCTAGTGTGCATTGGAGACCATTATTCTATACATTGGTATGCACTCATATGTGTTATCATACATTGGAGACCGGTGGAACTTGTTGAAAAAAGGCATGTGATGCTACGTTTTTTTCTCTTGAGAGGTCAAAGTAGCCTAATACCCATTAGTATGCACTCATTTGTGTTGATGTGCACTTGTATGTATTGGTGAGCATTGGAGATTGTTGTGGTGTGAGCTAGATTGCACCATAGTGTGTGCTAGAAAAATTATAGGCTTTGTAGAATAGGGTGTGTATTTTGATATGCACTTGTATGCATAGAGCGCATTGAGGGTTACGCCATAATGAACATTTATATGTGCTTGTGTGGGTTTGGTATGGATAGGTGCGTGCTTGGAGTTTAAGGGTTTAGGCTAACATTGTGGGGGTGAAAAAAAGATTATGAGATATTAAATTCATTAATAACACAATAAAAATTTGGACAATGAAAAAGAAACGAGACTAAATGATATGGGTAAAATATGTATGTATATGTAAAACAAAGAGTTGTCTCCAAGAGATTTGTATACATGAAGTGATATCCTTAGTAAAAGATTGTATATACAACATACAATGGAGTTTTTTCTCTAGTACACCCTAGTGCTATCATGTGTTGTAATAGTGGGCTAAATGCTATTCAAAGCCATAGTAGTGTGAATGACATCCTCATCCATGGTGTCCTATGTAGTGGGTTGAAAGGTATCCTCTACAATGACATCTTTTGAATATATATCTAGTGGAAGTTGCTTTATTGTTGTTGCATTGAGGCACTAAATAATGTATCTACCAATCAACATGGGACTATATCTCCACATGATTTTCCACTTCCTCTCATGCATAGGTGGATCCTAAAAGGTGGCTGCAAACCATCATTGGATTTACACTATAATCCTTAAGACAACCCGAGGAGGAAACTTCCTTAAGGAGGAATTCAATAGTAGAGCTTGTGTCTCTTCTAAATCTACCTAAGTGAACTATCAAGAGATCCCAAAGGGAAGTGTATGAATCAGCTCTAGTAGGAAAGGAGTAAAGAAGAGAGGGTGGATAAAACCATGTTGATGGTTCCTATAGTATGGGAGGAGAAATGCATTATCAATAATCAATGTATCTTGACGTGTAGACCTAATGCAATAAAAGTACTATATGGTCTATTGGCAAAATCTCTCCAATAGTCATGGTACCCATCTATATAATCAAGCAAGCCCATAAGTCATGCCTTGTGTACTCCTTCAAGTAGGAAACCCTCATCCCACATGACTAGAGGATCCACCCACAATCTACCCTCATGTTATCCATCCAAATGATGACCTCAAACTCAATCACACAATACTCAATGAACTCTCTAATATTGGTTGTAGCACATACCAAATGGTAGCTCTCTTGACATAACATAACCATCCACACTATAGCACCAAGTCTGACCATTGGAAGTAGAGATGATTGCTATCCCATATGATATCCACCAAACATCTATAATACTTTGACGAGAAGAGAACTCTCCAAGAGAGATACAAAAGAGAAAACACAATTTCCCACTCAATACTTTGATGCCCCAAAGGAGCACCTTCTCTTTATTATATATCAAAGTGGATCCACTCAAAGGAAGCTCCACTCTTGGATCAAAAACATGGATTGTTGACCTGTCATTGAGCTTCATCCTTGGATTAGTTGTTGGATGGGTGACATGACAATCCTTGTCCTATCTCGTTAGTCAAATGGGTTTGACAAAAGGGAATCTTTAGGGAATCTTCCTATAGGGAGCTCAGAATCACGTGGGTGAGGTACCATTGGAAAGTTCTCAATGAGATGAATCATAGAGGGGAGAAGGCAAACATTTTGTCCTTGAGGGGAGGATTCTTTTCATTTTTGAGGCCTAATTCATCCATTTGGGCCTCCAAAATTAGCTCTAAAGTTTTTAGGCTATTTTCAACTTCTGCACTATTAGTAGAAATACTCTTTTGGTGACACCTCTATTTGATCTCCTAGCCCAATGTACACAACATCCTTCTATATGTTACCAAGCCAATTTTCACCTCCAAATAATATGTCTAGCTACTTGTGTTACAAACCTCCCCCCATTAAGATGCAACATCCTCGTTGCAAAGTTGTTGCTCAAAAGATTGAACTAACACTGGTGCATTTGTCAAGTTGGCTGTTGGCTCCCATGTTGCCTCATATAAAAATTACCCTTTCTAATGGACTGGATATTCCACACGTGGATGGCAAGTATCACGGATGCATTTCTTAAGAATGCATTTGACCTCATACTCCTCCGCCTCATCAACAAGGGTTGGACAAGGTCAACTTTCTTGTATGGAAGAGAAGTGGGGCGGTCAAAGAGCATATTGTAATAATAAGGAAACATGAAACATGAAACATTGGGTGGATCTTCATATGTGGCGGTAGCTCAAGGTGATAGGCCACGATGCCGATGCAACAAAGGATGGAGAAAAGTCCAATAAAATGAGGTCTAAGCTTATGAGGACCAACTAACTTGAGATTGGTGGTGTGCATTTGCATATTTCTTCTACCAATTTTGAGTGATCTACAACTTGTGCTTAGCATTCTCCATACACGGTTGAATTTGAGAAACAAAAGTGTTGACAACATCAACCTTGGTAGCCATCGGACAAACCTTCATCAAGCTTGCAGGTGTGAAAGGATGCTCTCTATACATGAGGAAGAATGGTATGACTTGTGTGGAAGCATTCACTAAATTGTTCTAAGCAAATTCCACCAATGGGAGTAAGGTGTCCCAACTCTCTTGCTCATCCAAAGTAAAACTCCAAAGCATGTCCACAATCATGCAATTTTCCCTCTCTATTTGTCCATTGGTCTATGGATTGTAAGCTGTGGACATGGCCAATTTGGTCTTGAAGAACCCAAAGAGTGTTCTCCAAAACAAACTAGTGAATTGAGTGCCTCTATTTGTGATGAGCGCTTGAGACAAGCCATGATGGGAAAAGACTACATCTAAGTACATTTGAGCTAGTTGTGGGGCAGTCACATCCTTGGTGGTAGGACACATATGAATCATTTTATTGAGTCTCTCAACAAAGACTATGATGGAGTCAAACCCAGAGGTGGTCTTAAGCAACTCACAAATCAGATCCATGCTTATCTGTTCCCAATGTTGTGTAGGAGTGGGGAGAGGTTGGAGGAGTCTTGTGGGAGCTTTATTAGAAGCCTTATTTTGTTGACAAAGTAGGCAGCTCCAAACATATTCCATCACATTGTTGCTCATCTTGGGCCAAAAGTAATGGCATTTGACCGCATCTAAGGTCTTGTCCACTCCAATATGACCTACAATGGCCAAATCATGACATTCTACTAAGATGGTGGTTCTTAGATTCGTGTCATTTGGGATCCATAACTTGGCATCACTCAAGGTGAGTCCTTGGGTGCAGGTGATGCCTTTGGATGATTGAGCACCTACAATTTGTGGATCATATTTTGTAGTAACAAGAGTCTTGGGCCAAAATTTAAGGTTCATCTTGATTTCTACTACCAAATTGTTTGCCATTGGCATTTGGGTGAATGCATTTGCAAGTTGCTTCTTGCCTTCCACATATTTGATTGTCATGTTGAATTGTTGTCTCCACTCTACCCACCAAATCTATTAACGAGAAAGATCTTTTTGTATCTTGAGGTAGATTGAAGGTTTGTGGTCCATCTCTACCACAAATGCCTTCTCACCCAGATAGTGCTTCCAATGCTTGGTTGTAAGGACAATGGCCAGCTCTTCTTGTTTGGTGGTATGATAGTTGCATTTTTCCGGTAACAACTTTTAAGAGAAATGTACAATTGGGTGCCATCCAGCGTGCCATTCTTGTCGTAGGACTACTCCTATTGCTATACCTAATGCATCTTTAGCCATCTTGATTGGATGTTTTGGGTCATACCATTTCAAGATTGGTGCATGTAGTAATGTGTCTTTCAACTCCTAAAAGACCAATTCTTGTGTAGTTCCCCATATCTACTTCTTCCCCTTGCCCAATAGTGTTGTTGGAGGTTGTGCAATCTTGGAGAAGCCCTTGACAAATTGACGATAAAACCCCATCAATCCCAAGAAACTCTTGAGTTGAGTTTGATCTTCTGGAGCACTCCATTTTTTAATGACCTCTATTTTATCTCTTAACACTTGGATACCTTTTGCACTTACTCTATGCCCCAAGTAGTCTACTTCATATTTGCCAAACTTGCATTTTGAGATTGGCATACAATTGATTTTGTTGCAAAATCTAGAGGACTTCTTGTAGATGTTGCTTGTGCTCTGTCAACATCCTATTGTAGACTAAGATATCATCAAGAAAAATGATTACACATTTATCCAAGTATAGATGAAATATGTCATTCATCAAACTCATGAAGTGGTTGGAGCATTGGTGAGGCCAAATGGCATCACCAAGTACTCAAAGTGACCATACCTTGTTCAAAAGGCCATTTTTTGTATGTCTTCTTCCGCAATTCTGATTTGGTTGTAACCACTCCACAAATCAAGTTTGGTGAAATGCCTTGCCCCATTGAGTTGATCAAGCAAGTCATCCATGCAAGGTAATGGATATTTGTTCTTCACCGTTTGTTGATTCAATCCCTGGTAGTCAATGCACATGTGCATTGTTTCGTCCTTCTTCTTCACAAACAATATAGGAGTCCCATATGGTGACACATTGGGTTGGATAAACCCCTTTTGCAACATATCTTCAATTTGAGCCTTACACTCCTCCAACTCATGAGGTGATAGTCAATATGGGGCTGATAGTCAATATGGGGCCTTACAAGGAGGTATCTTCTCAAGAAGTATCTCAATTTTATGATCTACTCTCCATTTTGGAGGTAAAACTATAGGTAATTAATTTGGAAAGACATCTTGGAACTCATTGACCACATCTTTCAATTTCTCAAGAATTTGTCTCTTGTGTTGGACACTCTAGACTTCTCTTATTAAACCCATGAAACATGTATTTGTCTTACAATAGATGTGGTTCCTACAACATATAGAGGCAACTCTTGCCTTTGTGATCTTCCTTTAACCCCAAAGATCATCCATTGACTAGTTTTCACTACTTTCTTTCTCCAATCCACCATGGGGTTATAGTGCTCCATCCATGGCATAGCTAAGATTGCATCATAACAATCTAGTTGTATCACTCGCCACTTGACTGCCTCTTGATACTCTCCTATAAAGAGTATTACCTTTCTAGGTAATGACTCAATCCTCTCTATCTAACCATTAGGTAACTCTACTTTGTCCTTCTCATCCTTCTTTACTTCCATCCCCAACCTTATTGCAATAGAGTGAGACAAGAAATTCTCTATTGCCCCAAGGTCTATCAAAACTTTCACCGGATTTCCTTCTAACACTCCATTTACAACAATTAATTGTGTGTTTATCTTCCTCCATCTTTGCACACTTGTCCTCTTCATTGCCCCGCTTTTAGTCTTTTTCACTGTGCTAGTAAGGCCATAAGGTACATTTACTAGCAATCTTTGTTTTTCAATGTGGTTTCCATATCTCCCTCTTCAATTTGTCTCTCCATGTGGTTCAGAGGTTGCTTGTATGAAGGCCGAGGGCCTCTAAGATGATGAACATAACAATTGATGGCTATGTGCCCAATTTGGCCACAATTGTAACATCATCTTTATTTTTTTAGCACTTTCTCTCCATGGAACTCTTTCTCTCTTTTCTTTGATCCATCCCTAATCTCCTTGGAGAGGTCTTGCTCCTCTATCTTGGAACCAAATGTTGCACAATTCCATCAGAATTGGTCCACAAAAATGGTGTGCATTAGCCCAATAGTTTTGCATTGGTGTTATCACTTCACCTCCTCCAAGCGCCCTTGCTATTTTTTGAGTGCAAGCAATGGCTTCAAAAACCATACGAGGATTTTCCACCATTATCTCTTAGCAAATCCACTCTTTTAATCCTCTCTTGAAATTATCAAGAGCTTTGCCTAGACTCATATTGGTTATCACAACTTGGAGATCTAGAAATGCCTCCACGTACTCTTGTATGCTATTCTTTTGCTTCAACTCCCAGAGTATGGTTTGGGCCATTTGCACAGAATCCACAGATTGGAAATTCTTGAGCAGCCCTAATTGCATGGCTATCCAAGCAACCTCTCTTCCTTTTACCAGCAATGATCATTTTCAAGCATCATACCATGTGAGGGCTTTTCGGTCAAGTACCCACACGCAAACACACCTATAGAATGATCAATGATCTCCGTTGTCAACAATCAAAGGTATCAAGTCATTCTTGAAATCCAATTTTCCACTACTCCCATGGAACATTGTCCTTTGTAAGGCTTGACGTTGCACGTCTATTTCATTTGTAGTGACAATGTGGCTTGGTTGTTGATTGATATCATCAGCATGCATAACTTTCCAAGTACTTCAATCACTAGTACTGCTTGTTGAGACAACTCCTCTTCTTGCATTACTTGATCATTCTTGATAGTAAGTATTTGATTTTGTAATTCCTCCATGGTCATCTTGATTTCTTGAAACTCGTTCAACATCCCTTGCATTCCTTACGTCATTGACAGTAAGTATTTGATTTTGCAATTCTTCCATGGTCATCTTGATTTCTCAAAACTTGTTCAACATCCCCTACATTACTTGTATTCCTTGCATCCCCTACATTCCTCTTGCAATTGCGGATCCATGATTCCTACACATGATTGATGTTCAATTGCTACTTCCTACTTCAATAAAGGGTTAGAATGATCACTCAAGAAGAATCACAAACTATGGGGACTACCATTGGAACCTCAAAGGCTATCACTTGTTGATAATATTCCTCACCAAAATTGTGGACTACAAAATCCCTAAACATCACTTTTGGTCTAACTACATATGGATTTCTACTTGTGTGTTGAAAAGGTGAGGATTTGGTTCATTCAAATCCATAACATCATAATAGAATGTAGATTTTCAAATCCCACTCTTTGTTGTATACCACCATAGGTAGAATCACCGGGTTTGGTGAATTCATCACTCTATCCATGAATTTTGCTCCAAAGTGATAAACAAGAGATACTCTCATTTGCTAACACCGGATGTACATAATCTTGATATAGAATGGGTTCAAGAATGGGAAGCTAGGTGCAAGAAATTGTCCTCTCGGTGCTACCATCTCATCCGCTCTCTAAAACACTTCCAAGTCTAGCAATTGCATTATGTTTTCTCCCCTTAAATTACTTGGTCTCAGTAGCTCGTGTTCTTCCAAGATGGGTGATCCACTCTCTTGGATTAAAAAACCTACTCTGATACCATTGTTATACTTTAAGGACAAGAGAAATACAAGAGAGAAAACACAATTTCAAACTCAATACTCCAATGCCCCAAAGGAGCACCTTTTCTTTATTATATAGCAAAGAGGATCCACTCAAAAGAAGCTCCATCCTTGGATCAGAAACCTAGATTGGTGATTTTTCAGTGAGCTCCATCTTTGGATTAGTTTTTTTGGATGGGTGACATGTCAATCCTTGTCCTATCTACTTGGTCAAACGGGTTTGACTAAAGGGAAGCTTTAGGGAATCTTCCTATAGGGAGCTCAGAATCACATGGGTGAGGTACCATTGAAAAACTCTCAATGAGACTAATCATAAGGGGGAGAACGCAAGTCTATTCTTCTTGAGGGGGGGAATCTATTCCTTTTCAAGGCCTAATTCATCCATTTAGGCTTTTGAAATTGGCTCTAAAGTTTTCAGGCTATTTTTGGCTTTTTCCCTATTAGTAGAAGTACTCTTTGGTGACACCTCTATCTGATCTTCCTGGTCCAATGTACACAACATCCTTCTAGATGTTACCAAGCCAACTTTCACCTCCAGATAATATGTCTAGCTACTTGTGTTACAACATCCAACATCCAAAAAAAGAATCTTCCTTATACTCTTGTGAGCATAAATGATACAAGGAATGAACTATCTCAACTCTATCATCCAATGTGTCAACATCCTCAGTCTAAAATGCTCACATAAGGGTTATAATCCTCTACTTAAGCCACTCAATCTCCTCTTTAGTATGCCTAAAAGGAGGTGGGAGAGCAAGATCATAAGAAATTCTTGGTCACCATTCAAGGTCATCGTACTAGGCCCTCCATGCACATGAGGCTCTATCTGGGTCACCTCAAATATATCTCTATACCAATACAACCCTCAATCTAAGACCTCTCACTTGCACTCTCTGTACTATTGGTCCAGGTCTCATGATTGACTATGTCTACTCTATTGGTCTAAGTCCCTATATACACATCTCCCTGAAAGGAGTATCTAATAGCCTCATGTACAAAACTCCTCCCTTCCTCAATTGCGTTGGTTAGAATAGTCCTGCCCTAGGTTAGAGTCCTCCTTCGTCTCATCTAATCAACACATGTCTCTCTAATTGCTCCATATTGTAGTAAACTCCTTCATGTAAAACTCCTTGTGATAGTTATTAGCCTAGGCCGTCAAGTCTCTACGTGCCACACCTAAGTCTAACTTAGCTAAAA